>CM048048.1:6582500-6917500 GCA_026259375.1 Verasper variegatus
ACCCATATGCTGCTCAAGTGAGTATTTCTAGCAGTGAGAAAGTGTGTCAGATAGAATCAAAATGTTCCCAAAGGTTTCTGAAACCACAATTGTTGAAATCCTCTTTAAGCATGTAGCCATCAATAGATAAAGTTGTCAGAAGAAAAAAAAACTCCGGTGACTTCATCCCTTGATGGACTGTAATAAATATGATTGAAGGAAATGATTGGCCGGCGTACCTGTCAGTAACTAACTGACATGCCTGCCCGCGCTCTCACTGCACACAGTCTTCTTAAGCCAGTGAAACACGAACAGCTGAAGCAGAGACGACAGTCAGAAGTAAGAAAGCGGGTCACTTAAAAGTCGTCTTCTTGCATTTGTCACTCACTGCACATTGATATGTTTTGGGGGCGGAGCTTTGTAGAGCGGGCCGATGGGAGGGGGGTGGGATGTATCCGTTGCAACCCAGTTAAGGTGCTAAATTTTATGGAGGTTTTTGTTATTTATCATGTTTACTGTTTTTCCTGATGTGCTTGAATTCTCCGACTTGATTAGCTTGTTAATGGGCTCAATGAAAATATGACCAAAGCAACACAAAACCCTCGTCCCATCCCACCCTCGTCTTTGTTACATCTTTTTTCTCCTCCTCCTTCCCCACATTGAGTAGAAATCCTAGCAAGTTCCCACTGTAGTTCCTCCGCTCTTTTATTCTTGAAAGGGAGAAAGAGCTGGTTGTGAAACAGCATTTCGAGCATCACGAGAGTCTCAATCTCTCCATTGAAAGCTATAATTCTTTCAGGCAAGTTAAGCGTTCCTTCAGGCAGGATGAGGCTGCTTTCACTGCAGCTTTTTACACAATGTCTTCCCACCGCACTGGAATCGTTTCTCTGGTTGGAGATATCTGAGCGAAATCAAAACCCAGTGTAATCCAGAAGGAACATTGGCTATTATTTCCATTGTCGATCAGTCTGTTGATTATTTGTTTAAATGAATTGTTTGCATTGTGCATTATTGCAAATCAGTAAAAATTGGAATATCCTGGAGATATTAAATCTTTGTATAGCCAACTAAATGTCCAAATCTATTGAGATATTCAATTTGCTGTCAGAAAAAGGATAAGACACAGTCTCACACTTGAGAAGCTTGAACCATAAAATGTTGTGTTGTATACTGACTGAATTGATTAATTGACTCAGTGTTGCTGCTTTAGACTAAATATAAAATTCTGCTGCCATTTCTAAACTAAACAGTATTCGTTTACATGCAGTGTGGAATAATCTATAAAGCATTCAGCAGTCATCAGGACTCTGGGCCTATTACATCCACAATGACAACATTTTCCAAGAACAGATCCAAAGGCTGCCAATGTACGCCTTGCATCGCCTACAAGTATTTAAATAGATTTACATGCATATACAAACATTACGTCCAATTAGCCCAGTGCTTGTACTGGTCAAGGTTCTTTCTCTGTGCCCAATACATGTACCTGAAATAAAGCCCGGCTAAATAAAGAATTATATTGTCAAAGAAGAAGGCCAGTGCTGATAAAATAGTCAATAGCTTGAGGCAGTTTTCCTTGTGGATGATATATTTTCTAACTTTTTGCACATCTTTACCAAGGATGATGATGGGGTATATGACCTTTAAACAGTCAGCCACTACATCACTCGTGTGTTCCCTCACTAGAAATGTAAAGGTTTTTTTTAAATCAAATGTCTACAATCAACAAGCTGCTTACTGGACCTTGGGAGTATGCTGTTACAGTTTATTCATGTTGGATTTAAGTTGGAAACAGTTGATGATGTAAGTGTGATGATGGTGTAAAAAAATAAATCCTCAAACTTTTGAGGCTGATTATATTTTCTTTGTGCGTGAGAAAGAAATAACTAGAATAGCAGTGTGGACCAACAGTCCCTATAAATCCAACCAAGCTGCAACAAATTACACACACTCATAGATATCAGTCCCCTATATGTGCCTGATATTTCTCATCGAAATCCATGAAAACTGTTGAAAAAGAAAAGAAAAATGCCATTATCTTCTAATAATGTTAAAAAAAGTGAGGAAAAAAAATGGATCTGCACCAAAATTAAACGGGTTCTTTCCCGACTCATACCACATCCTTCCACCACGTTTCCCTATAATCTGTCGAACTGCTAATCTCCCGCACACCAGCCCATCCTTGAATCGACGTAACGCTGTGCCATTTTTTTAACCCCATCAGACATAGAGCACAAACCATTACCCCCCCCCCCCCCCCTCCTTCCACAGCAGCGCCATCTCTGAAAGTCCCTGCCCAAACCTATTGTCTATAAATACATATCATGTGGGCAGCTCCTTGGTTTCAGGTGCAGGTCAGCCAACTAGACATTTCAATTCCGAAGATGGATGCCCCATTTCAGAGGGAACGATAAGAAAAGACTTGAAAGGTCTTTCACCGCAGGAATCACATGTTTTTCTTACTTTTTCTCCAGCCTGACTGACAGCTCACAGAAATAAGGCCTTTTTTTCTGGTCTTTGTCCTACTTGACACACATCCATCTTTGGCGGTGCCGACTGTTGATAAAGCCGTACGTGAGCAGACAGCAATAGCATGTGCTCCATGTGCCGGTTTCATCGTTAAACGATTCAGTGCAGTTATTCTGAAAGTCTCACCAGATGGGATTTCAGTTGTATTTTTTTGTTGTTGTTCTCCACAGCGGCTAAAGAGCTTCGGAGAGCCGCTGAGAAGTACTTTAACTTCAGCTGGATTTTGTTTACAGGTTGTCTTCCTCCCGGTGCCCCTGATGCGCTGGGCATCGCGTTCCTATGGGAACTGCCAGAGCCACTGTGTCTATTTTCTCCATGGACTTGAGTGGATTCCCCACCCCCTCAACCTTCCCCCTCATTGCGATTAAGACAGAAAATCGCCCCCGCTGTGCTCTGGTGTGTCCTTAGCTCTCCACCGCTTCCTCTTTCACTCCACAGCCGATGAATGCGTCATTGTTTTTCTCCTCAGTGTTTCTCTAAGTTACTCAGGGAGTGCATTTAACAGCTCCATTTAAACCCATACGGCACACTACGTATATGAAATATATTCACAGGCACCCAGGGATCGCTAACCCTTCAGCCTCGGATCCACTGACACGCATAGGAAAAGAAGCGGACACACACACAGACACACGCACATATCTCTGAGCAATGCAGTTTACTCTTCCCACGCTTTATAACACTCTCATACATCAGAAGCCCTTGTCTCCCCACACAGTGTGGGATGGTGACTGCATTGTGACTCAGAGACAGAGACGCAGAGTGAGAGAAACGGAGAGAGAGGGAGAGAAGGATGCGGAGGTGGCAGGGGGCTGCTCATGCTCGGCCCATGAAGGGAGAGCCTGACAGGTCTTTGCGGATGGATTACATACAAGGTGTGGAGATCAAAGTTCTTGGATCCCACCTCCACTCTGGTGGGCCCAACTATGTTCTACACTCTTGAAGACAATAGCTCCACGTTTTATTTACACATGTCACATATGACAAGACGTAGAACTGTCCGTGCAGCAAGATTTGGGTTTGGCCCTTTTCTTCCAAATCAGCAATTTCTTAGCGCTGATTTGGAAGAAAAACCCTGATCCTGACCTCTCCTATTTCCATCAGTTTGCTAAAATGTCATGTTCCATGTCCGATTCAGCAACTCGATTGTCGGAACACACTTCAAGTAACTTTTGTTCACTTGATTGAAGGCACCCGTTCACGATTAGATGCCTTTCTTGAGAAGAGTTTAACTTTTCAAGTTTATATAAATTTTCAGGTATGTAACAAAGTGTTGACAGGACATAAAACACAATACAAAGACAATTCAACACTACATGAAGCTGGACAAAACAATAAACAGTTAAAAAGACAGACACTAGATTCCATACATGGTTTTTCAGAAATGTTCTCGCAATACAGTCATCTCAGAAGTAAGGCCAGTAAGTAACATAAGTGAACTGAGTAATGTACTGATGTGGCCAGCTCAGAGTCACTGTGGACGTAGGGTGATATGACACTGTGCCAAAACAGGTCCCCATGTTCACTGGAATCGTTTCTGCGTGTTGCCTTTGTGCAGATGCAGATTTTCCATTTGAATAACAGTCACCATCTCCTTGAGCCAATGTGTAAAGCAGGGTGGAGTGGAAGACTTCCAAGACAGAAGCATAAGTTTCATAGCAACCACGATTCTTCGGTGCACAGCAATCTGCATATCATATGGAAGCTTAAGAGTCTCCGCAGAGCATCCAAGGGTGGCCAGATTGTGGTTTGGCTGCATGTCTCTAGATTAGGCTTTTGAGAGCCACTTTAAAACTTTAGTCCAAAAGTTATACAAAGTAGGGCAAAACCAAAGAAGGTGCACCAGTGAGTCACACTTATCACATCTAGAAGAGACTGATGGGGAAATGAGGTTCAGTTTTGTTTTTGAGTAGTGTAATCTATGCACCACTTTGTACTGGATTAAATTAATCTAGTTTTGAACACTGGATGTTTTCTGTGATTTTTGTATCCATCTCTCCAGATATTGTTGTTGTATTAATAGAACAACAATGAACGGAGTCATTGCCACTTCCCAGAGCTCAGCTGATATCTGAGTTCAAGTCCCTAGCCCAGGCCTCCCTAAGGGGGTCAGAAGAAACTGGACCAGCCAGACATTCTACACATTTTGATATTAGGGAGTTGGAGTCCTGAGGGAGCAAGAGATTTTCCAGGAAAGGGTGAGTGGCGTCGGGGGACTTAAAGTCTTGGCACTCTTCCTATATGAAATGCCTAGCAAGATATCTAAACAAAAAAGTGAATTTGGAAGATAAAATTTAGAACCTAATTGACTAAATTAAGCAAATTGGCAATCAATACACAAATATAGTTGTCCAGGCTTGAATGTGGGATTTTGGCATATTGGTACAGTTTGACATTTTGTAATTGATGCTTCCAACAAGGCGCCTGGTCCTGGTCCATTTGTGGGTAAGAAATGTTATAAAAAAGTGAAATAAAAAACTGCACACTGATGAAAACAGAAACAAACGTTTGGTGGTAGAGACTCAAAATATCCAGGCATGTTACTGCTGGTGTCCAAGCTGTAGTATGAGTATGATGACCGGAATGGATCACAGATAACATTTCATTAGAGATGATGTTACGCTGCTGAATAAAGGAGAATCTCCTCCATGTGTTACAACTTTTTAAATGTATATATTTGTGTGCTGTGATGTGTTTTGTGTATGAGCCACCGGGCATTTTCCTGATACCTGTATCATGGTCATTAAACATGAATCACTATGCTATGCTAAGGCTCTGGAACTAAGTGAGACACCAAATTTAAGCCAGTTGGAAGCAAATGAAAATGAATTTGTTAATTTTAGCAGAGTGAAATCTGACAAAAGGACAACAGAGTTCAAGTTTTCATTTTGTTTGAGAGTTCTCAAAAAGACAAGGTGGCCTTTTGAGTGTTTGTATTTGATTTCAGTTTTTATTATCTTTTTTCAATGGGTAAAATAAAATGCCAAACAACGGAAAATGAAAAGCCAGCACAGAATCCTCAGTTTTACGGCAGGATATCAACACTGCATATTTTAGCATCGGACAGTGCAAACTAAAATTACCAGGTGGCTATTTATACATAAATGTTGAAAATGAAGGAAATCCTAAACATTAAAGTGTCCTTTATGCTGATAGGTAACTTTGGAAATGCTTAAAGTGAATATGTGTTGGAGACACCACACAGCAGGAGAGCTGTTTTATGTCTGCGCTCCTGTTTGTATTGTCTGATCAGCACACTATCTTTTCACTGCTGTGGAGCCCCTGAGCCACAGGGGCATTAAACGCCCCAGGTTATCTGCGGAAAAAAATTAGTTTTGGTTAAATGGATGCATTTCAAATTTGTTTGATTACACCCCGTGAACCGGTAAAGCACTATATAAACTCAAATGCAGCAAGCCTTAAGGCAACATTCGTATTAATACTGTATGCCGAGGCTTCATTTGTCATGTGGCTATGAACAAAAATATTGTATTAAACATTTTATTGTTTCAGTTTTCGCTGCGCTTAAATTGTTCACACTCCTAAAATAAATTTGTTTTTAATCAGGTGATCGCTCACAAAGAGATGCAATCGTCAAATGGGAACTTCAGTTGATTTTTGCCCCTGAGGACTGTTTATGTGCACTGACACTTGCAGACTCAGACTACATCTTACAAATATAGATTTTTTTTATTCATGTCAAACCCTAATCATTAACATGACAAAGAAGCGTAACGATTTTGTCGGCTGTAGCATACACAGTATATCTGCTCTGTAAATCACTTGGTCCCCTCGGAGCAAAAAAGTCAGACACCAACTTTATATTTTCATTTTTATTTTTCAGTGGCCTTGGGATACTGCCCTCTATCTTTTATATTAATACCACAGACGACTGTTAGCTCTCTATCTATGTAGATAAAGAACTTGTTTCCAAACAGCCAATCACATTGCTCCATTCTAAAACATTTGCTTAAAGCGATAACTGCAGCATTCTAGATGGTCACACTGACAAACAGCCAGAGAGCAGCCAGCTGCACAGCACTAGAGCCACACACTCGGAACAACATCTCACATTAGCTTTTCCTGCTACACTCTCTTTCTTATCTCACTGAAAAATGCCAACAAACTTTGTCCTGCACCTTAATTTTAAAGTGAAAGCCACCAAATAAACCAATGTAAAGTCATTAGCTGCGTTAAAAAGCCTGTAATGTCGATGCACCTGCAAATGTTACGGGCCTGGAATAGATGCTGCTGTGCTCTCATCTTTTAATAGTGAAAAAATATGGCTAACTGTGTTGGTCTTTTTGATAATGATTTGAACTCTTGCAACAACTTCTTAAACAGTGTTAAAACCCCCAATGTGACTGTCTTCTTCTAAATCAAATATAATAATATTCTGCTTAAACTCCTCTAACCAAAGCCATCAAACAGGTTTGTTGCCCTCGCCCTCTGACCGGACCTGTCCCAGTGATTTCTGAATTCGGGCCCCACCAGTGTCAGGAAATGGCTTTGTTGTCACCAATGCAATAATAAACACATGGTCAAGGTTATGGAGCAGTTATACATTTATTTGCTTAGTTTCTGCATAGTGATGTCACCCTTCATAATTACCACTGACATGGATGGATAAGAATGTATAAGAACTTTATAAGCCCTTCCATCAGCTAAAAACACTGATGCTGTCTCAGACAACCGATAGATGTCAATAAAACAAATCTATAGGCTGTAACAAGCTGTCAGCATAAACATTTTTATGAGAAATAGTTGTGTTCCTTTCTATTAACGGCTTGTTCTGTTCCTGTTATTTCATTTCTCAGTGTAACTGTTAACATGACATTGCTTTAAATGAGCATCAGCAAATCCACACTGTATAAATTATGTAGGACACATGAAGGTGAGCTGAACGGATATAAAAAGAAGTATGACTCTGCAACTTTGCAAAGCTGATTTTAGTCGATGTAGGATACATGACAGTGATGATTCCAGAATTATTCACATCTTTAAAGTAAAACCCAATAATGGCTCTTTAAGTGATGTGTTTGTCGACTCAGATGTGGGAAATGTTCATGTCTTAGACATCAATCATCTGTTGTATAGAAACAAGCAGTTAAACTCTGATTTACTGGCCAAATGGACCAGTGGAGAAAAATGCAAACTCTTGATAGTGCCAAATAATATAAATAGTAATAATAATAATAATAAATATAAAAAAATAAATAAATTCACTCAAATAACACAGAGAACAATAATGAACATGGTTTTTGGCTTTTGAAAATTGTTTCCCAGAGTATTGGTAATCAGGAGAGAAAAAAAACAACATTCTAACCAACACACATTAAAAATGATTAACATTTTTTCCCATTTTGATTTATAACAAACAGTTGTGCCATGCGTCAAAGCACTTTCTATCTGCAATGAGACAGTGGGCCACATTCCAGTAGTACAACAATTACTGGAGAGATGTATAAATAATCACAGAAAACATCCAGTGTTGGATTTATGTCTCCAAAAAGACAGTAAAGTTCAAGTCTGGATTTAAAACGTTCTGAAAGAGATACGATCACCAGAGTTCTTATTGAAACGCATTAAATGCCAGTCTCTAGCACGCATCGTTTCCGGAATATTTAACCTTTCATGTACTATGATGTTGTCAACACAACATTGTCGACTTATGAGGGTTAAATATTGATGGAATTATGGCAACTGACTCACTGGTATGCGACGTTCCACTGGTCACTTCCTGTCCTCCGGGAGATAAGACCAATATAAGTTTGATATTTATATAGGCCAGTGAATGGCCCCATCTGAATCTGACACTATCAGGCAAAGTGCAAGTGGAAGTGGATTGGACAGAATGTATTATTCACTATTCACACATTTAGAGACACATATAAACTTGACCTGCTTGTCTTTGGACTGTGGAAGGAAACCGGTGTACCTGGAGGAAAGCCACATAGGCACAGGGACAACATGCAGCACCGACAAGCTGCCCCAGCCAAAAAAATCCAAACACCAAAAGACAGATGAAGACGATTCGTCAGTGATGTTTCTGCCGCACAATGATGAAAGAAGACAAAAGCTACGATTTAGAGGAGTGTGAGAATTTGATGTAGCCAAAGCCAAAAGAAAAGATTTACTCACACTTGAGCCTCTGGGAATCGGAGCTGGTTTTTGGATTCCCCAAAAATAATTAACTGTAATTTTTTGTTTGAAAAAAGATTGGGCAATACAATCTATAGCAGATATGAAAGCAGTGACAAGATATGAATCCTATTAAGCACATGAATGAGAAACTGTGAAAGGGCATATCCTAATCATGTTGTGATGCTCAGATTAGAAGTAAATGAGAGTAAATAAATCAATCTAATCTGGGGAGAAGTAGAGAGCAGCAGCTCCTCCAAGTTTAGTATTAAATCAGTGCATTACACAGAGATTTGAGATGTGTCTTCCTCGTATTTAAGATTTCGTTTGACAGATGTACAGCTGAGATGAATGTAAAGATAATAATTATTGGGGGTGCAGTGGGAAAGTGATTCAGACCCCAAGGTAGCAGTGACAGGTGCCCCTGTAGAATCGTGATGAGAGAACTTCTTTTGGTGGCACATTTGCTTATAGAGAGGTTCCCCAAAGAAAACAACCAAAATCAATACTTTATCCTAATCTTCATTAAATCCTGCCATTGTCTGCATGTATCTTCCCAGCTCACAGGCTGTTTTGGTTTTCTGTTCTGAGGGAGACCTTGCAAACAGCAATGGCAGGCTCGTCACCTCCAGTGAGTCAGACTATTGCTGCATTCGTGCCATCCTCAAATGGTCAAATTTCCAGGGACGTTATTCTTCCAACTTCACTGCCACGGCAGGTATTGACAATATTAGATATATGTAGACAAGTTTAGCCTCCTACAACTCAAAGAGAACAATAACAACACACATTTAAAGGAGTAAAATATAATATTTGCAAAGGGTAAAACCCAGAGCTTAACTTAAATTGTATTGCAACGGTAACAGTAAAGGAAAAGCAATCCCACATTTTGTACTGAAGTCTGAATAATCTTCTGAAATAATCTGGAGGGGCTGTATGTGAGAACGCAAATGTCCGAGTCAGTTGCTGCAGAAATACTCCGGAGTTTCTCCTGCCAGCCCTCTTCTATTCATCCAGAGGATTCACCACGATGCGTTTCTAATTCAAATAATACAAATATCACAGAATGACAAAGAAGAGCCACACATGTAGGAGACGCCAACTAAGATGTAATCTTGGAAAGACAACGAGATTTTAGAGCTTAACCTGCCTGTCTTTGGACTGCGGAAGGATTTGTCCATGTGCCATTCACAAACATGGATGACGCAGGATTTATGACCCATACAGCAGCCAGCAACCAGGGGGCGATCAAGATGATTTGTCTTCACTTTTCAGAACTGTCATGTCATCTATCTTTGTATATCCTCTAGTTCTCATCCAACCTATTTTCATCCCAAACATTTCTATATCTCTTCACTGGAGGGGTCACAATTGACAGAATACTTTAGAAATACACTTTGACCCTCACATACAACAGCAGAAACCACTCTTGAAATGATTTGCAATGAACTAGACTGCACAAAGTGTGAGAAAGTAAGCACCTCGAGGAGGTAGCTCAAGGAAAACGTCCATGTGTTCAGCAAGCAACCCAATTAAATGCAGAGTCCATTTGCCCACTTTCCTTCCCTTTGAACATACCAATTTGACGAAAAAAAGTTATTAGTGTCTGTGACGACTTTTGCAACCACTATTTGTGTAAAACAGTATTTCCAGCACATGCAGGTACAAGACAAAGAACAGGACTAAACTGCTGTACAACAAATTCCACCGTCAGATTCAGTGTGTTAGAGGTGATGCAACGTGACTCGAGATGAACTGTTTGCCGGTGGTTTCACAGAGAGTGGAGTAAATCTTGTGCTGTTATGGACGTGTGGAAGTGAGTATATTGTTTTGTCCTGACTCAACATTCAAATGCTAGATTCTGTCTGATTTCTGTCCTCATGTTTATATCAGGTTGGATATTTTGAAGTTTGATATTGAAGTATTTTGTTATCTAGTGTCAAACATCCAGAACACAGGCTCAACAATTCACTTTCTATTTTCCCTACCAAATTGTTTTGTGTATGTGGGTGGATTATTATTTTGAACCGCATTGCTGTAGGCCGATATAAATTGTTCTGTTTCTGAAATAAAGACGAATATACAGGTAAATCCTTCATCATAGTCTTTTGTATTGATCAGAGTTGTGATGAAAGGTTTGGGTGGGCCACACAACATTTTTAGATTTCAAATTGGGCTGCAGCATTCTTGGAATGTCGGAATTGTTTGCAATTTGTCATAATCTAAAGAGGAAGGGGTAAACACAGCAACATGCAAGTCTGCATATTGTATTTTGGGCAGTGTGAAAACTAAAACTGAGATTTCATTCTGTTCTAATTTGTAATACATTTGCAGAAATTAATAAAAACCTCATTACCATCTTTGTCGTTTTGGATTAATAAGTGTGGATTGATTGCTGAAAATTTCATTTTAATCAATTTGAAATTAAATCTGCAGCAAAGTCTCAAAACAGTGAAGGGGTATGAAGATTTCTAGAACCCACTGTACCCCAAGGCCTTATGACAGGTACCCAAGACAGGGAGCCAGGAAGAAAGAGCTACAACTCCTGGGCTCCCTGTAGTTCAGATAGGGTTAACTGATTTCAGTTTACATGCTGTTATCAGGCTTAAGTAATCCTCATGCAGATAGGACTTATTCAGGACTGAATTATTATCCCTGCATTACGTTTATCATGAATACCAAAAAACTTTTGATTGGAAATAAAACAGGCGTCTGAGGGACTTTTTCAGTGTCACAATGCACCGTTAAGATACGAAAGATTAAAGCTGTAATAACACACACAGCGTCAGATGTACAAAATAATAATGTGGGAATTCTGCTGATGTTCATAACCACATGGTGTTGGGAAGATGAACGTGAAGGCAGCTTTTATTTTTAAGAATGCGATGTTAGCACCATGCTCTCATTAAGTTGTTGAAGGCTGATACTTTTACAGGCTGAAGAGATAACATCTGCTCCTGAAACATTAGCTTGACTTTCTTAAGTACTTTCTTTGTTCTGCACCATATTTTGTCGATAGGAATACATGATGGTGTATGACCGACAATAAAGGGATACAACACTAAGCAGTTATGTACTCTTCAGTGTTGATCAAAGAGCTTTATAATTCTGTAATTGTAGTTTCAAGCACTGAGTTACTTAATGTTAAATATGCTTAGAACAAGTGAAATGCTTCACAATAAATATGACTGTAAAAAATCATCACACAAGAAAAAATAAATATATATGGCCTGGATTTAAGATTCTACTTGGATTTCACACGTCCCAGTTGTGACTCTATTGATCTGTGAAAAGTTTAAACATTTTAGTTGAGTTTCTTTACTCTCAATAATGGTTCTCTTTCAGTGTACAAACCTTTATTTTAGTTTTATATTTCATCAATTATAATTATAGCTGACAAAAAAAATTACTATGACTCCCATGTAAAAATATATCTACATTATTCCATTAGAAATTCTAATTTGACTTGTGTCCAATCTTTGTTTACCTTTGTTAGTTAGTTCTTTAATTCACTTATGAATATGAGATGAGTCAGACCGTGACCACAGACAGAACAGACTACACACACACACACACACACACACACACACACACACACACACACACAAAGCCTCTACTATTGGGTACAGCTAACCTCTGTATAGCTGTTGCACTAGATGTTTGGGTCTAATAAACAGGTTGAAAAGAAAATCCGTTTGTACAAATAAAGAAAAGCAAAAAAAAAAACAGACAACCATTTGCTTCAGTCTGAGAAATCTGATTCTTGTAAACCCTTCAGTTTAGAGGACCTGACACCTCAAAACAAAATCTGCTGATGTTCTGGGTAGAAAATCTAATTTATTTATTCTTTCTTTCCATTTTAGCTGTGTAAGAAATACATCTGTGAGATGCCCCAGTAGCAGCAAGTATTGTGGCTAACTCCAAATGTAGCAATCAAGACTAAAGTCTGCAATATACAACACCAGAAATGTCTTACAGTGTTCATGGGATTGAAGTTGCTCTAGCTTCAGCAGTGATCACTCCTTTTCCTGACAGGTTAGATTTACGGTTGGTCGACACATTTTCAAATTGTGTCTGTGTGTTGGGTCTTGTCATCACTAATGACTTCTTTTCTTGGACCTGGCAGGCTGTGGCCAAGATCTGCTGAGCTTCTTGTGGGTGTGTGTGTGTGTGTGTGTGTGTGTGTGTGTGTGCGTGTGTGTGTGTGTTCCTGTTTCCAGTGAGGGTGTGTGTTTTGACAGGGTGTCACCTCTAGGTGTCATTCCAGGTGATACCGCCGAGGAGAGCAGCCTTTACAGCCGTCCCACAGAGCTGCCTCCTGCTCTTAACAAGGACACAGAGGCATGCAGATGCAACAACACACACACAAACACACACACATAAAGGGCTTGATCTAGCGCACAGCAGCAGTAAACTTGTACATTACAGTCTAATCCGAGGTAATTCATCTTCATTGTCCAAGTCATCAAATCTGGAAAACGACAGTGAGACAGCCAGACTAGCATTGAATGTCCTCACAGCAGAGGAGACTGGCAACATGAACACACACTCTAATTCCCTATTTTCTCCCCCGCTTGCACAATTTCACCCTTCAAAGACACAACGCAGTCTGTCAGTAATAGAGCACTTTTTCTCTGAGGAGAAATAAGGTTTCAAAACTCCAAGACTCAACCGGATTCCTCCAAAATAATAATAAAAAAATAAATGTCTGAGGGCGTGATGGACTGAAGGGATGAAAAATGACAAAAGAGGGAAAGAGCGGCAGAGAACAGGTGAGCGGTGACAAGCTGCCTGTCAGACAACAGAGGAACCCCAATAGCATCTTAACATCACCTATTCTCCTGCAGTCACACATGAGTGATGAGGCAGGGGAAAAAAAGTTCAACTTGTCTTTCCTCTAATTCTCACACTTTTCTTTATGGCAGGAAATTAATGACTTTTACACACACACACACACACACACACACACACACACGTATACACACACATTTGTCTGCTCGCTCATCCTGGAGCAGTGCTTTTATCATCACCTGGTAAGTAGCAGCAGTAAAATTGCTTAATTAAAGCATGAATGTTTAATAAACCCTCAGGCTGCGTGAGGAGGGACCTGAGATAGGCCTTCCATTTACGGGCAGCCTCTGGGAAGGAGACAGACAATTCCTCAACTTGCTTCACACTGACTTTAACTTCAAGTGAGTCCTCTGACAGAGAACAGGTGGAGCTGATAAAGGCCAGACACTTCACGAGGGGGGGGGGGGGGGGTCACTGCCTTGAACCTTGTTGAAATGCTAAGTTTTTAATTTCTTTAGTAGCTGAGTGTCAGCGTCTGATCCAATACCGTGACCTTAACCCCATGCAGGGCTAATTTTACTTGATTTGGCCTCTATACAGGCTTAGTCACTACATGTCTTAGCTAGGCCGACCATATGTTGTCATTTCTTTTAGAATATGTTACTACAAATGCCATCAAATTCCTCTGATCAGGTAGTTACACAAGTCAGGACTTATTTGTGGTGTATCAGGTATCTGATTGGGATGCTTTTCATGACAGGTTTGTCAGGCACATTCAACTGGCAGGAGGCCGAGTGTAGGCTCTGAATATGCTGGGGGGATTATAGCCCACAACTGGTCTGGGAACCTATCAGGATCCTCCAGGAGAAGCTGGAAAATGATGATGGGTGAAGGACAACTGGACTACAAACTGAGCCTCTATAAGCAGAATAAAAGGGATGGATAGATGAATGGATGGGTGGGTGAAAAACGGAGTCTAGCAGACGACCAAATTAAAATGATATATCTCCCATTTTATTTAAAACCCCTAATATCAATGTGAGGATCAGCAAAATCAGATGAATCTATTGACTGTAAACCATGACTGTAAAAGATAATGTGGAAGATGTTGCGATACTTCAGAAGACAAGTGAAACCTTTGACCTGCGGGTTGTGCTTTTTGAAAAGCAAGTCATGGTAAATGGGCCGCATTTACACAACACTTTTCTAGTTTTAACAACCAATTAAAGTGCCTTACACTACAGGCCACACTCACCCATTCATACAGCTCGTCTATATGCAGCACATTTCTATCACACATCATTCACACTCTGAGGGCGCAGCTGTCAGGTGCAGGTTTAGGGTCTTGCCCAAGGACACGTCGGCATGAAGGACGTGTAATCCTTTGTAAACGGATCATTGAGATGTTTCATTGACTTTGAAGTACATAAGCTATGAAGAGAATCACACCATCAGAACCTGGTAATGACAGACACATCCATTGTTCTTAATGTTAACAGTGGCATCAAAAATACAGCTTTAAACAGATACCGTAAAAAATTGTACGCATTTGAGCATATATTCTAAAATATATTGGATATATTAACAAAGTGAAAGATCATTTGGTGTCTGTGTTCTGGTGTCATTGACAATTCTTGATGTAAAGGGCGACCAATAAGAAAAATGGGAAAATAGAGGTCCTCAGATTGTTTTTTCCTTTATTGTCCTTTTTCTGTACAGAGGCAGAGACGTTTGATGAGTCATTAACATCCACTATTTCAGAACTTATACACAAAACGTGACTTCATTTTATTATTTTTTATTTGCTGTGATGGTTTAGAAATACACAATAATGAATTTGTAGAAATGTGGCATATGTAAGATCTAAGGTGGTAAGGACAATAATGAACATTATTCAATAGAAAATATCTAAACAGCCTTTTTCTTGAAAACCCACCAGCCAAGACGGATGCTGCTATATGACCCTTGCAAAATCATGCTGCAGGTGGAATGTTCATTTTTTATGCTGCTTTCAAGATTAGCTAAAAACACATGAGCTGTAAGTTAAATTGATGTTAAATGAATAAATAAACATGCAGGTCAAATGTGGATATCTGTCATTTCAAAATATCTGAGCTGTGATGTTCTCAACAAGTACTCCAACCTAAACAACCCTAAAGGTAATCCGTCTATTCTGTCTGATATGACCCAAACTAGTGCCCCTACCTGCAGAAATGTCCCGAACCGTAAAAAATAATTTCTGAAAAAAAGTGAAGAACTAAACCGTTTATGATGTGATAATGCTACGGTAAAGGTTTGGTTAGGTTACGACACCGATAAAAGCCTGGTTAGTTTCAGGGAAACATAGTGGTTTCCATTAAAACAGCGATTATACTAAGACGATCTTTGTCACCATTCATTACAATAATTAACATGTGGTCAAGGTCACACAATGATTGTGGTCATGAAGATAAACAACATTTAATGGTTTGAAACATGTACGATACAGAGGCCGGTGTTATGTCCATCCATTCACCGTGACCTCCTCCCTGCACAGATAAACTCTGATGCTCAATAAAATGTTTATTTGACTTCCTCCTTCGCCCAATCATCATAAGGCTGACGCTTGGAATAACCTTCTGAAGTTCATTTTTTTTTCCTTTTTAAATCCATGTCAAATTATACAACACAATGAAGAGCACAACAAGTGAGGGAGCCTGAATACTTTCTAAAGCAAGTGCATGTCTTTAATCGTGGTGTCTGACCCCAGATTTGTGTCTCTTGAGCCCTCATGCTTTATGATATATGTCAATCAGGCAGTTCCTTTAACAAAAAGCACAGCAGTGAAGCAGTAACGATGCCAAATGCTCCATTTTTTTAATGTTTTACTAATGATGCAGTTCTGGACTTTAATCATTTATTATTTAACCCTTAAAATTGAATCACTTGAATGTATTGATGACAACTCATTTGCATTAATTTGTACAGTAATAACTGTAGTCACTTCTATGAGGGAGATAAACCATTCACAAGTAAGAGCGTGTGTGTGTGTGTGTGTGTGTGTGTGTGTGTGTGTGTGCCTCCAACCCAAGAGAAAACACTCCAGATGAAAACCTCCCAAACAGGCTGCTGGGCTCCCTGCAGGCGGAGCGACCTCTACACCAGCATGGAGCTTCTCACTGCTATCTCTCTTTCAGTGTATTCCAGCTCACACGCGCCCCCTGTGGTGAACACCACACCTCACTCTCCCCACACCAACACACACACACACACATACACACACAGACAAAATCAGCTTTAATCTTTCTCTCAGTCAGCCACCCACATTCAGTCACGCGGGACCAGTGCGTGGTTGCACCGGCGTACATGCCATTTTCTGCTGTGACATTTCACCACATGTGCACGAGAGACGCATACAGAGTGTGTGCGTGTGCGTCCGTCCACGCATGAGGGTGATAAAAGTGTATCTAATGCATTAGCCTCCTTTAGGATTCCTCAGTGCTCCGAGTTGAGGTAGGTTGGAAATCCCTTAGTTTAGCAACAATGTGGTCCAGCCACGCCGAGGCGTGCAGGGAGAGACACTGCACTCACATTCATCTTCCTCATCTGCAGCCGGCTGCCAGCAGCAAGAGAGAAAACTGCAAGTCAGGAGGGTTTACGAGTACTGCTTCTTTTTTCTTATTGTTTTGGACTGTGGGCGGGTCTGGTCCTTTGTATCTTTACCTTCTCTTCACATTCAATATGTGAGACAGGTCTGATCAGAGTGTGATCAAAGTAATGAAATTACGTATGACAACACTTTTCTGGGAGTCCCTGATGGTCAGTAGAGGCAGTATTGTAAAAGCTCAAAGGGAAAACGTCCACAGATACATTTTTTGAGTCACACATGGCAAAAAAGTAGAGGCCTACAGAAAGCCATGCTGGTGGAGCCTAATAATGACTGACAACACTTTTCAATCTACTCATAAATTGCTTTGGTAATGACTCTCTGATCATCAACTCCACACACTTTCTCACTCTCTTAACTGAGTTCACAGTAAAGGCTGCGATACAGGGAGTCACATGAGGTCCACAAATAACATGATATTTTTTACTTGCTACAACAGGTGCAACAAAAGATCAAGCAGAGGAAACCAATCCCAGCTGACATTGGGTGAGAGGCGGGGTACATCCTGGACAGGTCGCCAACAAATCACAGGGCTGACATATACAGACAACAAGCCAATCATGCTCACATTTACACCTACAGGACATTTAGAGTCTCCAATTAACCTAAGCTGCATATCTTTGGACTGTGGGATGAAACAGGAGAAAGCAACTCAGATAAAACCCAGACGAGCAAATTCAAACCCAGAACCTTCTTATTGTGAACTAGTAGTGCTAACCACTGCACCAACATGCCATCTCGACCTATATTTGTCAGATACAAAGTTATTGTTCTCATCTAATAGCATGAGTTTGGCTTTGATCATTTTCATGAAAGGACCAAGGTGTACAAACCTTCCCAAGTATTTAGGAGAAACAACAAAAGGTCCTCTCAAGAGCGTGTGTTTAGTTTGTCCCTTCTGGAATACTGTAGGAACATGTGCTCTGTGGAGGAGGACCTGCTCCTTATATAGATATGAATTGTCATTTTAAGCAAAATAAACACTAATGACATTAAAGAATATATTCAGTTCTACCAATAGATCTCCCTAAATGCTAAACTTGTGTCTGATAAATGTGAAATGTGTCACACTTCACATGTTTTGACAGTATCCCTGAAGTGGTTGACTCAGAAGTGAAAACACAGACAAAAAAAAGATTTGTTGTTGACAGCTGCATTGGTGTCACTACTATGAGTGTAGTGTAATGCTCCACTTTCATCCAAGAATCAGGATTTGAGAAAACTGGAAGCTGCAAAATAAAACTGAGGATGAAAAAAAACAATAAACACAATAAAAAAAGAAGTGAAAGAGAAAAGTAAAATGAAATATGTGTTCAGTAAGGTGGGTTGGGAGTTGTTGTCAAAGGCGGATATGACAAGATCACCTTTGTTTCCTCAAGCACCTGTAACTATGACAGTCAAGAGATAAATGGTGGGCCAAACAGACAGAAAGTACATTTCTCTCCAACCATCCGTATTCTAAAGCCACTTATCCTATGTCCTATCCCAGCATGAACTGGGTCAGGGGAAAGGACCATCCTATATAGCTCTATGACTGAGTGCTAAGACAAAGCCTTTATAATGATGGATTCATTTAGATACAAGAATGGCACTCAGTGAAGCACATGCCTCCACCAAAGCTAAACAGTTCCCTTAAATTCAATCAAGCAGCAACAAATTTCACACACTCATAGACAATCTGTTCCCTAAAGATCAGGTTTATTTTCATCAAGAATCATGAATTATTCCCAGGGACAATTGGGGAAATGTTTGAAAAACTGACCAGTGCACTGTAGATCATATTGGGGAAAGATGGCTGTACAAGATATAGCAGTCATATTCAGAAAATAAATGCAAACCTCTCAAGATTTTCCAACGAAATTGGGATAAACCGTCAGTACATGTACATTTGCACATATGGCGAATGTGGATTTTTGAATCAGTTCAGTTATAATGTTGCATACATACACGTAAGGAACATGCTAATACCACATAATGATTCCCCATAACAGTCAAATAGATTTCTTATCCAGGTCTGCTTTCTGCTGTGAGGCGTCACTGCTTACGGCCGAGGCTCCTCTCTGTGTCTTGGTGCTGAGTGCTTTCAAGTCTGTGACACTGTGTCCTTGTTTGGTTATTTTCAAAGCTTTTCTGCTTTATAACATATTTCACGCTTGAAAATTACTGAAATGCTGAAAGTGAGTTTGCATAATATGCAACCAAGGTCACGACCCAGATAATCCAATGGCACAGTGGACGAGTTTATCTCTTCTCCTTCACCTCAGGTTTACTCTGCTGGTCACTTCTGCTGCTTTTTTTTTTTTTTTTAAAGCTATCACAATCGTGTCTCTTTTGTTCAGATTGAGTCATGAGCCTTCTCATCTCCTCACATCCCTCTGATCCACCCTTTAATCACTCACTGCCTCCCCTGCTGTCCACGGAGAGTGAACAAATGAATACTACCCCGCTCTGCCCTGCACGTCACGACACATTTCCTCACACCCACATAGATGCACCAACATATTCTGCCACAATGGATTTTCATGGACAGCATTTCTGGACTGAAGCTACCAACAGCCAATCATTTGTGTCCATTTCAATGTCGGAACATTCCAAACATAGCCCTTACGTCATCAGTCCTCTCATCTTAAGGTTATGATATTAATAATGAAGTTTATTTACACAGCACTTTTCTTTACAATGTCACAAAGTGTTGTACAAGAAGAAATAAAACCAGACAGGCAAATAAAATGAGAATGAGACAAACGGCCATGAGCAGAACAAAATAGAACAATAAAAGAGATGAGATCATGAACAGGATTAGTCAGTGTAAATAAAAGCCAATGTCATTTGTAAAAGCTTTCGTGAAAAAGAAAAGTTTAAAGAAGGATTTAAAAGAGAGTAGACACTTTATGTATACTTTAAGTCTATGTGTAATGATTACAAAGTTCCATAACATGGGGACTGTAATGGCAACAGACCTGTCACACTCTGTTATTAGGCAAACGCTGTTAGTGACTAGCAGGACTGAAGGTCATATAACAAGATTTAAAACATGAAGGCAGCAACAAAGTGGAGTAATGATGGCAAGAGGAGAGAGTGAAGTCACTCTCCCTCTGTGTTGTTGGTTTGGAAGATGATGTGGGTGTGCTGTTATGTTAGTGCATGTTAGTGCATGTGTGCCCTTAGGACAATTATGAAGTGAGGTGGCTCTAAATCTTATCATCAGTGATTTAAGTGAAACACGTGGGTGAACATGCTAATTCTTGCCCTTGTCTCTGCTGTGGCGTGCAGCTGGATTGTTTTTTGTTTTACCTGCACACAGGGTAACTTGTTCAGTTATGTGTTCAGGGTCCAGCACCTATCTACTAATCAACACCTTGCTGATGACACAAAGAGGAGAGGAGTGTGGCCGATGGAGCATTTGTTTTGGTTCGATATGGTGGTGGTTAGTGCGACATCTAATGGCATTGAATATCTTATATGCCTTCAACGATTTCTCACACAGCGCAGGGGTGAACACAGTGAGCCGCAATAATGTTAAACAAAGCTGTGGTCTCTAATACACAATGTATTAACTTACTGAAACCGTTTCCTGATAATATTTTATAATTCTATAACTTTTCTGGAATTATTTGTTTTTATTTTTCCCAGGTTCCTGCTATTCCGAGACACTTCATTGAAAGCAGAGTAATATTAATACATTTCTTGTGATGCATTATATCATCATTTAAACGTTGAAAGGTCACTTTCAGAATCAATACAGGAGCTTCGTATTGATGAACATTGGAAAGCCGACAAGCAAGCTGTATCATCTCTGTCATGCCAATGATCATCTGGACAATGTCCCATTTAGTATCACTAACAGTAAGTTGATAATGACCCCCACAAGGCTTCCCCTACTGATGAAGAAGATGCAGAGATACTGCCATGCCAGCATTGCACACTGGAACAACTGGAACAATTCACAATGACAAATAGTGAAGTCACTTTGTGAAACAGGTAACAACATCTTCCTCAGTTGAAGAAACTGTGGAGAAGTCAGAGCTTTATAGGCGGGATTAAGAGTTGAGACATCATCTTCCCAGCCAGCCACCTGGCTACATTCATGAAAAATAGAGGCAGAAACATTGCTGCAGCTCAAGCTCAAAAACATGGATAGGACTGTTGCATCCAAACCACCTGAGTGCCAGTGAGGATGATTCACATCAAGATATTAAATCTGAAAATGTTCATTGCGGCAAGTCTGGCAGTGTTTTTATTTTGCCTCCTGTCACTGTTTATTCAACTTGAGTCATGTAATCATTCGCAGCTACACCGGTCTAACGTGTTTGATTGGCTTTTGAAAAGTGACTGACATACTGAGTGAATGACATCATTCAAATTTATTTTAGACATTACGCACCTGACACCCCTGTACTTTTATACTTTAGGTTGAGGAAAGACAAGAGAGTTCTCTCATACCACAGACAAGGAAACTCCTCATCAGCGAGACATGATCCAGAGTTCCAGTGCTCCTGGACTTTGTCCTAGCCCTTCTTTGCTGCCGGGCTGGACCCTCAATCCCTCTGCAGAGAGGGAGTGAAACGGTCCAGCTGTTTCTTGCCTGAAACATGCAACAACCATCTATCCTCATCAAGATGGTCCCACATCAGACAACTCAGCTCTCTCAGCTCTTATTAGCCTCTTCACTCTCATTTATTCTCGTCTGCCAGTCTCTGTATCTGGATTCCCCTCATTCATCACTCACAACTATCACCCGTCTCTACACCGCACAGCAGGCCATAACCACCCGGCTCCCCAACCTATTTCCACACAGAATCTATTACATCTCCCCAGCCTCTCTTTTTCTTCATCCACCAATTCAATCCATCCAGTCATCCATCCGGCCAAATATTCACCGACTGCCTGCCTCGTCCATTTGAGCTCATCATGGGGTTCCACAGTCACTCGATCACTCTGAACCCAGGATTATCATCGAGGAGACATTTTGCCCATGTGAGTTTAAGTACACGGAGGGAGAAGAAAAGCTATAATGCATCGTTCAGTGGATGGTATAATTCTTTTTTTTTCACACCTTAAGGCAGAACCAGTCCACACCCACTGTTGAGTTACATAAGTGCAATAACTAGAGGAGAGGAGGCTCGGGCAGTGAGGGGATATCAGTCGCTCTGGAGACTGGAGGAGGATCAGGCAGGAGATACCCACTGCAACGTGCCTGCTTGGCTGGCTTCCCACGACTGGCTCAGTATCAGCCCACTATCAGCCTGGGGAGGGAAAGATGGGGAGGCAGCGATGGTGGCTAAGAAGAGGAGGAGGAGGGCCGAGAGAATAGGACCAGAGGCTGATTATGGGAAGCGACTGACAGAAGCAGAGGAACAAGGAAGAGATAGATGGTGGAAAGGTTAGGGGGAGAAAGGGGAGCCGAGTAATGTTCCATCCCTCTGGCCATAGTCCTGACGGAGCCAGGATAGAGATGTCAGGCCACATCCTGTCTGCCGAGGGAAGGAGAGCCGGGGATCCAGCAGCAGACAATTAGACATCAAGCCACAGGCCCTTATCCCATCTTATTTCTGCCTCTCTCCTCCTATCTTCCTCTATTGTCTACCTCATCACCCCCCCCCCCGCACTGCTCTGAGAATCCCCAAAGCTATCAAATATCAGCACTTGATACTCCTTTGTTTCTACTGGCTTCCCGGATTCCGATCGAGTGTCCCTCCCTGGACGGCAGATGGGCAGAATATGGTGCCGACCTTGCAAGGTCACAGAGCTTGCTTTCATTTGCTGAAACCCTACACCTTCCACCCCCCCCCCCCCAGTCCCTTTTCCCCCTCTACTCCAGCCAAAGCACACCACTTGCTTTTGCAGCAATTTCACACAACTATCCTCACTTTTTACAAATCACAAACATTTTTACCCCTAATTGCTGCTGAAGATGCTATTCCTCTTTCGTTTTTCTTGGCACATGAAAAATTCTGAGGTGACCTTGAGGTCAGACAAAACAAAAAGATAAATCTGTTTTACCCATTGGAAGCATGACTTGTCTTTGCCTATAGCTTTACAGAGAACCAGAGATAATTGTTTAACTTTGCAGTTGATGTATGAACAGTGAATTAATCCTCTTACGAAGAAAAAACATTTTTTTTAGTTAAACAAATGGAAAAAGCTTTTCAACTCACCATTTATCTCGGCATCTTTTCCACTCTCTTTCACGCCGGGTAAACAGTTTTCCAGGTAAACTCCATTGTGATAACAGCTATCCCCCTCACTGAGCTGTGGTGGTGGCTCCCAGCACAAACATGGGGTCTGCATGATGCCACAGGGCCTGTTAGATGTGCTGGAGGCCAGACAGTCCTCCAGCCACTGGCAGAGCATCTGACAGGCTGCCATGCTGGGGTTGCGCTTGCCCACTACCAGGTATTCTGTTTTGAAATCCCTGTCACCAGCAGAAATGGCTGTGGCCACCTTAAGAGGTCCCTTCCTCATTTGGAGGAACTGCTTTCCGGCCTCCAGGAAGGCCACTGGAGCAGAGGAATCACAAAGCTTCACCACCTCGTCAAAGCTCTCCATGCCCAGGTAAGTGCGCGTGGTTTCTAGGAATGAGTCGTACTGGAAGGTGCGTAGCTGTGATGGCACGCAGTCCTCTGTAGGTTTGGTCACCTTCAGGAAGATTGTGTAGCGCCTCGGATCAGGGTTCTGCAGGGTCCAGGAGCAAGGCATGCCGGGGAACACTGATGATGATAGGAAGAAACCGAAGAAACGGTTCTGGACTAAGGTGGAACATGAGTCTGACTCTGGGCCAGAGGGAGCTGCATGACACCAACCATCCATCAGCAACAGAGGGGCAAAATACAAGAATATCACTGGGAGAGGCCATCTTGCTTGGCCACAAATCTGAGAGAGAATTCTTGCCATGGTTTGCAGGTAAAGGGAAGGAGAATGTATGATAGGTTGATGCCTGTTTTCAGCAGTGCTCAACTAAAAGCTGTGTAGTGCAAACAAAGCAGGGGAGGGGGAGAGGGAAGAAGAGAAGGACGCGGTGGAGGAGGAAGGAGACAACAGTTGCTCTCAAAGATCCAGCGATCGGCCCATGGCTGCATCAGTCGACCTCGAGATTCTCACGAACCTGTGAAATGGAAGAGACAAGATATGAATTACACTTTGTATCTGATCAGACAACGGAATGGGATTACACTGATTCTGTTTATCTCCACAATGAGAAATCTCTTTCAACTGTTATTGTTGGTGCTGTAAGCTGAGAGCTACTGCAGTGACTCGAGCCCCGGAGAAGAACAACAACTCTAATAGAAGCAGATAGAGAGAGGGAGCCGGTGATTTAGTCAAGTTTTTCTTCATTACACAAGTTCAGATTGGTCTCTCCCTGAGAGACCACTGCTTTCAGCACTCGACTGCTTGCATATTTTATCTGCCAGTTCATTAATTTGTCCAATTATAAGACTATTATTTACAAAAAAGGTAACACCTGCAGTCATTCATTACAGCACTTTATTAGAACAGTGGTTCCAGGTACATCAGTCCTGTCCACAAATAATTAGCTGATGTTATGTGTTCAAATAAAAACTAAAAAGCTGATAAATGCATATTTCACTTTTTGGCAAATTGCTTCTATGACACTTCACCTTCCTTGAGTAGCTTTGACGCTTTAAATTATTTAAATCAATTTTACTTTATTTGAAAATCTGTGATGTGGAAAATAGTTTCTGGATGGTAAACAAGCTCATTCGTATACAGTGCACTAATTTTGGTTGCCTCTTGAAGTGATTTGTATGGTTGCATATGAGCACATTGACTAAAGCAAGTGCATTTTAGGGAGATTGTCGTACATTGTTAACATCATTGAATGAAAGATAAAAGGTGTTAAGTCCGCCGCACTAAGAATGACAATATTGAAGTCGCACTGAATAGTAACAGAATTTATTGAGAAGCAGAATGTCACATTACTTTCAGTTGTACACAATACGGAGTTAAACTGACAGAAGCTCTGGGAAACAAATACATTTGTTGTATATTACTGATCAATATGAAAAGATGCGGCTTATAATGATGTGCTTGCAGAGATTTGAGTTAATATGAGAAGAAAAATTACTTTAGAATGATGTGTGATGTGTTTCCTATATGGGAGGGACTCCAACCGATGGGACACCAAATGCTTTCAGGGGAGGCTCAGTGAATGGTTATTAGTTATTAGTTATTAAATAATTCTTCAAAAGAAGATTACGTGGAACAGTCTAAATGTGTGTGATGTGGTTAAAGAATAAAGTAGAATAAAGAAATATCACATGAAAGGAGCCCAAACCAAGCTAAACATTTAAATTACATATGTGGTTAGAAATATATCTCCAAATGATTGTTAAATTGTTCTCCATGTTCACCATTTTCATTTGAAAAGGATGTAAGTGTTGAGGTTAGTGGCCAAAGACATCACTTACTTCCTGAGGCTTTTGATATTTAAATTAATGTCGATACAAAGACAGTCTTTGATTCAGGTTTCCAGACTGAAACACACCTGGACACAAATTCTAAAGACAACAAGACAAATGTGGCCTTAACTCTGACAAAAGGGACCAGTTGATCCAGTTCTGTGACATAGATTTCTGATGGAGAAACCCACCACACCAGTAGTCAAGGCCTGTCAGTGTGTGTGGGTGTTGGGAAACTAATAAAATAAGCCTTCAGAACCAATAAAACAACTTAAACAAAGGTGTGCTGCACTGCTGCACAACAGAATGATGTTTCCTTTCTAAACAAACTTGACTAAGCAAACTTTAATCAAACTGTTCATCTGTTGTTGTCAATAAGAGCATTTTTGAATGATAAGCATGTAGAAAGCTACTTGGCACAGCTCAAGACCCACATATAGCAGGTGTAGAGCAGTCAATGCAGCAGGTAATAAACAGACTGTTACTTCTCTATATATGCATTTAGTCTTTTTCTATTGGACGTTATATTTATTACATAATGAATAGCAATATACAAATTGTATTATATAAATTGTCATCATATGTGTGTGGCAGTTTTCCTCTTTTAAAGCTGGAAACACTTTTTATCATTGATAGTTGAAACTTTAACTCGACAAAAAATTGTAAAAATTGAACCAACATATGAGAAATCTTCAATCTCTCACAACCCCCACATGACAACACATTGAACAACAGGTACATTGTGATTAGCCTTGCATCACAGAGGAAACCCCAAACATTAGGGCGGGGCAATTAACCGAAAATGTATCGGAAAACAACATTTATAACCTCTAACCTACCTGATTTTGCTCATGTCAGTAAATTTGGAAAATATTTCCCCCAATACGTGCATTCACGAGCTGTCGGTTTCCGCTACGTTCCGTCCTGGATTACCCTGCTGCATGTCCTCCCTCCTCACTCCCCCTATGACCTGAACTCACATCCCACGTTAACAATAAACACCGGTTTATGATAAACTGACGTGAGCTCACTGTCAAAGTCAACATCTTCGCACTTAGCCACTCATTTGTAGTGTTTTTCCACCCAGTTCGCACTATTTGACTGTCTCTGAGCCAAGTTTACTTCAAGTCAAATCCCAACATAGATTATCTCAAGACACAAGAAACAAGGGCTGATGTTGAACAGTGTCTTGATCTTAATGTAAATTATTAGAATCTACAAACACTCCTGTTTCACGTGAACTGGATGTAAATAACAGACAATGGATGTCGGATACGAACATCATTCAGACATGGTTTTCTATTCAGTACGAAACTGGTTGTTTGAATGCATGGACCTGTGATTCATTTATTCTGCATGACCATAAAATACATTTTCACATGAACATCCATGGATTCTCAAGGCCATAGTAAATTTGGGACCGCAAAACATCAGCTGTATATACCCATGATCTGTACATTTCGAAGTTGATAAATATCATGTAGGAGGCACTTAGTGAATGTTTTAATGAGTCATTTGCAATTTTCAGTCCTAAACTTCAGTACTGTACAATAGTTGAATAAATCAGTTATTGAATTGACATGTTGATAATGGCCAACCTGCCCCCAGTGTCCAGTCAAGTCTCAAGGGGAATGTGGAAAAGACATTTTCCTTAAAACAATGAAACGCCCCGTTTGTGAGGCCAAAAATAACCCCTGGTTTGATTCAACTGTGTCGATTCTCAAAACCAACTTGATGATGAGTGATTCTTTTTGTCTCGTATTATCTCAGCTCGGATCATATCTCACTCCGCCTCATCCTGGCAGCTTGTAACTTCACCTCGTACCAAACAGAGTCCAGGGAAATCTACCCAGGCCTCTTTCACCAGACAAGTCTGACAGTAATGAAAGGAATAGAGCTTTAACAGAGGATAAACGGCTGCCCTTTAT
The DNA here is from genome assembly GCA_026259375.1 of Verasper variegatus. Lineage (NCBI taxonomy): Eukaryota > Metazoa > Chordata > Actinopteri > Pleuronectiformes > Pleuronectidae > Verasper > Verasper variegatus. The sequence goes on from CM048048.1 coordinate 6,609,935, forward strand.
TGACAGCTTCGCCTCATCTATCACACACACACACACAGACAGACACACACACCCAACCAACCCCATCCCTCCTCCTCCTAACCTGTCGTGAGGTAGTCTGATCAGCCTGCACACAGCGCTCTGCTGGAGCTTCCTGTTCATGTCAAGCCTCCCCTCATTATTAACACAAAGCACCGGTCCCTACCTCCAACCCCGAAACACACACACATACACACACACACACACACACACACACACACACACACACACAAATCCCCACAGTCCTCTATCGATCTTTGTGTTTGAGGGGCTAACAGACAGAGAGCAGCTATTAAAACACTTTCATCTACTTTGCAGCACATGAGAATAGGATATGGCAGTGAAAGAAGAGATTTGAGCCACAGCTGCACAGCGTAGTAAAATCTGACCTGAAGATTAAACTTGATGTTCTTTGACAATTAATCAATGCACCTCTTTGAATCTTCCTGACACATGTTGCATTGAGGCTTTCCAAAGGCTTTTAGGAGCCAAGGGCTACAGGATTTCCTCTGGTCTTTTCTAAGTAGTGCAGGGACGGCATACGTTAACGCAAATACATGTAAAAATTGTATCTTAATAATATCAAAGTGTATTTCCTTTTTTTATTGTTGAAAGAAGTATGTTCAGTGTTTGCGTGTTTGTTTTGTAAGTATAGCTGTCCAGCCTTTTTTCGTATTGTCTGAGTATTTCCTCTCGTATGACCTCTGCCTGTTGGTGTTTTTTAATTTTGAAGTGCATTTGTCCTCTTGAGTTTTGACACAGACAGTTTTTTGTTCATCTCGTCATTTGTGGCAAGTAAACTTTGGAACTGAATCTCGTTCATTGTATTGTGAGATCTTTGCTACCGTATCAGATTCTGTGTTTTGGTCATCACAATTTCTCTCGTATTGATGTATTACAGAATGTAGGTTTGTATATATCCACATAGGTAATTTGTTACTACCACATATGATGGCACCAGTGGCAAGTGTGCCAGAGCTTCATCATCATCATTAAGAGAAGTCTACCAGAGGCAAAGGGAATGCAACTTTACCATCATGCTAACGATAGCTAAACTATGGTTTGCATTGAAATACGTAAGTCATTCAACATCATGGTTACAATAAGAAACAATAAAATGGTTAATAATTATTTTTTTTAACATTCAGAGTCAAAACAGGGAAACACTGAGCAGCAGTTTCACACAGGAACAGAAAAGTGGTCTCCTGAACATGCTGAGTTTTGTTTAATGGTCAATTAATTAATCAGGCCGACCTTTGGCGTTTTAATATGATCATTTATTATCTCGATGTCTGCGCTCACGAAGCCCATGAACAGGAAAAAAACATCAGCGAATGAACACTGGATTAAACTGAGTTTCTCCCCTTGTGTCATTTTCACTACAAAGATACTTTTAAACAAGTCAGTTGGTACTATGAAATAGGTAAAACTGTACCTCAGAGAGACTTAAAATTATTAGCTTTCAAAGCTCACTATGTTGTTTGCCAGTGGTATATAAAATGTTTATTTTCTCTAAAAGCAAAATTATTCTGCAGGTCCATTTGGGAACAGTTTGAAAAAGCTGAAGTAGCCTAGTCCCCACACACCAGGTTCATAAAACATCCCTGAGGTTTGTCATTTGGAATGGTTGATGTTTGACAGAGAGTTCATATGGCTTGTCCCACAATGATGCCATATTACGTGAAGCTATGTGCCTGCCTGGTATTCGGCTGACTTTCTTAAACATGCTAAATGTATTTCTACTGATGCAAAAGGGTCCACTCTTTTTTGCCAGATTTAGGCCACTAGTAATTCATAACAATATCAAATGCCAACTAAAGGGGCCAAAGGAGGCCTTGTGCTATTTGGGCCATATTCTCAATTTACAACATGGGCCACTTTAGGTTCACATCTGGCTTACACCTTTCTAAGAGCACCGCATGTTCACCAAAAAAGGCCCACATTTGTTTAAGGGTATTCAAGTGGGCAACTTTAGGCTCACGTCCATTTTGTTTGGGCCACAAGAAGACCAGAAGTGCCTCATCATCAATGGAGGGAGGATTTCATACAGCCCACTGCCTCAGTGAGGTCATGGCAGGAAAATGGCTGAGAAAGAGTAGAAGTGGGGGTAATGCTAGCCATGAGATTATAATCAAATTATAAGACAGGCACACCAGGAGGTGCAGGAGTGACGACTTTATAAGCTCTAGTTTGCAACGGGCCTTTGGGGTTGTGTTTACTGGTGGAAAATAAGATCATCTTTAATCATGTTGTTAAGCTCAGTTAAAAGGTGCTTGTAATAAAACCAGTGAACATGAAGCCCAGTGGATTACAGCAGTCACTCTGCCCTCCGACATTTACACTGGAAACAACAAATAGATTCATTTAACCACATGAATGAGTTGATGATGAATTGGCGGAGGGGGTAAATGGCATTTTAATAGGAGCCACTTTATCCAAAATGGCGGAGCAATGTGAGTTAAAAGATTGAACAACACAATCTCCGTGTGCATCAGAAGACAGCAGCGCCGCGGAAAACCTTTCAGCAGTGAGGTGATTAAAGATGTGAGCGCACTAAACATTTGCTGGGCAGAGAATCTATGGCTCTTCACAACAAATGGAGACTATATCTAAACCATGTTTTAATTTGTATCTCTTAATGTATGAGGGACCAGACTCTGTGCAATGTTATTATGGAGGGTAATGTTGACTTAACTCATTTCAGATATGAAAGGATCCCAACAAAATGTTATTTCGACAATATCCTCACATCCTCCTCTTGTACCGCACTGTTTCTTACTTTCTTCCAATATCAGCTCGCATGCAATCAGATCATTGTTTGCTCATATTGCTGCTGCAGGATTGTTGCTCAAGTGGCATCACCTACGTTTAAAATCAATTGGCAATATCAGCTCAATATAATACACATGGTTTCATTTGTCTTTCTCTTGATTATTTTAACATTTATATTAACTTTATCACAAAAAATAACCAAGACTTTAGTAATTTAGTAAATGTGATCTAGCAGAGGTGAAATGCAAACATGAGCCATATTTGTGATGTTTGTTGCTGCTGCTGGTGGAGCGCAGTGTTGGCTCACAGCAAGAGGGTTCCTGGTTTGAATCCTGATTTGGCTGGTGTCTGTATGTGTGGAGTGTGATACCCGTGTCTGCGTGGGCTTTCTCCGGATACTCCGAAGACTAAAGACATGCAGATTGAGGATTAGATTCAGTGGAATCTCTAGATTGTCTGTAGGTGTAAAATGTGAATGGTTGTTTGTGTCTGAATGTAACACTGTGATATAGGGTATACCCTGCCTCTCGCCCAATGTTTGCTAGAATTGGCTCCAGCTCCCCCCACAAGGATTAGCAGTATATGATGGACGGATGGGGGATTGATGATGTTTGTGGTTTAAAATTGGCTTCTAAAAGGGAATATAATAATAAATGGTTAACTAAATGAATTTGTTAAAATTTAATTGATTTTAGTATTATTCTAAATTAAAATAATGAATTTTGCCAGATGATATTTTCACATGGCAGCAGCTCCACTTTCATAAAGTGTTGAACTGCTCTCATGTGGAAAGCCTTGTTCACATGGCATCTTAGGCATACAGCATGCCGCCTGGGCACATTTTGTATTCAGAGTAAGAAGTTCTTCACTGAGTGGAAATTTTAGTATTCTGTAGCTGTGGAATTATTCATTCCTTTCAGCCTGTGGCTGGAACAGCAAGCAATTAAAAGAACAAAGGTGTTGCATTAGCCAGCAGCCCAGAAGCATGAATCCATGTAAACATGCCCAACAGGCTGGCTCTGCAAGTGAGTCAGAACAATGGGCCAATCAAAGAGAAGCAACAGTCCCTCAAACAGCCATGTAGAGGAAGCTGGAGAGAAAGAGGCACAGACAAAGAGGGCACTGATGAGAAAATGATAGAGTCGCATGGAGCATCGTCTTCTCACATCGGCAGCACAGGAATTACAGGCTGATTAACAGAGTAACACAGGGAGCTGCTGCGTAAACGAGGAGCCAAAAAGCCACGGGACAGTGAGACAGACACAGATTTCCTCTTCTCTGAACTACAAATTGTGTAGAATTGCTCCTCTGCGACTTCCAATTCTTTCTCATGCAAACTAGTTTGGGAGGGACATCAGTTACAGCAGTTTGTGTCAGTGGATATTGATCATGGAGACTGATCTCTCCACGTATATAGAATCAGGTGAGAAAGTAGGAACACAGGAGGAGAGATGGAAGAGACACAATGATGGAAGATGAGAAGGAATCTATTATATTTGCATGTTTATATGAAGCTCAGCGTCAGTTCAGTCAGGAGGACTTTCAATCAATCTCTCTCTCGCTCTCTATACTTAATGATCTGCTGATTGTGGGCGTTTCTAAATGGCCAATCAGACTCCCCACAGTCTCTTCCAGCCAATCATGAGGCTGCTGTCAAACTTTCAATCCCTTCTCCTCTCTTCCGCAGTCAGTTGTCATTCAGTGACACGCTTAACCCACCTCCACCCCAATCTCCTCCGGTCTTCAGCAGAATCATCATCACCTTATCTGGATCCTCAACCACCACCAGTGTCTAGACACTGGGGGGGATTCCTGTACTATGTTCTGCTTCACCCCCTCCTAATCCTGATGACATCACATAGGGGACTAAAACGCCTATAACATTCACATCACTTTCTGTGCGCATGTCAATAAATGTTGTAAAAACATTGAATCAAAGTCCCTCCTGATTCAAATATATATATAGTAAATCCTCACTTTCCACAATGATCACAGGACCAATGTTGTACAATCTCCTAGAATCATTAATAATTAATTAATAATAACACTAAAGCAGAAGCTACTTCTGTGATGAGGTAGGGCAAGTCTGGGGTTCTATTCCTGGCTCCTTCAATCGGCATGTGATTGTGTTTGATCGGCATGTGATTGCGTTTGATTGTGTTGACATATATATATATATATATTTATATATATATATATATATATTTCCAGCCACACCAAGTTTCTAAGTCAAAGTAGAAGAATTACAATAAAAGCCAAATGTTTACAGTCTCAAACATGGTTTCTATTTTTCTCTGCTCCAGAGTTTCAAGTAAACTCCAAGCTTTTTAGAACCCTCTGAGGTTTTAAGAGATTGTTCTAAAACAACTCTGACGTTTTGACAATGCTTCTGTAAAGGGCTTCTCAGGTCGTAATGGGTTAGGATTTGAAAATCACCTCCTACACAAATATTTACTGAAATAATATCAGAATTCTTTACTTCAATTCACAATTCAATTCAGCATATGTAGGTTTGAAAGGTAGCTCTGAAAGTGTGTAGCATAAGCAGTGCATTTAGCTGTGTTGAAAACGTATAGATTTTCTGCTCAGTATTCAATATTATATCTTTGTCAATGGTTAGGGATTCTGTCCAATGCAGTCCTGCATGGCAATATTCTATCGCAAGAAAATTGACTTCAATGCCACCAGTCCCACACGTTTACAAAATATGTGAATGGATTTCTAAGTTGCTCTGAGCGAAGACAAACTGCTGCAGCTTCACTACACCTCCGCCCTGATGACAGCAATGACAAAAATCTGCAACGTCTCAGCAGGCTGCAAAATTAAACAGATAATCATCTGTCTCTGCTGATAAATGTGTTTACTGTGGTAAATGTCAGAGCCTTTCTAATAAGCAGAGGGAAGGCATTTCTTACGCCTGCACACACACTGCTCACACACACACACACACACACACACACACACACACACACACACACACACAAAAACCCTATTCACATAAACATGACATTTCAATGGAAACTACTTCAGTGAAAGGGAGGAATGTTTAATAATAAGAAATGACTTAGGATATAGTAATACTGTAGATGTGAATTAAAGAAATAACTCACCATACGTATAAATAAATTTAGTTTAATGTCAAATTACTAAGTCTATTCCCACATGTACAGTTTATGTTCTTTGTCTCGTGTGCGTTTGTTATCAGTCCAATAAATCAGCTAGTGTGTCCGACAAGATCATTATAGAAAACAATATTAAAAAAGTAAAAATAAAAGATACTTAAACACATCCCTGTCCTCTGCAAAGGATTGTGACGCAACTTACAAACACTGACTTCACACTCACTGACCCCAATCTCACCCCACAGAGAAACACACACACACAGAAACCTTCCTGGCTCAGGGGGCTGACATGTGTGAGTTATAGGTACAGACAGGATCAGTCTGGCTGCACTGTCACTCACCTACTGGACATGGCAACTATTCGGATGGTTATTTAGAGAACTTGTAAAAGCATTTGTCTTTTAGATTTTGTTTTACAAACCAATCAGTTGGATATAAAATAAGAGCTATAAATCCTGCTTTTAAATTAATACATGATTAATTTACAGTATTTTGACCTGAGGAAGGTGCAGGACATATGTTCAAGGGGTCACCAAAGTCATCAGTAATATGACCCCGAGGAGCATGAATATCCACAGTAAATTTCATGGCAATCAGTTCATTAGTGTGTTGTCGAGTGATCCTTCTCCAGACTAAAGTGTTGGACAGACAGCAGCCGGCAGACTGAGGCTGTCATCCTCAAGCTGGGCTGCTGGTGGAGCAGGCAAATAGCGATGCTGTCAGCCTGAATCAGTCAAAGCCCCCAGTGCCGAGCGTGGACAGCAGTCAGACGTCGGCGTTGTTTACAACACTGTTACACTTGAGCCACTGAAGCAACATGAGTGTAATTGAACATGTCTATTATTAGTTTTACTGTATAGTAAACTGTCAGAGCAACTCCAGCTGCACTGGGGCTCTGTCCTTGAGTGTGAAACGAAAAAAAAGAATTGGAGACATGGAGAGCAATTATTTCATACACAACAGGCCACAGCTGTGCTGAAGTAGATCCAGAGTTAAATACAGCTTTAATTGGATTTAACTGAGAGGAGATTTTATGACACACTTATGAGCTGATAACGATAAACAGATCCTCGGCTTTGTTGAATTCTCACTTCAGACACTCATGGTTGCAGTCGCAGTGGTGCTATGTCCAGTGCAAGGAGAGAAAGTGAAGAGTCATAATGCATGTGCCCCTCTTTGTGTGTGTGTGTGTGTGTGCGTGTGTGTGTGTGATAATGTAAGTCTAAGGTGACCTATGACAATGTACATCTGTGTGTGTGTGTGTGTATCTCTCCTTCCTAATACCCATATCTCTCAGTAGGGATGTTGCTGATGGCAATGTGATTGTCCTCTTTGCCTCACCAGCACCATAAGTCTCTGCATAATGACGTCTTTGTTTTATGACGTAATTGCATTGATATGAAAGGCAATTGCTCTGGATACCAAATCAAATCAAGCCAGATCACATTCAGATGAAAATGAGTTCATCAGAAAAGCTATGTGTTTGCACAAAGGGAAGGGGATTACGACTGAAAGAGGACATCACACGCAACAAAGCTTTAACATGCTACTCCTGCTCTGCTCCTTCCAACTGTAAAATACATTTTACACAAACCTTTGAAAGTCAGGAAAATGTGAATGTGCTAAAGTCAGCTGGAATATAAGCAGTTCCTTTATTTCTCCTCCTAATGTTAAAAATATGCATCTGCAAGGGACCCTGAAATCATATTTGAAGAATTTGATTAGGACTGATTTTTATTACAGCCCAGCACAAATCTGTTTTTCTAACCAGCCATGCTCCCACAGTCCATTATATTAAATCTGCCACAGAGTGCAATCTATTGCCAGTTCCCATTCCTCATTACAGCTCACTGAAGAATTTATTAGTTTTGATTACAAACCTCTATGAAAAATGCTCTAATTATTGATGCACCTGAATCTCCCAGTACCGCGATGACCTACTGCAGTTATTTCAGACACAGGGAGAATTTTCTAGGTAATTCAACCATATACTGTGTGGAGATATATAAATCAGTAGAGACACATAAAAAGTGGAGGTAGATAAATTCTGTAACTTTAGGAGGAACAGAACTCTCTACTACCATCTTCTTGAGGAATAATACTAGTCCTCCTCCAAATAAAGTTCCACAATTCAAGGGATTCTGAACCTTGCCTGCTAAAATATTTTGGAAGCAAATGACACAACCGGGCTCAAGGTTAAATGACGGAAGAAGACCATAGCAAATTAAAATAGGTTAATATGAGTTATCTGAAAGTGGGAATAAATACAAACAAGATGTAAAGAATCTGTTCTTCTTGTGACAGAGATTGACATTTCACAGCCTGAGAGAAGGAAATAGCCGAGTCATTTAGCACTAGATGAATTGGGTTGGAATTGCTTCTTTGTAGACAAAGACAGGTTGGTTGTTGGCAATCCTCAAAAGGGGATCTCCAGTCAAAAAAAGCTCATGTCCAACATATCCTTGGAAACAACAGTGCAAATGGTTAGGCAAGCTGAGGATGTAACACAGCGGATAAGCCAAGAGGATTACCAGGCAGCTCTCAATGTGCAGAATGTCAAACATTGCTAGGCATGACATATAGCATTACTAATTACATGAGTTTACCAAAACTGACAACAGCAGCTGGTCTTTCCTATGATCTGCTGAAATCACCTGGACATGCGATCAAACCCAGCAATAAGCATTTCAGCAACTCAAAGAATCCCTCGTCACCTCATCCTGCTTCGCTCACTATGACCCACAAAGACCTGTTCCACCAGAGGCCAGCAGGTACAAGACAGGGGACACCCCTTCACGACCTTCATGGTGAAAGCTAGTGGCCTGTGGCATGTCATATGAGTGGACAGACAGTGGCATAAACCAGGGAATAGAAAAATTGACAAAGAATGTTTAGCAGTGTCTGCCTATGAGAGAAAAAGTACGATGGTCAGATTCTGACTTATCACATATCATAAGCCTCTGGTGCCACTGATAAATAATTTGGTTGCAGTGACAGGGAGATGTGAAGCGACTGATGACACTGGTCATTGCTGACGCCTCGTCAAGGACAGAGACAACACCACAAAGACAGATGTAGCTTGTCATGAAACTGCTGTCAGTCACAGTCAATCAATATCACAGCACAAACTAGACTACAGATAATGTCTGTTGCACAGAGGAAAGACCAGTGGCAAAGAGCATAGAAACATGAACAGTTTAAAGAGCTACTACAAACCAAATTTAACTTGCCAACTAGTGTACTACAGTAAACCAGGTTGATAAGTCAAGTCGCATTTGCAAGACTTTGCATTACTGATTGGATTGTCTGTTGTAGACAGTATGGCATGGTGCATCAAGTTACATCAAGTCCCTGCAATCCTTCAAGACAATGACCCACTGTTAGCATCACTGTGCTGCAAGGCACCAACAATGACCTCGACCAGTTTACGCCCAGCCAAACTACTCATGGGATGGAAATATCAGAAGCTGGTCTGGTAGAACCCTCATCACACTCAGAGATTGTGAGGCTAAGCAACAACATGCCTTGTACTTTAACTGGAGACTCATAGTAATGGACTTTCAACTTTTAAAACCAGAAGATCCAGTTCTGGAAAGGACATGGAAGGACCAGTATCTGCCATCTGAGAAAACTGTAATCTTAGTCTCAGATTTTTGACAGAAGGGAGGAGAGGTGTGAAGGAACAGTCTTAAAAGTAACAGACTTAATATAAACACATCAGAGGGTCAGATAGTTACAAAGAATTGTAAAATGTATAAACCTGCAGTAAGACTGGATACACAAGAGAAATATCATCCTAAAGACGTGAAGATTAAAATGTTGTAAATGTTATCCTGACAAAAAGTAGTTAAGCTTTTGATTACTGGACTGTCAGTTTGAGTTAGCAGTATGTCACAAGTCAAGACAGAGTTATTGTTTGCTTGTATCCAGTAGGGGATTTGTAGGGGGATGAGGGAGGGACGCCATTCCATTTAAAATCGAAATGACCAAAAATCCATCCCCCATGACAACCTGTCAAATCCGCCATTCCCCTCTCAGCCACCCACCATCCCCTATGAAAGTGCTGCGTATGCAGATAGAGAACTTGTGTATGCAGATGAGCATCCCTTTGTAAAAATGGCTAAATAAATCACGGGATCAGCAGTTTACTGAGTTATAAATTTGAAACCAAATGACATTGAAAAGAACAGGAGGACTCTGTGCCTCTCTCTCTCTCTCTCTCTCTGCCACACAAACACACTGACTGTCTGTCAGAGTCACGACTGGCCATCAGCTGCACCTGGAGACATCCTACATGCGTCAGGGAGAATAACGTGAGGGGGAGATGCCGAGGATTTGCGTACACAGTCTAGTGCGGTGGTCGTCAACCCGATGATTGCGATCTACTGGTCGATCTCGACAGTCTTCACTGTTCATCTTCCGTAACGCACTTGACAATCTAGCGGTAGGGGGCGCTAGAGACAGAATAAAGTCAGAATAAAGACAACCGGGTTTTTTCTATGACCACAAAGACTACTCTCCTCCACCTCATCCCCATTAAACTATTTTTGCCAAAACAAGCTTTTAGCACGTCAGAGAGATTTACGACAGAAGTCTGGTCAGTTAAAACACACAAAGTTTTGCAGCAATTCGTCCTCATCTCTACTAAATCTGTGACTATAACTTCCTTTTAGAAAAAAATACATTAAAGGACTGTAATTATCACTGAGGTGTGAATTGTTCCTTTACAACAAACTCACAGACAAAAAAAGAAACTGCACCCCCCACCTACCTTTCCTCACCCCTTAAAAGGCATCCAAATGGCAGATCATAGATGCCTGTTTTAAATTACACAACATTGGAAGTCCTGCGTCATCTGGCTAACACCAGTTTCTCCTGGAAATTTGACAAATAACAGTAAAAAGAATAAGTCAGTGCCCTCTCATGCCATCAGCCTGTCAGTAACGAGTGTTCAAACAAGAAACCTACAGAACCTAAGTAAGAGCATCCTTCAGAATTCCCACCACCTAAAGTCCCTTCAGCTTAGTTTACTGTAGATGGCACTATGACTGGGATTTTATTGGATAACAATTCTCAAAAATTACAATTTGGCAACATTTTATATGTTTGAGTGTAAAAATTCCAAGGTGCTGAAAAACGATTTGTGCCATGCTGCCTAATGTAATTTTTAATTGGTTAAGATGGATTTTACAAAATAAAATGCTTTTGGTGCTGGTATCAAGACTTTTTATCTGCATCCAGAGGCTAAGCATCGACTCCCCAGTTTGACAAGCTTGTCATTGAATTTGTCGCCCATCTCTATGTTATGCTAAACAGTTACTCAAAATCCAACCATATTTCTGAGTTATTTTGTTATGTAATCAGTAACAATATTTGCAATTCATGTCCCAAACTTAGACTAACTGTCTACCAATGGTTTCATTTCCATGAAACACAAGTTTTGATGCAGTGGCCCATTGTTTGAACTGAGGAGAATTTCATGCCCATCTAACAGTTAGAAATGCTCCAATGGGCTGTCAAGTTAAGATGGGAAAAATGAACAGCAGCTCTTTCCGCCAGTTACAACCCTGCAAACTTCTATATCACTATTTTAATTTTAGAATACCTTAAAAGAAAAAGATTTTCCACTTAAGCCGAAAGCCTCTCTATGCTTAAGAGATTTTTTTTGCAACATTTGCTGTTTCTATTCAGCTTTTCTAATTTAGTTGAACAGCCATTCAGTTTGAGAACCACCTGGCTACAATGTCATAGAGAATGTGTCTCTTTCATGGCTGCTTCCACATCAATAGGGAGCAGAATCCTGATCAGCTGCAGGTTAAGTGCTGTCGAGTGATTGAGCAGCATGAAGATGATTCTTTCTGTTACACCATCATTAACGATGGATGGGATTAGACACCGGCACATTGAGGCTGGTTGTGCCATTGCAAACATCTGCACATTATACACACTCGGAAAGACACAAAGATACACATCTCCATCTCCATACTATTTGACACACACACGGACACACATGCATACAAAGGGCAGCAATGACTCAGTATAATAGCCATTTGTGAGAACGCCCTTTGGGGATGACGTGGCAACACATCATCTGCACGACATCACAGTCTGAGAGACACTTGCACAGACGCCCCTATAACACTAACGACATCGCAGCACGTTAATGTCGACTTCAGCATCAGTGTTATCAATGGAACAGAATCCTTCCATAAGGTTTTTTGAGTTTATCTTTGCATTTATTTTATGATTATAACCCTCTATATGCTATTAACTAAGGAATCCTGATACTTGTTTATCATTCATTGACCACTGAGTTTTCCTCATTTGAAAACTTATCAACAATATGCAACAATAACCAGCCCTATGGCTACTAAGGACTTGCTATGAAGCAAAGCATTCTGCAGGCCTACTGCTAGCATGTGCTCTTCATCTGTGCCCTTGGCGCTGCATTGACACATTTCTTGGCATCTTACAACAGTGAAATAGCATGAAACTGTGAAACCAACTGGGTAGAAATCTCACCTATAACCCATCTGAATGCACAGCCCACAATCCCAACATATTACATTAGTATTGAGTAATAATACTGGGAGGAGTGTGCCCTTTATATGAAAAATGACTTTTTGTATAAGACTACGCTGCAACAGTAAAATATTTTTTGGTGGAAACTATTGCAAAATGCTGTTCATTCATTCAAAAAATACATACATACAACCTCTGAAAAAAATCCAGCAGTGATGATGTTTCATAAAAAATGTATTTGCTGTTGCAGTTTAGTTGTATAGAGACATCATTTCTAGGAGACATGGTTGTTGTGGGAAACTTCAGTTCACATGTTGTTATAATGTGAGAGATTTCATTTTGAGACAATGTGACATGGTGCTAGGAAGGGAAAATTTAGCTTTTAGCATTTAGCTATTTGATGAAGGGCATACTAGGGCATACATGCATGCGCACACACACACACACACACTGTACATACACGGTACCCAGAGGAATAGTTTTATTGAATTTAGTGATCCGCTGATTTTTTTTTCTAGCAACAACAGGTTGACATCCATCAGAATGACTCCTGGGCTCAGTCTGATGGAAAAGTATCGTGTTACATGTAATGATTAAAATATTGGCGACGTGATATATGTGCTGTTCACACCCCAATCACATTTTTTCATATTGTAATAATGTCATTTCATATTATCATCAAGTCAAGTCATTTATACCATGATTTCAGATAATTGGTAAATCTATATGAGATGTAGAGTCTGCCTCCAATCTTACTGGTTGCACAGGTTAATACATTCTTAAAGTATATAACATCATTTTCTGAAAGCTTTAGGTTGTGTCTATATTCCTATAGGATGCAGAGATACCTGGAAAAATATATTCTTTAATTATGCATGACGTCATTTTCTGACTTCAGTGCAACTTCTTTGTGATGTCACTTGTCAAGTGATATCATATGATGGGGAATGATGCATTAAACTAAATACATTTTCGATTGTATTTGTTATTATTTGTAAAAACATTTTTTTGACCTTGGACCTTTGACCAATTTGATGAAATTCCAATCACAGGTTGTTTGGTTATTTTCCAAACACACAAACACACACACACACACCCACACACACACATACGGGGTTGAAAACAATACGCAGATTCCGTGGCTATATGTTGTTGCGCAGGGTAGTAATGTAAGAATAATTTAAAATAAATAAATGTAATATTTATAGTACATAAATTATTAAAAATAAATGAATCACTTTGAGTAATGACTTACAAATCACATTGAAGTATTCTGTAATATTATTAACCCTACCAACACTGATCACAAATCGTGATATAAAATCATCAGATCATCAAATCATCTTCAAAATCCATTTACTAAGTCTATGTATCATAAACCTAAAGACAAAGAGAGTGCTAGATGCATGTTAAGTGCAATACCTGTGTGTGTGTGTGTGTGTGTGAGAGAGAGAGAGAGAGAGAGAGAGAGAGAGAGAGAGAGAGAGAGAGAGAGAGAGAGAGAGAGAGAGATTTGTGAGAGTGTGATATTCAAACACAGCAGACAGAGCTTGTGAGAAAGTGTGAGTGCAGCGAAACCAGGACTAAACTCCTCCTTAGACTATTTCGGGCACTGAGATCAGATTTAACAGGTGGTGTTCCCAGGTTTTCAAACACTGCTGCTTGTTTTAGGTTGCAGAGGAATCACTGTAATTCACTGACACACGATGGAGGAAGCCTCTCACACACAAATAAAACTACAGAAAAAAAAACAAATGTACATTTTTAAGTCCCCTGATGCAACTGCATAACCTTGGGGTGCTTTTTCTTTTTAAACCTAGCCAAACATTACTGTCTCCATCGTTCCAGTTTTAAAATCCTGATCAAGCTGAGAATCAACATTTTTTAACGTTTGACAAAAGAATTGGCAGTAGATGCTGAATTTGTGTTCAGCTATATCCATTTGTTTATTTTTTTTGTAAGTAAACTGGGTTTATTGAACTCAACTCATTCTCATATTTCAAAGCTGTGAAGATATATCACTATCTCCAGTATTTAATTTATATTATATTCTTATTACATTATTGTAGCTGATATTCTTTAAATAACAATATCGCTAAACTATTATTTGATATTAAAGAGACTTTTAATATTGAAGGAGTACTTTAACAATGTAGTGCTGCATGTCAGTCAAGCCGGAAGACTCATAAGAGATATAAATTCTTTCTTATTCTTAGTCTAAAAATCTCAAAATGACCAACACCAAATGTTTAATATGTCTTACAGTAGTTAGCTGTGTTTGTTGTGAATGCATCACAAGACTTCCTGTCTTTGCAGCACTTCAGTATGTGCAAAGTTCTAAAAACAGATCCTACACTTACCAAGATGAAAAGTCTTACTCCTGGCTTTAAACCACATACTCCCAGATACTCCCAGTTTGTAACGCCAGCTTTCTATTTGAACTTTACAGACTGAATGATACTGGTGATCAAACAGTTGGTAATTCTAAAGTATATTTCAAATTTAAAGCTATTTTAAGATTCTACCTCTAACCACTCACCCTGCCGTAGATGAGACCTTTAAGGCATAACTATGATCGCTATAATCACTATGATCGCACAGACACACATACACGAAACACCAACAAACTGTATTTCTATACTGAACACTGTGTGTGTTTGTGTGTGTGTGTCCTCACGCTGAGGAACAGCACTAACCTATTCGCTCAAGCACAGCAATAAGGACTGTCAATTCAGGCTCATTACTTTGAGGCCAAACACAAAAACCCAAGCAGAGTATGTGTGTGTGTGTGTGTAATTTAAGAAAAGAACTGCACTGATCATCAGTGACGCGGTCGTGAGACTTGCAGTGCTGTGGCAAACCCTGCTGCTGAGGTTCAAACCAGGCTCCTGAACCACTGGAAAAACAAAGCAGAGCAACAAAGCTCGAAAGATGAAGCTCTGAAAGAGGACAAATGGAAATGAATTGTTAGTGGGACACTTATCTTTAGTTTGTTTTGTGTCAGTCAGTTCAGCGGAAGTATCTATTTTCAGTGTTGGTTTGTGTGGAAAACAAGCAATTTGCTGCTCAGAGTCTTCAGAACAATGTGTTTATTGCAGTATGCATTCTACATGATACTACGTTATGCTCACAGTGGAGTGGGGGGGGATCTACTGTAGCTCATCGTTTTTTCTGCACTCCAGGGCAGTCTCTGAACACATTTTACTACACTGTTGTAATATGGAAGGTTGCACAGTGTTGTGTATAAACCTGAGAGCCATGATATGATATGGAGTAATGTGAATCTGGAGCATTAAAAAGGTGATTGACTAGGGTGGACATCAGAGAAATGATGGTGACGACAATATTTTTTTCTGTTGAAAGTTGAAATCACCGCAATTGGAGCAACACTGACGCACTAAAACAATTATATTATGCCATGATGCTCCCTGATGAGACGACAAAGACTGAGAAGTCATATGCATTTGTATTATTTTCTTATCATATTCTCTTGTTACACTTTACTCTCCTGGCCCCTGTCACCTATAATATCCTCCCTAGATACTGCAGGCAGCTCAAGTTGCTTTCCTGTAATGCTTTGTATGGAGTCCTGTAATAATTCATCTTAGCTCTATTGATCTGTGTCAGAAAGGTTTGGATGGGATTCAGACAGCCTCTCCACCTTTAACAAAATAAAGAGTAAATCCAGTTTTAACAGCAGCTTTTGTCATGAAGACACCTTGATGTCTTTTTTCCTCATTTGTCATTTGCAGGTTCATTTCAGTGTGGTGTTGTACATATACTAATGTGTAATCTCTCTAGATTAAAACCTCACACACGTCTTCATTCTCCAAAGCTGCAGATCCTTGGACTGCAGGAGGACGCTGGAGAAAATCTACAAACACTGGCAGAACATGCACACTCCACACTGAACAGCTCTGGTCAAGCAGCAGGTTCAACAGCAACAAATTAAATAAAAGCAGCAAACTGAGGAAGATGACTGAGACATTTTCTCTAATTGAAGACATGGCACCGTTCAAAGATGGGAACAAAGTGGGATTTAAGGCTCTGATGCACAGTTTAGATAAATCCTATGATCTGCCGTAGTCTTTAATGCAATATGTGTTTCAAAATTGAGCAAACCGATAAATCCATAGGCTGGTTTGAGTCATGATATTCTACAAGGATGACTTTTCAAGATTGAAGGGAAAGATCTCCCACCCTTAGTGGAGCCTGACTCTGGGAATAAAGAGAGAAGCCAGCGAGGCAGTACAGACCGTCACTGTCCTGTGGCCATCACTCAGTGTGTGTGTGTGTGTGTGTGTGTGTGTGTGTGTGTGTGTGTGTGTGTGTGTGTGTGTGTGTGTGAGTGTATGGAGGTTTCCCAGGGTTGAAGGGCTCCATTGAAACAGGCTCTCCTCCTTTCCTCTCATTGCCATGCAAAGGGGACCAGCTGCCTACACTCGGCCATGACGGCTGAAATATTTACCACTCTGTTTACCGGGGACGTCCTGACTGACACCCCCACCCCCAACCCCCCGGCCTCCACCCCAGCGTCTCCTTCGTTTTCCCTAAAACTTTATCTCTTCCCCCCTCCTCCATTGGTCCCTCTGTTATAGCTTCCTGCCGGCTCCGAGTGTCTTACACTGCTCGTGTCGATAATAGACTCTTTGAGTGACAGATTTTAATCCTGTCCCATTCTAATGATATTTGCTCTCCCCCCTAGTGTGTCACCCGCTATCAAAATGTCACAGGCAGATTTACAAGTGCATGAGCTGCCAAACAAAGCTTATTTTAGTCCGAGGCTTTAGGGT
This sequence comes from Verasper variegatus, assembly GCA_026259375.1. NCBI lineage: Eukaryota > Metazoa > Chordata > Actinopteri > Pleuronectiformes > Pleuronectidae > Verasper > Verasper variegatus. The sequence goes on from CM048048.1 coordinate 6,627,162, forward strand.
GAAAAAAAAAAATCCATATACTACAAATCATTGGGGGGAAATTTATGGCCGGCACCTGTGGACTCAAGATTGCGAACGACCCACATACGCACAAAAGAATAAATGACTGCGATGGATTTGATGTTTGCACGTGTGTGTGTATGTTCTCTCCATTTTATATTTGTAGTTTGTCATACGTGCAGAAAAGAGATGTCCCCTCAGTGCTAATATGAAAGCAGTGTGATTAACTGGCACAAACTACAGCTGACAAAGCTCTCTGTTTATGTTGATGTAGCGTTTTAATTATGTTTTCATTTGACTGAGTTTTAGTTTATTTATGTTTTAATACAAAGTTGATTCCCACTCATCATCGTATAAGAACCCTGGTCATCCCTCCACTAGTCACCAGATCATACTGGCTCACTACATATCCCAGTAAAGGCTCAGAACTTTTTTGTATCCTTGTGTCGCTGTTTTTTTTCCTGTTTGCTGATATCCTGTGTTTTCCACCTGACTCAGGTACCAATAGCCATCTGGTTTGTCCGCCCTGCCGTCATCATGTCTGATCATCGTTTGTCCTACCGACCTTGTAATCGGCGATCTGGCACCAACACCACACTGTACCCGCCCAAGCCACACTGCACGTCTCGCCGAAATCAGCAACCACTCTGGAAGACTCCTGGTCTAGAACCAGCACCTTTATCATTATTGAACTCTTCAGTAAAAACCTTTATCACATATCTTGTTTGTTGTCTAAGTCAGGCATGTGGGTCCAGGCTCTGTTTTAATAATAATAATGGTATATAATGTGAAATAGACTTCAAAGTTATTATACTGACAGATATTATATAATACTTCTAAAAAGAAGAACTTGAAAATAGTAATAATTTAGTCCTACCTTCAAGCGATGAGGTTTAAAAAGACCACAATCAACAGAGAGTCTCCTACTAACAAACACTGGTCTGAATTTCCAGCACAGTTTTTATACAGTTTTCCTCGGTCAGTCAGTTTGTTTCTTGGCTGTGCATTTGCCCTGTTTGATAACTTCATGGCACCAACTGATTATTGCCGATGCTGTGTTTATACTAAAAAGAAAGTGTGGTGCAATTCTAGTGCTCTTTTTTGCAGAAAACACAATTGTGTATTTATTTAGCTCATATATATTTCATAGTTTCACGTTGTTTTCATTATTTATGGTCACTTAACTCTTGCTCTTGGAACACAATCATAGTAACAGCTCTCTGCAGTAGTTCCTTTTATTGTCACCATTCATTTTACACTGGTTTGATTTGAAGTTCTGCATGTGTGAAGCTTCTGTGTGTCTGGGGTCAACAGATATGAGATTAACTCTTGCAGAGAGCTCTTGGTCACATGTGGGTAAAAGCAACAACTGGGAGCACTGGAAAACATCTGTAAAACGTGGTTAAAATAATCATTTTCACACAATTAGTCTGCAGATTAAGAAAGATAATGTCCCCCACATGAGATTATATTAATGTGGTGACTCCAGGGTCCTTTTCGAAATGTCAATGCTGCCTGTTAATGTGATGCACGACCTGCCACAACATTGTCCACAGTTAACATCTGTATTTGTCTACAGTCGGATCTGATAGAAGCTGTGTCAATGACGACAGCACAGCATAATGACAAATGATTTTAATCTCGGGACATTTTGTCAGTCGAGTCCAAACTGTGAGTGAAAAAATGTTTTTTTCTGTCATGTGAAAAGGATAATTACAATTAGCCTTCCATCGTGACACTTGCAGTTTAAAATACCCATTTAATCAGTAACAGTATATCAATCAGTCCTGAAAGCCAGAAAACAAACTCCTGATCCTGTTTTGCTTCAATATCAAATGTGTTTTTCCCTGACCCATACCACATCCTTGGAGTTTCATGGATATCCACTAAATAGTTTTTTGTGTAATCTTACAAACAAACCTAACTATGAATAAACAGGGATGAAAACATAATGTTAAAAATGTTATGTTTCAAACCAGTGCACACATGAGGCTGTCTTTATTTCCGAAGGCAGAACCATGCATGTGTCCAGTTTCCAAACTGCAGTCATTCTGGACTATTAAAGCTCAACCTGGTATAAGATGTTTACAAACATGCATTTTACATACAATACATACAAACATTTTTTCCGAGTTCTTTGTTCCACTTGATAATTGAGGACAGATATTTAGCAAATATGTGCTGTGTTTAAATTAAATTAGGAGTTTAAATTAATTCCCTGTAACTTAATTATTTGCACAGCTATAACCAAACATGCAGCTGCTACACACACATACCTCAGCTGTTAATTCTACCTATCACAACACGTTTGGGGCAATGTGTGTATTCATTTCTGAGGTGTTGTGTATTCCTTTGGAACTTCATAAAAACTAATTCTTTCTTCCTCTCTTGCTGCTTTTTAAAAGGGATGAGAGGAGCTTTTGTGATTGGTCACTACTGAGGCTCACCCAAGGTCCACCTGCTGATTCGTTCCAATAATCTTCTCCAGGTGAAAGCAACTCCGAGCTTCTCACACCTGACCGCTGCACAGGCATTGCTCAGAGAGATTTTAACTGTGAAACTAAAAACCTGTAGAAGTGAGAGGGGTTAAAAGGAGGATTTTGAAAAGTGTGGGGAACATGGGTTCATAAAACCAAGGAGATCAGAGTCCTACTTTTAATTACCACTAGGAGGCTGAAATTTGGGATTTTCATCAGTTTACAATTCCACTGCAAATATGACACATGACTCCCAATATCTTTTTTCCTGTCTGTCTTTGTTATCTTCCTCTCATCCCTCTGCCCCCTGCACCCCGCACCCCCCTCCCCTGTTGCAGTCTATGCTGCACTTGTTTTAAATGCCTGTGGGGTTGTTGGTGTGATTCCTCTGCACAAAAGTGAAAAAAAAAACATGACATGCCTTCAGGGCACAATTACCCAACGCCAGCCACTATTACTGTGGTTCCTCTACAATCAATCCCTGAGGGAAGGGGCCACAGAGCCTGCACAGCACCTCTCTACCCCCCTGAGCAATGGATTTATGATATCCCCACTCTCCATATGGACCCATCGGCCACATATACATAAACAATCACACACACCCTGAGAACATTTCACTTCACTGTAGCCATATGCTCATAAGTCTCCCTGACTCATTCAACCAATTGTGTCCTAAAGCGTGTACACGTTTTCCTATATGTGGCCATGAACCGAGCTTTTACACCATGAGAGAGAAAAACAATCTTCTCAAAGAAAGAATCTGCCCTTTCATTGTTACACTGGCACACATCAGTGTATGAGATCTAAAGTCAACTGTGTCACACAGGTGGCATGGTAACTGTTATTTAACCTATATCCCATATTTAGTTTATGTGATTGTGTTCTGGGAAATATCGCTACGGTTTCTGACCCCCAGGGGCCACCAGACAGAGTGCATACTGGTCCGCCAGGAACCAGGGTTCACATCCATCTCTCAGAGATATAGTCTATATCTGACCAGACAAAAAGTTTATTAAAAAGTGTATTACAACTGTACATTCTACTGCAAGAAGAGATACAGATATTTTGGTGGCAAACAAATGTGTTGTCTGTCATCATTTTGCCGATGTCTTTCATATTATTGTATTGGTGACTCAACATGTACATTAAAAGAAAGCTGTAATCTAATCTAGTCGTAATCACAGGGTTGCCATGATCCTTGAGCAAACCTTGTTCACTCATGAGAACTAAACGGTAAATCAGTCACATCTAAATGACATATCTGGAAATGCTATTCACAGGATCTCTTTTGTCAGAGCATTATTTGCTTAATTTTTCCTTCTTGTGTATGAAAAGACAAGTGGCTGCAACACAAGACACATTATTCATATAAAAACTTGACTGTAGGTAACAGGAAGAAGGTGTCCTAAGTTCCTATTTTGTTGAGAACGCAGTAGTTGGGAACCATTTCCTTCACAAAAGCCAGTTTCTATAAATTGCTTCAATGGTCTTTTCTGAACACATGGCTGGCACTGCCCTTCTTTGGTGAGATGTCTGATGTCAGATGATAGTGATGATGATGTTACTCACAGCTGGTTTTCCAGTTATTAAGCAGAAGGTTGTCCAAAACAGACTTCAGTGCACGTTAATAAAGAATGGGAAAGTCCTTCAGTTTTATACACTTCGAGATTAGTGTTTCTTTGTAGACCAATGATATCCGGCAGGTTCCACATTAAAAACATTTAATTACCATTTCCTGAGACCTCTCACCATATGCCGTCAAGAGATTTGCAAACTCTCCAGCATACTTATTGTATATGTCATAGCAGGACTTTGTCCTTTGAAAAGTATAAATGCAGTTTGCACATTGTACAGTGTTACAGCAGCTCTTCAGTGGCAACAAGGCTTTTTCACAAATTATCCTTCTGAATGAGAATTCAGCTTCTTAGTTATCATTTTGCTCATCACAAAACATGCTTGCATAACATATTCTCTGTCAGAATGTAGTTTTGTAAAACCTGCTTCTCTGAAAACAAACTCTGAAGAGCTTTAACTTTATCCAAGAGCACTTGTCCATGCAACTCATCAATCTTAGCATGTTTCCAATGGTAATGACGCTTGAGATTGGGCTTTTCCATCACTGCCCACAGGCTTGTCTTTTACTTAAAAAAACAACAGCACTTTTTTTCTCCATTTCTCTTAGTAAGCGCAGCATTACTTATCTATTTTCTGTTCTTGACAGTCGCCCTGATGCTTGTCAGCGATGACACATAACATCTGCTTTGTTTCCTCCACTGTGACTTTGACCTGACAGACATTCATCCAAAAGGGGCCGCCCTGAAGGATATAGATATCTTTTTTCTTATGTTATTTTCTGATTGTAATTGCTGTCATGTCTCATGGCCTGGATCAAAAAATCTTGCTGACCTTATACGGCCAAAGGGCCAGAGGTTCCTTACCCCGAGATATCAGCCAAAGTTTTTCTTCTCTACACATTTGTTGTCTTATCACAGTCTGCTCCTTGTTTCACATCCTGATGAGCTGCTACCTCTGTCCATGTGTTCATTTTCCTCTTCTGGATGCCTAGAAATATTTAGTAGGACACAAACAACAAACATGTGCAGGACACTATCAAGCACTGTGTAGTTAACCACACTCTTATTTAGTGAAGTATCATCAGCATGGAGATTTTTTTCAACACTATCCTGACCATAAAACAAGGAATTTTATAGGCTCTGAAGGGGGCGTTAGAGTTGGGACTTTGGTATTTCTATACCTCTGGCAGTAAGCCTGGTCCTATGTGTGCTTTGGTTAATGGCTGTGTCTTAAAATAAACTGTACACACACTCATAAAGCAGCACGCTGAATATCCTTGGTGAATAACTGGATCACGAGTGAGAAATGAAGGAGCTTGCGAGTATAATTTTGAGTGACAGAAGGAGTGTGTGTGTCCTTGGCGGCTGGCCACAATGTACATGGCTGATTACACACATTGAAGGACCTGTTTCATCACTGTACACTGCGTCTATGGCAGCTACCTGCTCCTTTAAATCGCTACAGTGAGCTTCATGTATTCACCGCTTCTCCCAAACTTACTGTTCTGTATTCTAACAAATAGGTATTTTCATCAAATTTCTATTTCCAGCATGTAACTCTACATTAAAGTAATGGGCTGTGGCACTTTCATTTAAATGAATGCTCTCAATCGGACGGAAATAAAAGTTTGGCCAGCTCCTAAACGTTTTAGCAGGTAAAACTGTTGGGTGCACAGCAAGTGAGGCGTGTTGTGTTTCGCATTTCTCTGGGTAAATGACAATGAAAAACAACAGTTTTTTGTACCTTCCTTTAACAGAGTTGGTTGAAGACGTTCTGGCAGGTCACAATCAGGATGTTGACAGTTGATAAATGACACTGAGAAAAGAGGCGGTGTTCTAGATGTCCACAGACAAACCGAATTAGTTGAGATTACACTTTCTGACAAGCTATAATCTGGATTTCAACTGACGCCAATAATCAGTTGGTCTTAGACACTGAGAAAAGATGGTCTACTAGGTCCACTTCTATTGCATGTTGATATAGTTACGGTCATTACATGTCATTGGTGCGGTCTCGTCAAAAATACTCACTGACAATGGTCATTGACTAATTAGTCATAATTTTCCTTAAAGAAAGTAGATTGATATTAGACCAGGTTGATATTAGACCAGATGTTAACTGGATTTCATCGCTAACTCATGCACATTTCTGCTGCAAGCTAAGCTTCAACAGTGGCATCTGTATTTATGTTTGTTTGTTTTTATTGAAGCTGCTGTTTTGAAACGGGATTAATCTGCTACAGTCAGACAGCTGCAGGTCATCTCAAGCACGCCCCCAAGAGGGAGGGGGGTGTAGAAATACAGCTTGGTGTGCTTTACATGTGTATCACAATTAATATATTTTTAATACTTTAATAAATAATCAATCTCACAAAAAAGCAACAGAGGTCAATGTATTTCTAGTCTTTGGAGTTATTGGAGGGTAATACTTTGACATCACTGTTCTCCCGTGCTGCCTGGTGAGGTAACTTCTACTTTCTGTGTTTAGAAGGTTACCTTCACGGTCGATCAATCAAGCTGGGATCTGGGGACCCAACAAAAAAAAAGTCCTTACATATAAATTCTTCATCATTATTCCAAATTGGAAACGTATTAGATTGGCTGATGTCCCTGGGGTCACTCTCTCCCTGTTATTTCCTCATGTAAAGAGTTCCACAACCAAACACTGATTCAACAGCAATTATCTTTCAATGCCTTGTTGGGACAAAGTCTAGAGCTCGAATATGTGTGTATCTGCAAGTTCATGTGCCTGATGACTGACAGCTTATGAAAATAGGTTCAGAGAACTGCCACCCAAAACAGCATAGCCGAAAGCTTTCATTAAAATGTTGTATGGATGTCCCAAAAAAACTTTTATACGTTTTTGACATCCATACAAAGTTCAATAAAAGAAAAACTTTCATTGTGGCTACCCTGAGGACACCTTGTGACGCCTTTTGACATGATTTAGATGACTTTTTGCTCACTGGGTTTGGAAAGTGAACTGAAAGGTCAACAACAAAAATCACTTTATTTATCATGTTTAGCCTCTTCATTACACACCAGGGATGGAGGAGACACTTGATTTGTTATTTGCCTTGCCTCTCTCTTTGACTCGGAGCCAAAGTGAAACAATGGCTCTGTATCAGTCTGACTCCCGACTGGAAGCCGACAGAAAGTCACAGCGTCTAAACTTCTGCTTCTCTGCTGCCTGGGGAGCTAATAGACCTGACTTTAGCTGAGGTTAACAGCTTGCTGACACTGTCTGTGTCAGCATAACCTCCTAAACCTTTACAGTGCTGCTCGCAAGTGAAGGATTCTTTCAACGAAGCCATTAGCACTTTTCACCTGTATGTTTGCAGAAAATGTCACATAGCTAACACAAGAAACAGAATTGCTAGCTAATCAGTGGTCTTGCTAACAACACAAGCAATTTTACCACATGAAAGAGTATCCCAGGGCTTCACTCAAACTGACATCCATGATGAAAAACCTTCTCAGCCTCTTTTAGGTCATTGTTTCAGTTTTCAGTCCTGCTCTCAGCATCCTTGTCTCCAGCAGATTATATTTTCAGATTATATTGTCAACACATTTGGAATTATTTTATAATTTTTCAGTGTCATCTCACGTACCCTGCTGGCTGGCAAACATCTGGCCTCACCCCAGCTAGAGAGGCAAGGTGCTGAGTCAAAGTCAGCATGACCTTCTTGCTCCATTGCTGAGAACACGCGCGATTCATTTGCAGCCTGGAGGACGCGGAGTGCGGGTCTTCTCTCTGCTCTGACTGTAGCACGAGGCTACTGTGAGACTGACCACCTGTGAGTGCATTGGGATGGCGGAGGGGCTCACGGCAGCACCCGCTGCTCGATGAGGGCAGTAACTGCAGAACAATACGTGCTTTCACGTCAGAGTCTCCAAAACACCAGGAAAGTCTCCAATAACACCAGAAAAAGTCGCTAGATTTGTCGCTAGTCGCTTTCGACAAAAAAAGTCGCCAAGCGGATTTGGAAAGTCGCCAGATTTAGCGAGAAAGTCGCCAAATTGGCAACACCGGCTGAGAGTAGTTTGAAATTACTCACATACTGTAGTCTGGGATGAGGATAATAATCCAGGTTTCTCTCATTTCATTAACAACTTTAGGACATTTTAAGACCATGGTTAGCAGCACTGGGTCATTTAACACAGCATCTGTTTTTGTTTCTGTGAGTTTAGGTTTGGGGATGCCATTGCAGTTCCAGTAAATAAAATGTGATGCGGCAAAAAAAGATTATAGGTGGATCCTGATCATTCATGATTACAAGTCTGCTTGATGCACCTGCTTACATATTCTACCATTACTGACAATAATGCCTCCATTTAAGTTGTCATTGCTACTACCTTCATCTCTTATGGGAACAACCTCTGTGAATAAATCATAACTTAGCATCATAGCATATATTGTATCTTCTACTCAACAAAATTAGGAAACACATTTAATTCCATCATCTCGCTGCGTCTTGTTCCTCTGAAGTGGTTTGGTGCCACCAAATGGAGAATTAGCACCAGCAGCTGTTTATATTTGTTTCCTAAAAGTATATTTCAATGAAATCATAATACTACACATTGGATAAATACTGGGTTTATGGTTTGAAAGTGGTGAATAGTTTCAGGAGAAGTGCGGTGAAAAGTAGTTTTCCAAGCAGCTACTAAGAGAGTCCAAGTCCTCAAGCACTGGCTGTACCCGTCATCAGAATCCAACCTCCTGTTTCTGGATGCGAGCGAGCCAGTGACTGAAAAACTCCTCACCCACTTCTACCACACACTTGAGTCAATGACCTGAGAAGACTGTCGATAAAGTTGGGGTGGAGGAGAGAGATAACGCTAACAGCTTCAGACTCTGAACAGTGACCAGAGGCTATCACTGTCAGAGGCTGCACACTGACCCACACCATCCATCACATGGAGAGGATAGGGAGGGAGTGCAGAGCAGAGCTGGAAGATGATGAAAGGGCAAAAGAGGATGGGAGAGCACAGTTAAAATGCTGGAGCTTAGAAGAAGAAAAGAGTCCAGAAGAGGAAATTTAAGAAGAGGCCACATGAGAAGATGAGAGGAGGCAGATGATGAAAGTGAGGGAGCGCTGGATGGAGAAGAACACATCGGAGAGGAAAACAGGAAAGACCGGGAATAAGAAAGACAAGGGTGGAACAGAGGAAGAAGGGTGAGACATTTGTGAGGAGGTTTTAAGAAGAAGTGTGTATTAAATCCCTTAAATTCAATCAAGCTCTAAATATTCCTTATTTATTACATAATGATAATTATCTCCTGGGAAATATTCCATTGAAAGTGTCTAAAAACACAGCATTAAAAAATGATTGGACCCTCACCAAGATGTAACAGATTCTTCCCTGATCCTCACCACGTCCTTCCACCTATTTTCATGATAATCTTTCCAGTAGTTTTGCTGTAATCTTGTTTATGAAAAATTCAACTGATAAACAAATGGACTTGACTGGTTGACAGTGTCACCTTTACTAGACTCTGTTACCCACTATGAAGACTTAAAATGTCCGTCACACATTTGTTTATCTGTAAAACTGAAACTATGGTGTTGCCTCTGACCATATCACCACTTCTGCTTAGCGGTTGATTGCCTCAGTTTACCATTAAAGAACATGGGGCTGGAGGAGATATCAAAATTACATTCGAACACTAAAACAAAAGTATTTTACTGTTATTTTAAGGGTGGACTATCAAGATAGGCAGGTGAACAATACACTGGTCAAACACAGATGGTCTGGTTGCACACGTTCCTTTTACACACAAGATCTGTTTCCTCTACAGAGAAGCCTCCTCTCTCACTAGCTGGGTTAACCAGCATTGTGATTATAAGAAGCTTTTAAAGGGAACGGATGCCCATCTAATATGACTCCAAAGGCACATGCAGACTTGTCAATGAAGTAAAAGTAAACAGGCTAAAGGCTAAAAGAAAACATTGGAGCTGGTTAACATCTCATCGCATGTGAGTCTGCCACACAACTGGAGCCAGTACAGGCTGGAGGAATCTACTCCTCTGAGGCTTTGGGGCTTTGCTGCCCCCGGGCCTGGACAGCTCGACATCATCCAGGGGTCACAAATTATATTAGAGTATAATATACAGATTCACTACATTATAATGTAAGTCTGGTTGTCAGCCAGTTGAAGCTAGGTAGAAGACGGGTGGGTCCATGATCCAACACTGAGTTAATCTATGACTAAATCTATGATGGAAGGATTTCAGAAAAATAATGTCTTCATGTTGGAGTCGTCCAGTCCAGACCTTTACCCAATAGAGATGACATGGAATGAGCTCAGAGGTGTTCACAACAGACAATCACATCATAAGATGTCTGTAGGAAGAATGGTCCAAAACTCCTGAACGTTATGGAGGTCTGATCCACCACTACTGGGAGAGTTTGTCTGAGAGAGCAACTTATTGCTGCCGGTTCCAACAACACTGTGAACAGTTAATGCTTGTGTTGAATTAGGACTTTAAGGACTGAAATTATGTCATGTACTTACGCATATTCCAAAGTGTTTGTCCTTTTTCTTGCTGAATGCTCTGGTAGCACAACATGAAGGCTTAGTCAGAGCTGGTATATTCACAGTGTACAAAACAGCAAATAATTCAATGGCCAGATCTCAGAAATCTCAGACAGACCAGCGATGACTTTGCTCTTTATTCAACAGAAATTGCCTCCCCTATACCAATTCCAGTGTTCTTGTTTTTTTGAACCCCTTGCTGTCATATCCGAAAGTGGATGAAAATGTTGTTGAGCTACATAAGGTACCACTGCCACCTATCAAGCAGAGTGAATGTTACCTATTAAACATATAAAGAGGTTTTGGATGTTGCAGATATTTTGGGGGGGATTTAAAATACCAGTGTGATAAACCATGAAAGCAAACAAAATAGACAACCTCATGTCCCAGATAATATCCAGAGCCTTCCATCCTAAAATATCAGAATTTTAAAATATTTATTATCAAATACTGAATCTATGACATTTACACTCTTATATCAACGAGGATTTGATAGAGACGAGTGAAGATCTTTCAAATCGCAGTTGCTCATTTTCCTAATTTCCTTTTTTTGTCCACCATTAGCGCCACATGAAAGAGCATAACAGCAGATTAACAAGTGCTCAAGTAGACAAAATATGCTGAGCGCAGTATCCAGCTGCAGTGTCCTCTAAGTGGAGAAAACAACACTGTAGATGTAATGAGGTGGAACATGGAGGGGTCACAAATAAATGCTTCACTTCAGCAGAGCTGTTGTACAACACAGCTGACAAAGGCAGACTGGGAAGTCAGCGCTTTAGGACCACATGGCTTCTTTTTGGGGAGATAAAAAGGTTTCCCAAGACGTTTATCTGATGGAAGACAAATTGCCAGTGAATGCGTTCTGGATATATGGACCTCTGTTGAGGAGACTGAGTCTGAATCTGACCTTTTAGCGCTGACAGCCACGCCCTGATAAACATCTGTTTTGGGAGAGTCTGACTGCAAGAGAAGCTCAGTGAACATGGCTTAAATGTTTATTAGATCAACACAGATCACAGAGCATCACACATTTTTACATTCCATCATGACTCTTGAGCTGTGGATTGTTTATTCCAAAAAAACTAAGTTTGACTGACACATGGCTATTTGTTGGTTTTCTACTCTGAGTCAGAGATTTAGATTTGAGACTTGGACTCACAAAATAAGGACTTGGCTGCTGTGTGACTCCACTAACATGAGACCAAACTTGAAATACACTGAGAGACTAAAATATACTAATAATATATAACTTGATACTTTGATGGATGTGAAAAACATGAATCTTGCTCTGACTTGACACAAATTAAATTTTAAACTTCAGACATCAGACATCTGCTTACAGACCCATAACCCTTGAATATTTCAGAATTGAAATGGGGCTCCCATAAAGAACCCAAATCCAAAGTTGAATGTGTACTTCCAGCCCTCCAAGCAAGAAGAACCCATTTTCCATCCATCCATCCATCCATACCACTTATCTTTTAAGAGGCGTGGGGAAACCGGAGCCATTAACAACTGACATCGGATGAGAGGCGGGGACACCCTGGGCAGGTTGCCAGTGTAATGCAGGGCCAACATAAAGAGACAAACAACCATTCACACTCACATTCACACCAACAGACAATTTAGAGATTATTACCATCAGAAGTAATAGTAGTAGTATTGGGAGCAGGCTTTATTACAGTTAAATTTGCACAGCAAGTTAAAACATAGAGATAACAAATGTCATATTATAAAATATCTATATTTTAGAAGTTGTGTTTATTAAAATTATAGTTCAAGCCAAATGCATCAGCAGATATATAAAAATATACTGTGCAACATCAACATGGAGCACAGATGCAGCACCAAAGCCAGTCCCACATCTGGATAAGTGTGCTGTTTAGTGGGGAGAGTGGTAATAACCCTGATTAGTTCCAGTGATGACGGCTGCTTATAGAGCTTCCAGGGGAGAGTTGAATAGAGATGGAAATCAGGGCTCAGCCACGGATGATTATCTAGCCACTCCAGATCAAAGATTTCCCCTAGTCTCATCACAGAGAATAAAGAAAAGATCATTTCAACCTGCACTCTGAAACCACCTGAGTCTGTTTTATTGACGCACTTTGAAAAAGAGTAGCAGAGTTGTCAGCATTTCAACAAACAGGCATCAAACAGCGTGAATCTACATAAGTGTAAAGTGATGCACATATGCTTATTATTTTATATGTGGCTACAAACTCAACAGCAGAGATGATATATAAAGCAGACATCTTCTGAAAATGGTCATTAGACTATACACAGTGCTGTAATTATTGAAAGAAATAAAGTGCCAGTTTTAAAAAACGGCAAAAACTTGCAGCATAATGTGTTAGTAAGAACTCTTTCAGCCAAAAGGAGGGTCACGACATCACTGAGAAGGCTGTGGAGGAAGCAGAGGGAACCATCTGTGATTTCTCCAGCAAGGTGTCTACGTGCAGTATGTGCGTGGGGGAAATGCCACGAACATGCCCACGTAGGTGTGACTAATTTCTGTGGCATTTCTTCAACTCCCCGCATGTCAGAAGGAAGGAGTTGGTGTGGTTGTGAGGAAGAATTGGGCTCCATTGCACATTTTAGTTCTTGCTTTTAAACCTAGTATACTCCTCCTTTGAGGAGAGGAAATACCTGTAGTTCGTTGGCAGCAGACGTTTCTTAGATGTTCTTATTTGATCAAACCAGAATTTATTTAGGGTCTCGCAATGGTAGAGAAAACAAATACCAGACATTTAGAAAGGGCGCTGCATACATCTGAATTCAACACTAATTGGATGTAAAACTAAAGCTATAACCAAGTTTAACAGAGGTTTAAAAGAATACAAATTCCCAGAGAAAGAACAGGGAGGAATGACATTTAAAGTAAAGGCCTGAAATGTAGGGCTGACATTTAAATAAAGGGCCTGAAATTTAGATTAATTTAGTGCAGTGCCCAGGACATTCTATTTAGTGCAGTATCAGGTCAAAATGTGCCCGTCAGTAGAGGCTGACAGCTATTCCAGCTTTCAGCTTTCTTCTGACCAAGTTACTGAAACATACCGAATGTCCACAGGTGCACCACGGAGCACGGCTGGTAAAAATTGATCAGTCTATAAGCCGTGCTCTCAGATACATAGTCCGTGTCCTTAGATTTGTCAATTATGCCCTCAGAACCATGTACAGAAATGACTTAATTTGCAGATGAAAAGCATAGAAAATAACATAAAAATGTTAAAGGGGTGAAATGTTCAATGCCAACATATGTAGCACAATAGGTTTTATTAAATCTTGCTGTTAAATAAAAATTACAGTCAATACAGCCGTAGACTATAGCAAACCCTGGCATTTGCACACTGTTAATTGTGCAAGTGCTGCACTGCCCTCGTAGTGTAGTTCAGTCTTTTTCTTCACATCAATTATCATGTAGAAAAGAGATAATTGCTGCTTTGTCGAGAATTGCTCATCCATAACACTTCACACTCAACACTGCAGTTCCACACCCACCGAGTTGGAAGTCATTTTTATGAGCAGTTGTCAGAAAATCTAAACAGGGACAGAGGTTCCTCCATTTAAAGTTAGATTGGAACTATTTTCAGGTCTTTACAGGTCTGTCAAATTTTCAATCGCTGGCCACTTCACTAATGCTGTGAAAGTGTAACTCATGACTGGGGCGACAGGAAAGCTGAAAAATAATCAGATCCCACAGTGTTTCACAATTTATTTTTGCAAGAAGCTTGTGACTATACAACCCTGTCATCTAGGAATTACCTTCATGTACAACCATACTGCAAAAGCAGATATGTTTTGTAGAAAAATGTATTTACAACCAGATCACATTTTCTATTCCACTTAAAAAGTCACAGCAAATGTTGATATGTAACGTATCAGTGAAATGTCTCAAACAGATCCATCATTGTGTGGAATAAGTGTTGTGGAAGTAAAGCTCCACTTGTGAAAATTCATCTATGACGAGCGACGAGTTCAGCAGACAAATCTGCCAGTGAGTTTGCTAAATGCGCTTTGATCTTTGCCCTGTCATATTTGGCTTTACACGGGATGTATGAATCCATAAACAGACATCATTCTCATGCTTTAATCCATTGGCTGCTGGGTCTTATGTGATTCTAGGCTTCCAGAGGAGCAGACTGAGGTGTGAAGGTGCTTCATCTGCTTCTCTCACACGCTTGCTAACATGAAGATAAAAATAGCAAACAGACGAGAGAATCCTGTTAATTGAGGACCTTGATTCACAGCAACGCAGCTCTTGTTCTAACTTGTAAATGTAACTGCTACTACCCAAAGGGTTCCACCAGTAAGGGAACCCTTTCCACACATAAATAAATAAAATATACACTGTATATGTATTTAATATATATGACATTAAATTAAATGAATAATTAATCAAACTTTACATTTATAATTATGTTGTAATTTATCATATACTACATATAATCTAATTATATACAGTATAATATGATATACATAATACATAACTGTTTTATTCATTGTATAATTAATAAATTATAAAATTAAGTAAATTATGTGAATAGGTAAATAAAGACACAGACAACTGACATTGCATAGCACATAAGGCTAACATTAGAGTAAATTAACAATTGGTCTAAATAAACTGCACAGATACTAAATAATAAAATCAAAATTAAAATCCCTCCTGATTTTACATATTTATGTGTTCTGGGCCAGTGACGCTGCCTGGGAGTCAACTGGGTTTGTCACCTTTGCCTGAGAGTCAAGTTTATTTTCAGATCTAAATGTTTAAACCGAGTAAGGCCCTAAAACATGACAGATCCACCCAGACTCCAGAGGTGAGACATTTTTACAAAAGCAAGATGTACATGCAGTGTCAAATCCATCACTTTATTTACAATAATTCTGAAGATTTCAAATACTTATGAAAAGCAATTGTCAATAATATGGATACATAATTGAAAATAGACATATCAATTAAATGCTCAATAATCTAACAAAGGACGGATGTTACAAACATCTGTCTAATTAAAGCTAAGCAGTGCATTTGTACAATTTTATAAATATTCAAAATACATTTAAGAGCCATGTGGTACACCTTCAGCACAATATCCATTCAAAGTATGGGCAGATAAAGGGCTTATATAGTAAAATCAGCTATCTGCTAGTGCTGGAATGAAGGTTGATGAGAGACACAAGAGTTCTGTTTCACATCACTAAATATTTCAGCGAAAAGATTCTAACAAAATAATCACCAATTCATCACCATGTGCAGATGTATTATTTCACAAAAATATTAATCAGTGCAGTTTTAAGAAATCATTGTAACATTGGTGACACTTATTAGTAATTAATAAACAATGTGATCAGGTCAGAAATTACTGAGAGGAGTAATTTTTAACTGCAGTTAGAATGGACATATTTTGTTGTTTTATTTTAATGGATCTTGTGGAGTATAATATAATTTATTCCTGGCCTCTTTATATGAACTGTTTTACTAGACAGTGACAGACAATGTTTGGAGAGAGGGGGCAACCTAATGCAACAAAGGTCTTAAACAGACTCCAATCATGTAAGACAGGTTCCTGCACTATGCAGGGGAGGTGTAGATCATTTGGGCAACAAGAACGGCCCGGAAACCCCACATCTCATAAAAAATTGAATCACTTGGCATAGCTGTTGCTGTGGCACTTGTCACATCTGGTCCTGTTATGGGAAACATCAAGTACTGTCATGCATTGTGATTGGATACAGGGTGCAAATTGCCACTTGCAAGGAATTTCAAAAACATTCACTCTAAACAGTTAAAATTATTAATTTAACCTCTGTTTATTTCTCTGCTCAGTCATGAATGAAATGACAGCACTCTTGTGAGAGCCAGCAGTGTGGAACAAACTGTGTGACCACTTAATCATTTCTGCTATAAACGCAGGGCGAGGTGCTACATGGTGCCTTTAGTCTGGAGACAACTGTCAAGAATGCAGCCAAGCATAAACTGAGCTTAACATCGAGAAACGTATTTGTATGCGTTAAAATACAAATCTTGTATAAACTTAATACTCTAGATTAGACATTTTTGTTGAGGAACTCCTCACCATAGGCACGTTGCATTTCTGCTTCAACACCTTCATCCGCTCACACTGTCACCAGACAAGCCTTGATATGAATAATCATTCAAAGCAATGATGGCGAAATAGCCATCAGAACCAAGCATGAAGGCTGAGGTGTGAATGCAGCCATTGTGGCGTGTTGTGGTAAAGCTTTGTAGCTGTTACATGGTTGTCAGCCTAATTTCCTGTCCTAACTGGACAAGCCTCATTAAGCACCTTTTCCCAAGCTCCTTGTTTAGTCTCTAATTAGGGGAGCCAATGGTTTTGTCGAATCTGGTCAACCTCCAAGTTGCTCCGAGCAAAGATGCTTTTTCCCCAAGGTGCTGCTGAAAAGCCATTCGGAACTTCCAGGACATGATAATGGCATGTTCACCTTTAAAGAGCCCGTGTTTCAAAAGTGTGTGCATGTGTGTGTGTGACAAGCCTGCCTGTCCTGACTGATTGCTGTGGATTTAGTCCAAAGCACGGTGGGTGTCACACACAAAGCGTTGTGTGCATCTCAGAGAAAGCAGAAAAGCTCTGTCTGACTATGTCACACAGCCCTGTCTACAGTCCCTCTCTATCTCGCATTAATCCATCTTCTATCGTACCACTGGCTGTGTCCTCATCACCCATCTATTCATCTCCGTTCTTTCAATGACTGCCTCTGTCCCCCCACCCGCCCACACACACACACACACACACCCCCCTCACTGTCTCCTCTTCGTCCCTGTGTTGTCACAAATTCAGATATGAGGTTCTCTGATAGCACACAGCCTCGGACACTACGGCCTTGTTTGGACCAGTGTGATCAGAGGATGAGAAGTTGGAAGGAAGGGGAGTGAGCCGACGGCGCGGGTATTTTCCAAAGCAGCGGGAGGATGTAAGACGCAGAAACAAAGGAGGACATCTAGGTTAAAAAAAACATGCATGAATGCCTCTGAAAAGGCCTGTGTTGTGTTGCTGGCTTGTCTCATCCCTGTGACTGCAAACCAGCCATGCCTGTCAGGGCACTACATTTGAGTCTATTTCTGTTATCTGTTTTCTTTCTTGCGGTCAAAATAGCTGACTGCTAATATCCATACCTGGGGGTGAGTAGGGCATCTCAGACCCTAAACCTCGCCCAGAAGACAATAAGTCATGTACATTTGACTCCCATTACAGTCGCATTGCAGGCTGTATGTGGATATTAGTGGCAATGTAACAAAATTATACTTTCATGTAGGTTTCATGTTGTCAGTGTAATGTGCAGGCTGTTGATGTGGGACTCATCATGTGCAGAGCCTAGACTTGAGAAATGAGTGTAAACCACTGGAACCACTCTATGGGGAACGCTTTTCAACCAGCAACACAAGCCGCACTGACATGGGTCAAAGGTAATGCGGCGGCTGTGTCGTACTGCTTTTTTTATTTGTATATCTTAATTAGCATGCAACCCTGAAACTTTAGAGTGGCTTACCTAGACTATTTGTATCAATATTGGTTCCAGTAGTTGCATGATAAAAAAAAAAACTGAACTCCTAATACTGACTACTGAGACAGAGTTAGATGTGGAGACTTTAACCGAACGTCACCTTTTGAGATCCAGAGTGTGTGATTCCTGTGTGTGTAGATGTGTAAGTGTGTTGGGGAGCAACAAGGGGGAGTGGTTAGAATCAGATGTGACATATTGATAACAAAGTAGTATAACAATCCATTCTAGAGGTTGTCAGCATCCTAATTTTCCTGATATTGCACAGGTGGAAGAATGCTGTCCTTGAGACTTGTTTTATTTGTGGGTCAAATGACATGTCCTCTCAAACATTACTCCAAGGTTCTTTCATAAGAACAAATCCCAAATAAAATAATATTGGTGAATGTCAGAATCTAAATAAAAACTTTATAAGTGGGTTTTAAGAAGACATTTCTTCTTAAGAATGGTTGCTAAATGAGGCCCAATAACTTAATTTGTTTCTGAATTTAGAAGTAAAAGGCCCTAATGTTCTGGAGACATTCCGGAAGTTTAACTAATTGATGAGATTCATCATAGATGAGTACAGCTGTGTGTCATCTGCATAGCAATATAAGTGAATGTGGTACTTTCTGATGATGTTGCCAAAAGGAAACATGTACAAAGTGAAATGTATTGGTCCAAGGACAGAACCTTGTGGAACTCCATGACTAACGTTTGTGTGCATGGAGGAGTCATTGTTAACTTAACAAGTTGGAGTCTATCTGGAAAGTATGACATAAACCAGCCTAATGCTGTTCCTTTAAATGGTAAATGGTTTTGTATTTATATAGCGCTTTTCTAGTCTTGATGACAACTCAAAGCTCTTTACAGTACAGTTTTACATTCACCCATTCACACACATATTCATACAGTGCATCTATTAGCAGCACTTTGTTGTTCTATGAGGGGCAATTCAGGGTTCAGCATCTTGCCCAAAGACACTTCGGCATGCAGATGGGGAAGACTGGGGATCGAACTGCTGACCTTCTTTTGGAGGACGACTGCTCTACCCCTCAGCCACAGCTATAAATTTAATTCAATATCCATGTATGTTTGTGACATTTTTGTGACATAATCTGGCCGAGCAAATCCTTTTTTTTGATTTTAATAATTGTCCTCTAATGCATTCCTAAACATATAATGTCCTTCACTTCATAGCCACTGTCATTACTTTGATGTCCTTTACATCTTATGGTAAAATAGCTTAATGCACTTAATGGTTGCCACACAGCAATAGATTGGACAAATAGGAAGAAGAAGTAAATTATTTAATTATAATACGTATGATAATTGAGCAGCTGTTTGAGCAGCCTCTTTCTTTCAAAAGTGAGTGAACTTTTCCAAGTGTTTTTTTGAACTTCACAGAAATCCAAATTTCACTGAAAGATAAAGAGCATTGACGTACAAGTCAGATATTAAACATCATGCCTAGGAAAGGAAAGCGAGGTGTAGGAGGTAAATGTGGCGTAAAGAAGGTTGAGCAGACGCCCAAGGAGAAAGAGGAGATCCTGAAGGACAAGTTGGAGACGGAGGAGAAAAACACAACAGTGAACCTTCTGAAGATCAACGAAGGCTGGAGGTTGGTTCTGCGTCAGAGTAGGGCCTCTGAGCTTCATAAAGACATCGACATCCTCAAGCAAACGTTTGAGAGACAGCTGGAGGACAAGGACAATGTCATCGAGTGTCTGCAGCGCGACCTGAAGGGAGCGGAGCATCAGTGGGCTCAAGTGCGTCGGCTTCACCTGCAGAAAATCGAGCGTCAGAGGGCTCTGCAGGAAAAACAGCTGATGCTTCTGAAGCAGCAGTGGGAGGACGGACTGCAGCGCACAAACTCCAGTGTCAAATCTGATAGGAAGCAGATGCTAGCACACTCTCAGATGAAGAGTGTTGATCTGGAAGATGCAAAGCTCACTGTGGAGCAACGACATCAAAAAGTGATCAATGAAATCCACACACTGTACAGCGAAAGCATTGCATCTACCGAGAGCGCTCATGTGGACCGAAGGGCTGCTCTGGTCCTGGAGGGTGTGATAGCGGTGAATGAGAAGTATCGACTCAAGCAGGACATTCTGGAGCTCCAGCACAACGAAGCCAAAGAACTTGACAAACTTGTCCTGAAAACCCAGCAATGCATTCAGACGAGTGACAAAACCAAGAGGAGGGTCCAGAAGCTGCAGGACGGTGTGTTTCAGCTGAGGATGAAGCTCCATTCTAATAAGACAGAAAAGGAGTATGTGGAGCGAGATCTGCCAGCCGCCAGAAACAAGGAGAAGGAAATAACTCACAAGCTTCGCGATCAGCTGACCCAGAGTCAATCGGTGGCGAGGAAACAGCTTATTGAGCTCACCGTGCAGAGCAACAACGCCACCAAGAAACTGCAGGCGGTCATTGTCGAGGGCGACAGGGTTTTGCGTGTCGCTGAATTGTGCCAGAAGCTGGAGGGCAAGCAGAAGAACATCTTCATGGCACCGTCTTTAGCTGAAGATCGTCACAGATCCATGACAGAGGAGGAAGAAGCAAAGAAGTCAAGTGAGTTTCCAGAGTTGTGGCGTGTGATGCGACACAATTATGCCACTCTGGTGCACCGAGATGCTCTGAAGAAATGCAATAATGACCTGAGCAGAGAGAACCAGCAGCTGAGGCTTCTGCTGTGTCAGCACACAGGTGCCATGATGGTCAGAGACCACGCCCTAGGCAGACGCCATCCTCCGCTCACTGTGCAACAAGCCCCAACCTCCATGGACCTATCGGACACCACCAGACGGCAGAATGTCATTGGGGCCGTTAACGTCGTCACACAACATGATGACGTCCAGTAAAGATTTGATATGGTTAAAAATATCACGTCTTTAAACACCTGCTAAATAATACGTAAATAATAAAAGCACTAAATTAAAAAACAAAGAGATTCACACTGTTTCATGAAATCATACAGTACGACGCTGCATCTTTAGCTCCATCCAGGACGCCAACACTGTTTGTGCAGAAGCTAATGAAAATTTAACCTGTCTTACCCATAGACTGTATATCAACTGTATATTACCCAAGGGATGGGGTTGTGTGTTTTATAGCGCCCCCGTTTGTTTGAGTAGGGAACTTGAAAATGCCTGGTATGAACAAATTGTTAGACAGCAAATAACCACACCAAGGAAATACACATAAAAGTTTATGCTTTCCATTATATGTTCAGCTTTAAACAGCCGGAAATCCACAAAATATGCTGTTTTGAAAGTTAAAAATCAAACGCAGTCTGCCATGTCTGCATCCTTTTCGTGGTGTGCGCGCACATGCGGGATCCCACAGATTGGACATTAGTCTCACTGCAGCACAAGGAGAGCTGTGGGAGGCTCCTTGCGCCAGAAGGAGACGGCGAACAACAAACCCATTTTGTGGCGGAGTGTTGGCCATCAATGAGTGATGCCAGGCTGACTGAGAGTGCGCCACAGTAATGGGCTCAGAGCGCTCATCTGCCTTTTCCACTGGCAAAAGAAGCAGCGACGTGCCTCGGCTTTCTCCCTCAAGTGTCGCTGGCCATGGTTTCACCAAGACGACACTGGAGCACAATCCTCGCGCGTTTGAAAAGGACATGCTGGGTTTCTTTAGAGGTGACCTATTGAGCTTCGGAGTTATTGTGGCATCAAAGAGGGGCAGAAAAGGCGCACAATGATATCCTGTTATCTTTGTCTTTCTTCACAATTCAAAACCATTATCACACTCTGTTACTGAAATACTAAACTGTGTAAATACATATCTACACTTTAGTTCTTCAAAACAAAAAATCTAAAACAAACTATTACCAAATATGTGCATTTAAATGTCAAAGCAAGGCGCGAGTTGACTGTCAGCCTCTATTTTCTAAAAATGGAATCCCTTATGACAACAACATTTTGACAGCTTCAGCGATGCTTGTATGGGATTACAAAGTCAGATACAAGCTATATTAACTATATTAATTGGAACAAATTCGGCTGGGCGTGTTTTTTATGTTCTGTGCCGATTCAAGGAGTTGAGCTCACTCGTCTCAAATCACGTTATTTTTTCGTATTCAAGCTTTGTGAATGAGCAGAGCGTTGAATTGCACGATAACTGGCTGGAGTCGGGCGGCTCTGTATCCCCCAGAGAACCGGCTCTCCCTCCGCGCTCACGGGCTGACTCAGTGGTCCAGACGGTGACTGTCCACTAGCGGTGCGCCTCCCGGAGCGCACACCAGCTGGGTGTGAGACACTTGGAAATGATATCCCCCCCACACCCCATTTATACCGCTGACTAAGATCCGAGCACTTTATCAGAGGGACGATAAGGGAATGAATAAATCTAGATATTTTACTGACCTGGTGTCACCCTCTGTCTTTGCCAATTGTGCCACAAACCACCCAAAAGCTGCCACATTGCCCTGACCCCTCGCCAAAACAAGACAGAGAGGAAACCCAAGACGAGCAGTGCTGATAACATGTGTGAACTTGAGGGTGAGTGTGAGGAAAAGCTACGCTAGAGTGAAAATAATTATTTGAAAAAGGAGAATTTTACCTTGAGTGAGTTACCAGTCCCTTTGATGCATTCTGTGGTCACAAGTCGTGCGTTCACGGGGTATTCACCAATTCCAAAAGCCTGTGGAGGGCCTATAATAAGTCCACGAAACGCATTATTATAGAGGGAAACTTCGACTGACACTGAGCAAAATAAACATGTTAAAGAAGAGGTGGAAACTCAAAGAGGAGTTCTGACTGTCCGTTAGTTCCGTTAGGGATTCCAGTCCGCGAAATAGCTTCAGAAAATCCCGAATGTGTTCTGAGTCTTGTTTGTTGAGGCTACATTGTTCCAAAATTAAACCTTCTCGACTCCTGTTTCATTTGTGAAGTGACGAAAAATCAAATAGTTGCTGTGTTTATTATTCCAGAGATGTTGAGGTTTGTCTGAAAAAAAAGTTATCCTCCAGATCTAGGGTCCTCCCCGCTCCCGGGTCACTGTCCTGCAGGTGAAGGTGGAAGGTTTCAGGGAGAGACGGATCACGGAGGGTTGGCGATGCGCTCTGGAACAAACGTCTCCAGCTCGCGGCTCCGGTGCGTCCTCCTCTGTCTGTGTGTCCGCGCGCAGCAACAGCCGGATTCCTTATTTGGAAGCCCGGGGCTCGTGCCACTGTCAAGAGAATCAAATTACACCGAAATGACTTCCAGCCACGTCCTTCAAAATAAAAAGCCAAATTGGGGGAGAGCTGCAACACTTACATCAAGGATGTTTTAATTAATTATTCTTTTACAATAGCAGCACTGTACGGATGAATGCTTCTAAATGAATAATGCATTAACAGTTGATCAAATAATTAAAAAGACAGCTTTTGTTTTCATATTACCTGTTTATTTTTACATAGATTTACACACACAGATTTATATCATGATTTCAGAAAATTAAAGAACATGTCTATAATTGAAGCTTAACAAAAAAGATTCATATTGTAGTAGTCTTACACATCTGTTATAAGGTGCATAAGCTACACATTTCTCCAAGTTTGTACTCTGAGCAAACTCTGCGTGGATACAACTTAAAAAATGCCACATCTCTCCAGTTTGCATTTTACATTTGTAAATTTAAATACTTACTCTGTTTTACGCCCCAATGCTACTTAAAAATCATCAATAATGAAAAAATATATATAACTGTGAATTCCCCTTGGGAATGCTTTTATTTTGAAGGCAAAATCGTCTAATTTCCTTTCAGAGTCCGCCTTTGTGTTCAAAGCTGAGGGGTTTCCTCTCAATAGAAAATTCACCCATCAGCCCCCTCTTCTGGAGTCAAACCTGAGTCAAACAGTGTCAACTGGATGTTGTGTCGGTGTGTCTTAAGGACTTCATTTGTCATACTGAGCCAAAGAGTTAGGAATACAGATCTGCAACACAGGATATTTAACTTGTAAAAAATAATTCAGGAAATGTAGCAAATTCGGTGACATATCAGTTCATTTGAGAGAGCATGAGCCAATTACAAAAAAAGAAAAAAACATACAGGTGACACATTGTTATATACATACATTTAGAATAAAGTCTGTTGTTTTGATTGTGTGTGTGTGTGTGTGTGTGTGTGTGTGTGTGTGTGTGTGTGTGTCAGTGTTCCTTAAATCATGGCTGTGACTTCAGTTAAAGGGGGCCTCTTGTGTCTATCAATTACCGGATACCACGGTGCCCCGCCATCATGGAGCACTGGTACACATGGTTTATAAATGTTTTTGTGCGTGTAAAAATCTCTGATGTGAAGTCAGGAGAAGACACTGTTTTTTCACACATGCAGTGTTACTCCCCAACATTTGAAAACATACTTAAAAAAAGAAAATCATTGATCCGCTACATCAATATGATGAGAGCTGGAGTTTAAGCCAGCCACCACATGCTGTAATAGTACAAAAGGAAATATTCTCTTAAAAGAGTTTTTTCCACTATTTTTACAAATGCATGTTGACTTCAAACTTTTTACATGCAATAATAATTTATAATGTGAATTATTCACTTCGTATTTCTAGAATAATAATAATAGATGGCACTGTCCTTTATTTTGATATTTTTACTTTAACTTTTCATTTCAAGGGATTTATTGTTGTATTCATGCTTCTATATTCTAAGGAGGTGTTTGTACTGATTGTCATTATCATCGTCTCAGTTGTGACACAGTGTGAGAAGTGACCTGAATCATTTGTATGATTTCATTGTCACACAGTTGCCAACATTTAGTGTGAAAACTGTGGAACTAACTGTGATATAAATGTGTGTTCAATAGACTTCAATTACTGATATCAACCTGTTGATGGCTGTATATTTTCCCCACTGGTATCCAAAATCCTCTACTGTAAAGAAGCCATTACACCTTACTGAATAGATGGACTAAAATATTTCATCTTACTTTGAACATAAGTGTGATTACTGTCATAAAAGACACTCATTGCTATCACATCATGCAGCTCGTGTAAATGGAGACACCATATCACTCTGCTGTGTTCCTCAAAAGAAAGATTTCTGCTCACAAAATGACAAAATAACAAATAATATTCACTTTGGGAGGAGACAGGAAGCCGAGTGGGCTTCATCAAAGCCTCTACCTTAAAATTTCAATAAAATTAGAAAAAGTGTGAGTGTGTGTGTTGTAAGGGGGGGTACTGTTTTATACACCTGTTTAGACACCTGCGCAAGAGTCATAACACCATGCGTGAAACAAATAAAACATATATACAAAGACAACAGTACATGAAGAAAAACAGCAGTTATATGGTAGATGAAGCATCTTTTGTAACATGCTGTAGAAGAACAAATATTTGCTATCCCTTTAATTAAAATAGACCTATGATTTCACTTTGAAGTAATTCTTGAACTTCACTGAAATAGTCCTTTCAATTGAATGTATCTTGCGAGCAAAATACATATTTAACAAAATAATAATGAGGAGAGTCAGTGCTGTAGGAACTTACCCAAACTATATTACAATGTAAAGGTTGTAGATAAATCAGATTATAAAACAGAGTAGTGACAGTTTGATGTAAAAAGTTGATGAACCCTCTTTATTACACCAATACATTTATTTATTTTTCTACTAACTTTTATGTAAACATGACCCTCTTTGAATGAAATCAAAAATGATTTGGGGTCTCTGGCAATGAAGGAAAATATGTTGCAGGGTGCTGTTTGTTGATCGATCTCACAGGTTGACTGCTATGATAAGAAAAGCTGTGATCCCCTTCAACTGCTCACAGTGGGGTTTTGATCATAAACTGGCACCTTTGCTTATTCAACTAAAAGTCCCACCAGACACCAACGATTCACTTTCACTGAATGTTGCTGTGTAGCCATGTTATAATGATAGCAAGCACTCGAAGATTTGGCTTCCATGCTTTGGCTACCATACGAAAATAAACCACAACTAAAGTTAGAGGCGTAAGACTGTTAAATTAACACACTTGTTGAATTAAATAACTACACATTATAGCCAATCTAAATATGTCTTTGCAAACTTTCCACTTCTGGTAACCATTCTACTGATGTGAAAAGACAGGAGAGACAAGCCAGCGCAGGTCCACAACTACTGACAAGCAGACGATCAGCACCATGGATAGTTCCACGGTGTGCAGTCCTCTGCCTGAGATGGGTAATTCATCACAGTGAACTTTAAGTCATCTAATGTTATCATTGTGCGTCCCGACAACTGAACAAGCCAAAGGTGTTTCAACTCTAGCTCCTGTAGATGTTGTACAGAATCTCAATGCAGCTGTTGTCAAAATATAGAAGTATGAAGAATTTATTGTATTAACAATTGAGTAAAACCTAAACATTATTATACATTAACTGAACAAAAAAAATCACATTATAATGAATCCAGTTTTTATAAAATATCAAATGGATATCATATATATTAAAAGTTAAAGTTACTATATATTAAAAGTATAAGAAGTCTATGCTTTACTGACCTTGAAATAAATTGAATCTTAACCTGGCTTACGAATCTCCTTCAGAGATTTAGTCCATATCTTACTGTCTTCATCTGGAGATGGAATACAAGTTGATCAAGGAATATTTATTCATTCATCATTTTAAATTTTATGTGTGAAAACTCAATTGAATAAGGGAAAACAATGAAACAAAATCATATGAGTTGGATTAAATGTGAAGGCGTTAGTGTGTTTAACAGAGGCCTCACACTGCAGATGTTGTTCCAATTGAGTATTTCAGTACTATGTTATTTCCTGTTTTGGGGGCAGGTGGACAGGGTGGATATTGCATGTGACTTCACGTGCATGCATGTGTATCTAAATATTTGGCTGATTGATCAATCAGTGATTGTTCGTTGTCTTCCGAAATCATACAACACAAATTATTCTGTCCGTGTGACTTTGTTTCCAATCTTTGTGTAAATTCTGACTTCTGTGTCCATTGTCTTACACCAGTCATTACTGTCTAAATTGTCACTGTCTTATTGTTTTTCATAATTTTTTATCCAATTACAATTCCAGAGGTTAAGAACGACTCAGTATCAGCTGGCTCTTACTTCTTTTTGAATGTCTACTTGTACAACACTACCTTCCCTGTCAGTTCAAATACAGCCAGTCTCCCCTGTCCTGCAGTAACCCCAGGTTCCCCACCCTTCCTCACGCTAACTCACAAACCCCTTTGCACACCGTGTCCTACTCTCTCAGCAGCCCAGTGGTATTTAAACCTGCCCATTTCACTCTCATTCAGGTTGTCTTGCAGAGTCATTTCAACAAACCAGACAGGAAGCTGATAACAGGTCATGCTATCTTCAACGGGGCTTGATGAATGCCACCTATGAGCATGTGAGTGTACATGCATAAGGATAGCAAATTAGCATAATTAGAGCACAAATAACACAGGCCCTTCTGCCCCATGTGTCAGGAAGCGTTCATTCATGAGAATGATGGTTGCCAGCTGACTAGAGGTGATATGAGCTGGGAGTTTAGACATAACATCAATAACACAGAGAAAATTGTGAGTTGTTATTAATATTATTATGTAGAATTGCCTCAAACGAATGAAATAAATAATCAACTAGTGATTTGAAAAACAGCAAAAACACTTTCATGTATCCTTGTAAATTCAAAATACGAGAACATTGGTGAATGCAGCACAAACCCCAAATCAATGGTACACTCCACTTCACGTAAGAGTTAGCATTTTGCCTCAGTGCATCACCATTTCTGAGTGCCGTCCCACAGAGCCGGTAGCATGGCCACAATGTCTCCGTCTTGTCAATGTAAAACAGGAAATAGCTGATTTCTCACAGTGAACAGATCCAATCCCCATGGACCAACAGCAAAGAGTTCCAGTCTGCATCTGTCTTACGCTCTCTTTCCTCAAACTGCTCATGATATATAAGGACACACACACACTTTAACTTTGCCACCGGGCATGCCACACAGCTGGGAAATCCTTCTGATATGAAGATCTCAGAGACTTCTAGAGGTGAGAGCACAAAATAATGTGTCTGCCATTGACTCCACCTCAATCAAAACTTGTAGTATACATAAGGACATATACACACACACAAAGTAATTAATCTCAAGAACACTTGGCAAACGCAGTTGCCAGCATATGTATGAGCAAGGTGCTTCGCATATTAATTTTTCATGTTGGCTAACGGAAGCACTGACATTTCCAAGCCTTTTTCTTTGCTTTTGCCATGTCTGATTATGTTTGCTAAATGTATCAATACGAGTATTTTAGGTAATTTTCTCTTCAGCTGCAGAGTACACCTCTGTATTTCCTGAAACGTCTGCCAGCATCCAGTCTTTTTGGCTGCAACCATGAAGCAATCAAATTCCTGCCACAATCAAAGTCTCATGCAGCCTCGTCATGAATTGCTTATACAGG
The DNA here is from genome assembly GCA_026259375.1 of Verasper variegatus. NCBI lineage: Eukaryota > Metazoa > Chordata > Actinopteri > Pleuronectiformes > Pleuronectidae > Verasper > Verasper variegatus. The sequence continues at coordinate 6,655,675 of CM048048.1, forward strand.
AGGCTGAGGGTGCATTTTCTGAGGCCTTTTGTGTTGGAATTATGTTCAGCTCGAGTCCAGGAGCACACAAGAGCATGGGGATGAGTGTGAGGGGAAAGCAGCTGTGTTAGCAGCTGAACTAATAAAAAAGCGTTTAAAAAGAAACACGCCGTCTCCTAATGCCTCACACTGACACGGAGGAATTAACGGTTGCTACGTTTCCAGGAATTCATTAATGCTTGGCATGAATGAATATGGCCATTCAGCATAATTTAAAATAGTACAAAAGCCTGGATTTAAATGTTTCCCATCTTCCTATTTTTGCAGAGAATAGGAAGCTGTAATTTTGGGCACAGTGTCTTTAATTGCCAACATGCCTCATGTTGTGACATGCTTTTATGACCTCATTGTGGGGATGCAGTGATGTTTTTGTGCCACTTTGATTTGTACTGTGTTGTCGTATCCCTAGAACAAGAACAAGACCAGATTACCACCCAGGCACCCCAGGGGTCCTAAAAGCCCTAGATTTGCTACATGGCAGTAGATTATTGAGCAGTTTGGACTACTAAAGTGCACTGTCACTTAAGATAAAGCATAAAACATGATGTGTGTTGGGGGGGGGGGGATTTCTTACCCTCATATTTGTCTGGTCAGTAGAGGAGGGAGTTCTGTCACAAATTCACCTACTTACAAGGTTGATATAGAAGGGAAAAATTGCACACTTGGAGCAACAAAAAAACAACACATTTCAAATTGTGGCCTTCATCAAGATTGTTTTAAAGCAATTACTCCATTGCACATTTGGGTTTAGGATCAGTGGTGTTGCACATGTTTAAACAACACCATTGGTTTCTGTTACTGCAAACAGCATCTCAGGCGTCCCATCTAACCAGCCACTAGAGCCTGGTTACACTCACTTGGAGCACATTTGTTGCCCTTGAACTGCTTGAATGTGGTCTTAGTCAAGGGGTATACCACTAGGTTGAGCATGTAGCTGCCAGGGGCAACATTTAAGTAGTCAGGGCAAAAGCAGATTTGGAGATACAATGTGTAAGAACTGCTATTGGTCAGTTTGGAGATTATTGAGAGAGAAGACACTGCAAAGCAAGGTGCAACAAACACACTGATGAAATTGATATTGGTTCCCTTTGGTGACCAGGTTTTCAAGCAAACAAGCACATTTCCTTTGAATTCAGCTCGAGACTTTAATGTTTAGTTCTGGCCATTTCCATTACAAAAATGACCACACTGAACTTCTCTTCTCTGTTCGCTAATGTGGACAAGCAGGTTGCGCTGCAGGGCACTGGATACTGCAGAGCCCTGTCATCTGCATTGCACGCCATTATCAGACATGACTAATTCAGCACATGGCCAAAAGATTCTAAATGAATAATTAAATATTTAGCAAGGCCACCTCACACTAGCCATTTCTGTGCAGCCTTAATGCAGAACGAAATTGAAAGCTCAGGCTATCTACCTTACCTGAATGCACTGAGGGCTTGCTCCCGGCACTGTGTGCCCCTGGTCGAAATCGGACAAGTGTCGTCTGGGATTTTAATATATGCATGTGAACTTTATACAGAGAAATCCCACAATGTGAGCCATTGCAGCCCATCATCCTCTGTGCACACCAGCGGTCTTGTTTTTTCTGCTGCTGTTTTGACTTAATTGTTTGTTTTGTGTGAACTCTAGCTGCTATCTAATCTCTGGATGCAGCCCCATGTCATTTGGATTTGTACAGCGCATGCTGGATAACAATGTCAGGGACATTAAATCCTAATTTGAGTGTGACCTTTTCAGCTGCTTTTATCTGAACTACTCTGGGAAAGGCAGCCTCTCTTGTTGTTGTGAATATTCTTCATGAGTCTGCTCAGTAGCTATTCATAAATTATCTTTTCTCCCTGTCTAATATATGCCAACTTGTCCAAACCTTACACGCCTAATGACCTTTTATATTTAGATGCAGGTACATACCCTGTGTCTTTATATGCTACACAGAGCTATTTTCAATTTGTACAAGACTTATTTTAAATGATACATTGATTCGCTGTCCCTGGATACTTTCCGATCTTGTCGAGTATGCTGAGCTTGGATCTGGCCCTGGTCCAGTTCCACTGTGGCTCGGGTGTTAACTGTGCGGCGGAAGCTGGGGCCATCCAAGCAAGAGAAATCTTTGCTGCTAACATCACTTTCCCCCACCATGTTTCTACTGGGAGAGGAAGAGAGGGGCGCCAGAGATGTGAATATCTGTCAGCTTATAGAGCATGCAGTGAATAATGTAATTGTACCATTGTATGAGTGTGAGGCAAAACTGCCCTGAATGAGGGCAGGCCTATTCATAGATACAACTGCAGAGATGTATTGGCTGCTGCCTCTTGGTCATTCCTACAATGAACAGAAAGTAGAGAAGGTAACTCTAAAAGTTAATAACTGTTACATGAATCAAAACAATGGCTTCGACTAAAATGAAAGTAGAAGATATTTGCTAGGCTGTTTTCTTTCAAAGGGTTTTATCCAGGTTTTATGCTGTGGATGAACATGCTCTGTTTTATGATGTGATCGTTTCATCAGATCTGTCTTGGACATCTTGTGATGAGAGGCCAGAGCTATCATTGATCACCAGCTGTATTAGATGTATTGGGTTGACCTGGAGAAACACAATGTGTAGTGGGAATGTCTGATGGAGGCCCCTGTTTTGTGAAGTCTTCAACTTCTACCTCTGGAAGATGTTCCTGTGCATCCTGAGTGAGGTTGAGAACATGGAACCCAAGTAGGCCATCAGATATCCATTAATTCTCCAGGACATCCAAACTGTCTATCTACTTGAGTTGAGTGGCTACATGCTCTGAGCCTACCCTGGAGCAACCTGTCCTAGTCTGTTTCAACATAACAAGAAAGCATTGTACACCCCCGACAAAGCCTGTATCCAATTGAAAACCTCCCAGACACTCTTTCCCCCCCGGTTCTATCTAACTCTGAGTGTCGTCCTCCTAACCTCAAGCCATCCCCGCTTCCCAACAGTGCACTGGACACTGTGGCTAGTAGTGACATTGTTGGCACTGATTAAACTATTTCATCCAACTCACCTGTCCCAGAAGCTGCCCAGGTACCTCTCCCATCTAACCCAGATAGCATACGGATGTGGACCACATATGCTATGGCTTACTTGTGGCCCAGATCGGGCAAACAGGAGCGGAGAGCCCTGTGCCAACATTACACACGGTATGTGGAAACAATATTTCCTATGTGGGAAGGATCCAGGTTAGGAAATCAGAAATTCTTACAATTGGTGACTTCATGATTGGATTCATAATTCCCAGGTGCTGTCATTTAATATGGTGGTATAACAGAGACATTTGCAGTCATAACAAATACAAATCTCTTTCTTAATATCAATACCAAACCTTTTTTTCTAGTTTTGAAATGTCATCTGCTGATATTGTGTGAAATCATCCTTGTAAAGATATTTCGAAAGGTGCTAAATAAATAGTTTATTATAAGCTCTTAGAGTCATTTAATCTTAAATTGTTCAACTAATAAAATTGTACATGCCCTTGATCTCGTCCTTTTTTCATGCCTTGCTTCTGCCTCTTGCCCATTGGTCATCTACTGTTATCTGATCCCTGTCTTTTTTTTCTAAATCAGCCAGCAGTCTCTGTGATGATTCTCAGCCACCCCTGCTTGAATTAGCCCTAATCACAATGATCTCTCTGTTAATAACTTATTGGACACATTTAATAGTACATGTCAGTCTATCCTTGATGACATTGCCCCATACAAAATTAAACGTGTAACACCCTACCCTGATGGCTACACAAGGGATCTAAAGTGGCCATGCAGGACAGCTGAGAGAAAATAGAAGATAAAACGCACAATATTGCTGTTACTAAAAGTACGATTTTGCTCTACCAGCAGGTGGAGAAAGAGACAAGGTATTCAAGTATCAGAAATGTGATTACAAGCAACCACCATAACCCCAGGGTTTATTCTAAGCAATCCATTTGTTAGTTAATCCTCCTCCGAGCTAGCATCTAGAGCACCCAAATGACACATGTGAGCAGTTTCTCCATCATTTAATCAATAACAGAGATGCTATCAGGCTCCATATGGCACCTGTGACCAGAACGCTCCTCATCTGCACACAACCCTTCCGCTATTTTGTCTCAGTTATCTACTTGTCAGTTAGAGATTAACCCAACTAGATTTCATTAAGCAGCACTTCTCTGTTTGCCGGCTCACTTTAATGAAATGCTCAGTGACCATTAGCAACCGTTCCATCTGATATTAAACATGAAGTGGTTCAAACTCTCTTGGACAACTCAACACTTGACCTTTTTTTTGTTTTAGACTAACTTCAAATGGAATATTGAAAAAGCTTGTTGCCTCTCAATTGATCTCACATGTAGATAATATTCATTTTGGGGGGATTTTCAATCAGGACTCCGTACCCAGGCACAGTATAGACACAGCTTTTGATAAAATAATTACCTGCTGAAAGCCTCTGATACTGTTTCACCACCCTTCTCTAATGTGGTGTGCCACAAGGGTCAATCCAGGAGCATTTGTGCTTTTACGTTGCCATTGGTTGAGATAAACCGGAACTACAATGTTAATTTACTCTATTATACAGATGGCATTCAGCTTGATGTCCTTCTGACTGGTAGTGAGGAATTTCCCTTAAGTTATGGCTTGATGATACAAATAACAATTTATTTTATTTATGTCTCTTTTGTTTTTTACCCTGCTATTTTTATTTGTTAATTTGTATTTATTTATTGTGACTGTGTATTTTATCTTCGTATTCTTCTTTAATCCACTCTGTCTTTGTTTTAAAAAATGTAATGAAATCACTGTTATTATTTTTTACATGTTTCATGTATTTCTTTATTAATCCCCAACCTCAATACATCCATCGTGACGCAATTTAGTGTATTGTATTGGCAGCATCACATCTAACCAAGGTGATTAATCTTGGCCAGTACATGAACTTTGCTGTTCACTACCATGCCTGCTGGGTCCCACCAGGTGGACTGTTTATGTTCTAAAGAGATTTTTCTCTCTTCTCTCTGACGGAGGACTAGTGGTAGAAAAGACAGACATCAGACTGGAAGGTCACTGGTTTGAGGCCATGGACAAACCATATCTGAATATGGACCAGACCTGTTCAAGTCCAAGAGGACCTTCCCCACTGTCTAAGTGCCCCTGAGCAAGGCACCTTACTTGGTCCATGGCTGCCCACTGCTCTGTGTGTTCAGTGTGTGTGTTGTGTCCTGCTGTGTTCACATGGATGGGTCAAAAGCAGAGGACAAATTCCCCCCCATTGCATGTAGTGTGCATGTGTGTGGGACCAATAAAGGAATCTTAATCTACTGAAACAATATTATTTGATTTAGTCATTGTGTGCTTCCACTCTTTCCACCTTTTTCCACACTGAATGTTGTAATGTAACATTAAGGCTGTTAGGACATCATGTGAATGGTCAAAGGAATTCATTGAACAGCAACATTAATCCCTGCTGTGAAGTTGTAGAAGCAAAGTGTGTCATTATCAAATTATTAATAAACAGGTATAATTCATAATATTCATACAATTATCAATGGGAATGGTTATTTACTGAGCACAGCCCTCGTACCAGAGAACAAAAATCAAACAATGAATGCAGTCTCAAATGGGTGTTCAACTGGAAATGTAAAAGTCATGATATTAAGAAGATATTAACATCCAGCTGTTACTACAGGAAGTATGCACAAACAATCAATAAGACTGATTAAAGATTAACAACTAATCTCAATTAACAAACATCTTTTGTCCAACTACAGCAACAACAGAATGCAACTATGCGCACAAGCAGCTATACAGCAAACCATAGCATTTCCCTATTATCATTCATTATTTATGACATTCAGTATCCACACTTGGTTTGACCCAATAGATCTATCCACTAACAGCATAATTGATGTCACATGATTTTAATGTTACTAATTGTGAAGCCCTGATGGATAAAATACATGTTCCTCCTCATTGTGAATATGTTTTCTTCATCATCTTCATCGTCATCATCTTGGTATAGAAATCTGATTCACATTGGTCAAAGCTTTGGTATTTTGGCTTTAAAGGAGCTAAAGACATACAGGGTTTCAGAGTCTGAAGTACTGCTATTGCCTTTCAGTGCTCAATTTTAGGAGACAGCAGCTGAGGGCAAACTAAGTAAGTATTAGTTGAGCTGCGGAAATCTCATTTTCCTATATCTGTGTGGATAGAGTGCACTCAGAGGCCAGCATTAACTGCAGAGTGGAAGTTGTTTACTCCCTGCCCCCCCCCTTGTCATATGTTGAATTTGTCCGTTTCTCCAGCTGTGCCCAATTTGCTTTCCTCCCTGTTGATTGAAAGAGCAGACTTGAACATGGATCTACTCTAAATTACCTCCCACCCCCACCCCCAGCTGTGAAGGTCTAAGCACGCAAAACCTGACATGTGCTCCATGTGTTGAAGTCAGAATGCCTGGAGGTAACGCTCACTCCGAGATAACACGCCGGAAAAATTACCCACATTCAGTGGAACACACAGATGCCCTGTTGAGCTCATAGGACTTGAAACCATCCAGCATTTGGCTCAGGAGGTGGAGCAGTAGTCTGGTGATCAGAAGGTTCCTCAAGAGTGAGTCAAATTGTCCTGGAGCAAGTCACTGAACCCCTAATTGATCCAGATGCTGCTGCAACAGTGTATGCATGTGTGGGTGAATTACATGTACATAGTAGAAAAGCAAAATATAACTGCCTTCCATTTACCATCCCTTTCTATAATTGGCACGCTCTAGATCTGTTGAGGGGTCTGTGGTGTCATGGGGTGGGCACCCTTCTTCAATTACATTACATTATATTTCATTTAGCTGACACTTTTATCCAAAGCGACTTACAATAAGTGCATTCAACCATGAGGGTACAAACTCAGAACAACAAGAATCAAGCAAGTACAATTTTCTTCAAGAAAGCCAAACAAGTGCTGTATGTAAGTGCCATAAAAGTGCAATTGTTTTATTGATCATCTCGTACCACCAAATCTCAATGACAACATCTTGGCTTTTGCAGCCGAAGCCAGTGTCTACACTCTGTTACCTCCAGCAGTGACCTAGTGGCCTGCCAAAAAGCTCAACCTCATACTTCCAACTTGTCCAGGAACCCAGAGGTTTATGTGGCCACAAAGTCTCCGAAATCCACCAGCACAAATCATCCTCATGCTCTTGAGCCCAAAGACTCATTTGAGCTGCTATGCGTGCAGAGTTCAACCTTTTCTGTGTGTATGCTTTGGTGTGAGAAAGGTCACAATACCAAGCCTGGCCTCAGATTTGCTCTAATGAACATTTGTTAGAACAAGGTGGTGGTGATAGATAAGCCAGTTGTTTTTTTTTTGGGGGGGGGGGGGGGGGGGTTGATGGTAAATTTGAAAATAACCTAATTGTGACTCAAGATATAGCCACTTTGGTTTTGAAGTACAGATGTGCTTTAGTGTTGCTGAGTTTTGCATATTAGATATGATGGATGTCTCCACTGGTTCAAGGTCTTCACAGTGGGATATTCATATTAATTCTGCCTTTCATCCATCTGCAACAGGTCTTTTGAGGTGGGTTTGCAGTGCCACAGGTTTTATTATATTGTCAATTGAACCTGGGGTGAGTTACTTTGTGACAATAGAATGACTTGTCACTTGACCAAAATCACTTCTACGGGCTCAGTTCATTTTCTCTCACTCTACTTTGTGTCAGTTGCTCATATTTCTGTGTCTTGAGACAAAGCCCGGGTTCAGTGCCATCGTGGAGCACTTACATTCTTCAGTGAGACTAGAGTCAGGCATTTTCCAATTCCCTTACAAGCTGATACTGATGAAGCACTGTGGTCTTGAGTCCAAGCCACTTCTTTATATATCCAAGGATGATTACAACACACAATTATGACAAGCTGTTCTTTCCCATAAAAGATAAATCATGCTTGTCAAGCTCTTCTTAACCCGTTATTGCACAGATTATTATATACATGCGCAGACGTGTGGAAACTATAGTTGCACAATACTTCAAAAGCATTTTCTACAAAGTGTTTAGGGGCAGCAGTAGCAAGTGAACAAGCTAATTACACTGTGATTTGTCATCTCATTTTTGGATAAATTGTCTCTTAATCAATTGGCTTTTACAAGGAAAGCCTTCACAGAGAAGATGAAAACTTTTGTGAGGGTACAACTAACATTTGCAGACTACACCAGGCATGGGTTAGCACAAATCAGCGTGTGTGCAAGTTTCGTTCTCAAATGAGAAAAGTGTCTGGAATATTACATATTTCACTGACTTAGGTATATCAAATATACCTATGACAACAAGATGGTTGTGTTATTGTGTATATTACCACTCCACTCACTCATGCTACCCATAGGAGGAAGTTACAAATTTTGTGTGACTGTCACACACTCATTTGCCTTACGTCTTGCAGATACCCTCAACACTGCTTCCATGCCCTGGTCTTCTCTTTCCACTGCCCTGGCCCACCTCACAATTATAAGACAACCTGGTATATTTTGACTTAATCAAACAACTGTAATGTGCAATAACCAAACTTTTCTAAATCTGGTCTGCTTTGTGGTTATCTAGTAATCTTGATCTCTCTGCTAGTCAAGGTGTAAGATTCTCTGTGCAACATCTGAAGAACTTTTGGGCCAGTGTATTGAAGAAGAAAACATGCAGGATGCTGCATTGTCCCTGGGGTGTCATTGTAAGTTAATGGTAAATATTTGAAGACTATCGTGGAATTTTATGTATGTATTTTATCTCCACACCTGCACATTTTGAAATGTTTACTGACAATTCAAATAAATAATACTGATCCGTCTTCTTTGTGCCCAAATACTTTGTCCGTTTTTTCCTCTTGTGCTCTGGGGTTTTCTGCAGCTTGTCTATGAGTAAAAGTCACTGCATGCCATGATTGTTTGTCATGTTTTTGTCATGAATTGGCTCAATGTTCAGACAAAAATGTGAGCAAAAGCATACAAAAGTTGGAATGTTTATCAAACAGAAAAACCTATCTGCACATGAAAGTCGTCCTCAAGGGAGTGGTTTTAAACACAAAGGATCATCATCATTCCTAACCTTAACCATAGTGATCTCACATCGTAAAACTCATGTGACTATGATGACCTGAATGAAATTTTTACCCAAATCGAAATATTTCCCTGACAACGTACCAACTTTGATTTCAACATTTAGCCCAACCAGGGCTTATTCTCAGCATTGACAGACCATTGTGTGACATCAACATGCTCATGCAGTAACATTAGCATTCACTTGGAATCATGTTTTCTGACCACCTGATAACTCCAAAGAAAATATCTGGTTCTTTATATTCTCACCATCATTTTGTGTACTTTTATGTTTTCATCCATGTGATTGTTTCATTTTGAGCAGAATTTCCCAGAAATCACTGAGCCGATTTTCTCTTGCTAATCTGCTGTAGAGATGAGATATGGGCCCAATTTTCCAATATTTTCATCATTTTATGAAGAAATAGACATATTCATGATGACAAGGTGTACGTTTGTACAGTTTGGTGTAGATTGGAAGTAAACACTTTCTTTAAGTATACACCTTACTACAAGCAACCGCCTTCATATCGTCATACTGTTGTCACATGTAATTTGATACACAATTATCATAAAAACATCAACCACTTAAAATAAAATGAGTCAAAGTCATGATTAGGTCACACACACAGTATGCTGTATCTCCAGATGCTGGTGACACTTTACGCCCATATGTAATTGTTTAAAACCATGTGCTGCTATAATAGCCTCCACTCTTCGGTTTTAGGCGCTACACCAAATGTGGAGCCTGGCTGCAATGGTTTGGTCCCATTAATACGTCCGAGCATTAGTGAGGTCCAGCGCTGATGATGGGTAATAGGGCCTGGCTCGCAGTCAGCGTTCAAGTTCGTTCCACGCCATGTGACTGTGCAGAGAAATCTCGCTGCTCCGATGTCTAAAGGTAGTTTGGTTACAGCACACCATCTAATATTTGGAAATGTGCGTGTTGATCATGTGCTTGTGTGAAGCGGCTCAGATTGGAAACCAATGTCACAAAGTAACTGACAGCTTGGTAGTGAAAGTTGAAACCAAACTTAAAACAACAGCAGTGCCATGCTGGAAGTCACCGACCTTATTGGTATGACAAATGCTAGGGAGGTTGCATGTGTAACACCCGATCCCATATCTTAGTGTTTTGTTGAGTTCATTTTGAGTTTTATTTTGTAAGCTTTCCTTCTCCTCTCATTTCAGATACCTCCACTTCCTGCCATTGTTCCTTTCCCTCCACTCTGATAACCTGCTCCAGCCTCATTGCATTCACCTGGGTCTTGTTAGCTCCCTCACCCACAGAGTATTTAGTCTGTGTTCTCCTCTCACTCTCTGCCAGTTCTTCTTGCCATTGTCCCTGTAAGTGTTCCAGCATTCTCTGTCTCATGGTAGTTTCCTGGTGTATGACTGCCTGTCTATGGACCTTTGTTTTTGCTCAGTGTCTTTACCTTTTCTTTGCTCGATTGATGTCCCATGTACAGAACCTATTCAGTGAAGAGCTTTTGAATCTGAATCTGTGTTGAGTCCTTGAGTCCACTTCCTGTCAGTCGTTATAGCGTGTCCATATTGATTTAGCAGTGAGTGTGTTATCTTCGATCAAAAGTTTCTCTATCATTATCCAAGTCAGATATTCATAGTCAATTTAATGCTGTATATCAAACCCATGCAGTGCCTCTTAATATGTGTAGACTTATTTTTCTTTCTTTCAACGTTATTGAGAAAATACAATGTCTTGCATAAGTTATTTCACTATTATAATATTTTTTCTATTAGTGTTTATGTCACAAATGACACAAATGGCATTAACCAATCATTGTAAGTTACAGTAGCTTGAGCTATACAACAACTGATCTCAGACAGACCGCCATTTGCTGTTTGGGTCAATGGGCTCCTGTAATGGGATTCATTATCCATCTAAATTCTAATATACATCATAAAATGCTTGAAATATATATACGTTATGGTCAGTTAATTAAAGAAATTAGATTGATAATTGGATTCACCTAATATATGATGATTTGCACTGTTTGCACACTAAATTAGTTTTAATTGAATAGTCCAGTAATAGTCCTGGACAAAATACAGTTGGTGTCTTTGCTTGTAGTGTCTCAAAACCTTCCGGAGACACTTTGTTAAGTTTTCCTCAAATTTATCTTTTTAAATCTATGAACAGAGGTATGAACAGAAACAATAGAAGGAGGCCTATGATGTTCACCAGCACACACATGAATAAGTGCAGGTCCTCATGATTGCATAAAATATTGTGTAATCAATAGTTTTTAATAGCTACTTATATCAAATAAGTGAAGTACTGAGTTATGAGTCAATTTATGGATTACCTGTTGCATTGATCTGGACCTGAAGAGAGCAGGAGCAGCAGGAGACCTCCTCCTTTCCCTTCCTGCATCTTGAAAATCTCTGGTTTTTTTTTCCTCATCCGAAGGTTCTGAAGTGTTTTTCTTCCTCCCTCTTTTCCCCGTCCCCTTCCTTTTTTTTTTTTTTTTTTTTATGCACTCCCACTAATCTGCAGGATTATTTTATTCTGCAGCTACCTGTATTCTTTGATTATTGCTGAAAGCCTGAGCGCTGAAAACCGGTTGGGATTATCTCCCAGTGGAGTGTTTGATGTTCCCCCCCTAATGAGGCTGGCAGCAGAAAGCCGGCACCTTCCCTTTTTATGTTGACGTAATGTTGCTGCCATTTTAAAAGCACTGATTACAGAGCCACCGCATTCATTCAGGCATGTCCACTCCTGTATCAATTTAGGGTCACACCCAGGTCAAATGGTGTTGATGCTCAACATCAACACAAATAGTTTTGATAGCTTAAGGCAGAGCTGAATACTATGGAGGCATTTAGAAGCACAAACATCAAGTCAATGCGAGATAACACATCCACACTCCCACAGCTCATATCAGAAATGCTTACTGGATGAGACACGCAGCTTAGTTTATTGACTGATTACAATATGTGCGTGTGTGGTGTGGGTCTAAAAGACTACAATTATCATATCAAGGGACCCAAACACTGCAGAATACAACTTGCTCTAATTTGTGATTCCTCCTGAATCCCTTCTGGTTGAAGTCACAGTAAAATCAGGGACTGGCTGCATGCAAACATGCTATTTAGACTGAGAAATGGACAAAATCAGGACAATGAAAAATGTAACACCTTGGATCTTGATAGGTTCATGAATCATTGGGAAACACTGTGGTGCTCTCTTGAAATATAACACATGAAAGATAGTGGAAAACACTTTAATTTTGTCGCAGCTTCATGGACAATAACTAGTAAAGTGAATTTGCCACATTATTGCAGTTGTCCACAAACAAATCAAGGTTTGGGCACTTAGAAGTGTAAAAATCCCTTTTTAAACTTCAATATGAAACTGCAGTAGCATAGCAGGCCTGAAACACAGCTATAAATATATGATTACTCTGTGTCTGCTGAATGGTGGAACTGGATAAAGTGATTACTTGCTTCCGAGTTAAAGGCAATTTGAGAATTCTGTGGCATCTTTTCTTATTCTTCCTCTTCTGACTCTGATAAAATCTGGGGAAATTATCTCAGCATTGCCTTTGATGAAAATACAGGGTTGTGCACAGTATATGAAACAAAATACATTTTTAATATCTTAGTGATAATATCAAATAACCTATTTCAAAAGTGTAAGGATGCATAAAAGCTTGACAGATTCCCCAAATGGTTTTAGATGCGAAAGCAGAGAAGGAAAATCCATGGACTAATTTTAGCAGTGTGAAAATCCATGTCTGATATTTTATTCATGAATAAATTGCATGTCAGTGTATTCTACAGGTGGTGTTCCTCCACCTTCTCCCCAGTACATCTCCCAGTAGAGGAGCCAGTTGGGGATGCCGCCTCCCTGCAAATGTCCTTATTGAGTTGTTGAGCACCCAAAATTGTCCCTCCTCTATGGCACCAGCCAGTAGCTTGACTTCTTAAGTTCTTGCATCCAACTTCTACTGGGTAAATGGTAATGGTCCAGCCAACTCTGCACTCTGCTTCCAGTTCAGGATACATACAGACAAATTGGTTTTCATTTTAAAACGGAGGCTTTTCAATCAGAAATTAAGTACACAGTGATTTTTATGAGAGTGCAGTTTACAGGCTGGAATGACACTGGATACCCCATCCTCGAGCTTGATGATCCTTTGCAGTTCACCACTACAAGCAACACTTTTCAGATCAAGCAGTCATTTGAATAATTCAGTTTTTTACTAGTGCATTTTGTTCAATTCTCACTAAAATGTTTTTGTTTGTCCTGCCGTCATTGATTAATGATGGTTAGATAAAAGGGGTGAGGGAATAATTACATTACCTATATCGATGATGAAATGGTACGTTAAAATCATTTGTGACCTTCATTGCTGCACATATGTTTTAAAAATGATGTCAGTAGCAGAAATTGGAAGCTGCGGATCATCAGACAGCCTGATAGCTTCCTCCACCCTGACAATCCAATCCAAGGAAGCCCAGCTGCTCTGGAGGCACCAATAAGTCACGGTTCACTAACTGACCCTCCACAGGACCAGTCATGCAAGGCTGAGTGTGTGAAATTAGTTGGCTGGAAGATACCGTACATACGAGCAGAGGTTACTCTCACGTTCTTGTTCTTCGCAGTTTTACGCTTCATGTCCCCAGTATTGTCTTTACGCTAATGTGGGAAAAAAGGCTTAAACATGGAATATTGTTTTATGACTCGTAACCATATTGATCCGACAGCACTTGTTTCTTTTTTTCCCCATTCCAAAACTTTAATTTGTTTTTTTTAAATGCTTCTCTCGTCAGATTCTAATGCAAATTTGAGTTTTGATGTTTTCCACTTTAATTACTTAACTGGGAATAAATTATGGCAGCAAGGTTCTACTGGTTGATTCATATGTCTGGCCCTAAACAAGTTGGATATCCTTATGCAAAAAAATACCCCAAAATAAATGAAAAGGAATGAAGGTGAGGACTCTCTCCCCCAATGGACTGATCCTTATTGTGGGACTGGGATTGATTCTGTCATGTCTGTTTAGACGGCTAATAAAAGTGCCACTTTATGCACCTTTTGCAAAGCTGAATATCAAAACACATGTTGGTTAAAAAAAAAGTGGCTCGGCCCTTTTCATAAAGCCCACGAGTGGCAGGAAATCAATTTCTGTCGCATGCAATTACCAGCATGCTGATTCGGGGAAAATACTCTTGCTTTATATTTCATCAAGGCCAAAGAGGAGCTGAGGTGGCGCTCAATACCGGCCTCTGGAGCAGCAGCACACACACATGCACACACACACACACTCATGCATATAGCTGTGTAAGGATCATTAAAGAAAAACAAGGTGTGGAAAAGGAAAAAATTACAGCAGACATTTTGATAGTAGGAAAAAACGAATGTGTAAATAGTAAAATGATTTATGACTGAATACCATGTAGCTTCTTCAGTTCCAGGAGAGAAATGTGTCTGTCAGTGAGTGTGTCGGTGTGTGAGTGTGAGAGAGAGAGAGCAGAACAATGATTGTCTGAATGAATACATTTTATGGAGAAAAAATTTGTGTATAACCTATTTTACATCAACATTAGCAGGTATACGTGGGTTTTGAAATTTGTGGATAAACCTGCTAAAAAGGTTGATTGACTCCTTGCCAGTCGCTTGGGTCATTGTTGTTACCAAGATGCAAAAAATTCTAAGCATAGAAATGTTCGTGGTTATTTACGACCCAACGCCCGGATGTTCAATATGCATCATAATATTATGCTGGAAAAGGTGCAGCATCAGCATTCTAGACCAAGCATGTATCATATCCATGGTCTAGAGTGCCCAAAATAAAAAAAAGAAGACTTAAGGGCATTCATCCGGGTGTCGTGTTTCCATCACTGCTGATACTGCAGTTCCCATTACAGACAAAAAACAGATGTTAGTGGGTTTGTTTGACCAGTGGAAAATGGGCTTACGTGAAACACTGAGAACAATAGAAATATTTTAGTCAGACTCTCCCCCCCGCTGCTATTCCAGGAGAAGCCGTGACATTCAGAGAGGAGAAATCATACTTCCAGTCAACATCCCATTGGTCAGCCAGACCCCCCTACTCAGCAAATACCCTGTTCAGGATGTCCATAATAAGGAAAATGCCTTTTTATTTCCCTGCACTGTTTCTGCAAAATTAATGCAATGCTCTTCATAGATGTCTGATAGGACATTACATATTAACGTCCTCTTAATAAAATTGTGTAAATAATCCAGTGCCTTCATTTCTGTCCATCGTGCTGCAGTAGCTATGTGCTTGTGTTTCATCTGAGTCCGAACATCCGTGCCTCCCTTGTGAATTCTCTCTGTGCTTTCAGTTCTCAGGTCCTCTCTTCATCCGCTCTTCATCCGCTCTTCATCCCCTCAGTTTGACCTCATGCTCCAGTTCGGCTCTCTGGTGTTTCCAGCTCTGTCACTTAGACTGTTGAGTTTCCGTTTGCTTGCCTCACTGCCCACCTGTTGGCCTTTGTTGTTTTTATATATTTTATATATATCCGGCATCTCCCACAATAGTTTCAACATTCCAAGGCTCATAGTGTCATTTTCAGCCACAGTGGGTTGTAGTTCACAGTGAAAGAGTTCTTACAACCGACCTATAAGGGGACACACACTGTTAGTTAGTTCACCTAAAATTTAAAAAGCAGTTGTATGTGTCTAGAAAAGCAAGGTTAGTTATTAAGTTTAATATGGATTTCAAAAAATAAAGACTGATTGACAGTGTTGACTTATTCACTAAACATTTGGCCAGCAGCCTGTACTGGTGGTCTAACCTGCTCGAGTTTGAGCCGAGAGATTTTCCTCCTGTCATCCAACAAAGAATCCGTAACTTCCCAAATCCTAGTTCTTCAGTTAGGAAATCACTCAGAGGGTCACGTGTGTGATGGAAATCTGGAAATACAAGAGGCTGAAAACACCAAAGTTATCTACGTGTATTTTAATAGGGGCTTTCTGCAGAAAGGATCAACACAGAGAGTCACAAGGATCTCAGAGTGAAGATGGAGAACAGTCAAATGCAAGGATCTTATATAGGAAGACTAAGGCTATCTCTCAGAACCAGTTCAGACTGGTTCTGTAGGCGCAGCAGAGAGGGGAATCTTAACACAGACAACTGATTTACATATGTTTCCTTTGGAGATAAGCAGACATACATTCAGTTTTTTTGGAGAGTAAATAAATGGCTAAAGGGTCTGGCAGTTTTCAGGTCATACACAGTTCAGACCATAAAACAATTCTGGTCATAAAGTATTTGGACAGTTTGTATATATATGTAGATACAGGTCATAAAAGTCTTTAGACAGGTCTTCAAAAAGTTACTCTTCAGCTACAAAATAGATTTCAACCACACTTAGTTAATTTTTACAATACACGTGTCTGCAGAAGTCAGTGACTGGCACCTGCACCTCATCCAATCTGATGCTGCAATACATCTCTTTTTCACTTCTACGATCAAATCTTAATATCTGGCCTGATTCCCAGTCATTGATTACAAGTAACATAAAACCACAATCTTTTCTTGAGGAACTCAGGCTGCCCTGTTTCAGATCAGTAAGTGGGACTACATAGTCGGAGTCCTAGACAAAATATCGAAATTTGTTTTCAGTTCATGAACATGTTTACTCTTGTGGTGTCTGCCGCTCAGAAAAGGTTACATGGTGTTACTTTACTTTAGCAGTCACACAGTTGGTGATTGTTTTGTCTTATTATCAACTGTCCTTCCTACATTTGTGAGTTCCACTTGTTATATGGGTGGCTGTGGCTCTGGGGGTAGAGTGGGTCCTCTTCCATATGGTTCAATCCACAACTCCTCCACTCAGCATCCCCAATGGCAATTCCATCAGAGTATAAATGTGTGCACAGCAGTATATAGTAGTATTGTATGAATGTGTGTAAATGCCTGAATGAGACTTGTAGTAAGAAAAGTGCAGTAGACTTAAATTGTGTCCTTGAAACATCTGACATATGACCAGTGGGAACGTAAAACACTGGAGAACATAAAACGAAGCACATATTCGCAACCACTACATTCCACTTGAGAAACACAATGGCTTACACATACTACTACTTGAAGACACAGGTACAACATCAAACTGGAGAAATAACTGACACACAAGACCTGATTTCAAAATAAGACAGGAAGTTAATGAGGAAAGAACTGACAGTGACACTGTCAACTGACACTGTACAGATTAATTCATTTGCATATGCGTGAGTGTGTGTGCGCACATGCATGCTCATAGGCTACCTTCGAAGAAAAATTACTGAGTCGAAACCAGTTATTTATTGGGGTCAAAAGCTGTGTCCCCAAATGGATAAAAGATGACGTTTGGGTCAGTGATTGTGTTTAGCGTCTTTGCAACGCTAGGGACACAGCGTCGCAGCCTGCTCACGATCTGCAGTGATGGTTTCTGTGTTTTTTTCGCTTGCCACGAGCAAATCGGGCCAGAAAACACACTGAAAATCGATTTTTAAACGATATAAATGATATATGATAAAAATGATCAAATATGCATCCCATACTTTTGATTTTCCCGCTGTTCTCCTGGAGTTTCAATTTGCCCGATTTTTCCCCCTACATGATGAAATTTCCCCATCTGCCCATCCACTGTATTTGTTTTTTTTAATTATGTACTTATTCCACACATTTGTCAGTTGTGTCGAAACAGACAAACACACACAAGAAGACAGACAGACAGAGAGAGGGGGGGGCGGGCTATAGGCTTGCATAGGTCAGTCAGACCATCAACATTTACCCCCGAACCCCTACATTGAATAGAGCATACAACAACCAGCGGAAAAAGCTGATTCGGGGGCCGACTAATCTGTGCTACCGGTGTGAACAACCAGGCGGCTGCTCGCACAAGAATTGACCCTTCGTGGCGCTTCACGGCGCTTCCGCCTCCGGTGACTTATGGCAACCTGTGAGACACAACACTTTATGCCATCCAGTACGAATAGCTTGGAACAGACAGAATGAGGATAACAGCTCTACGAGATGATGGGATTGTCTTCCTGTATGTGATGAGGTCAAGGGAAAGAAGAAGGTGGGACCTCCTGCTAGTGGTTACAAGAGAAAACAACCCAAAAAATCTAACAAACAAAACAACTAAAAAGTGTGTGTGTGTGTCTTTGCGGCTTTGGTTATGTATGGCATGTGGGTAAAGCCTTGCTTGTGGGAGATGTGTGCATGCATGTGTGTATAAGTGCTTTTGTCTCTGTGTTTCATTGTGGAGGTGCTGGTGCTTTGAATCGTTCTAAATAGGAAACTCTGCCTTAATTAATAATTAACCAGACCCTTCTTTTCCAACTTTTGCTAAATGTACAAAAATTAAAGCTTTATGAGCATTTCACACATGAGAGGTTTGCTAATAATAAATAAGTTAAATGCAAACGCTGTGTTGCCTGCTGTTTTACGTCTGTCAAAGAGAGGAAACTTCTGAGTTAAACATTAGGATTTAAACATTAAGGGGATGAAGATGGGCTGACTTTTGTACCTTTCTCTTCTTCTAATGGCTCTAGGATTTATCGCCAAGGGGGGGGGGGGGGTGCATGAGGATGGAGAATGAAGCTGAGAAAATGTTGGCTTACACACATTGTGTGCATAATTCAATGATAGTTTATTTAGAGAATTTATTGTATTTTTTTTTTTGTCAGACTGGCTCATCATTTGGATCCTATGCAGGTCAATCCCTCCCACAACACAAGCTTCACTAATATTTTTTATATTGCAGTTCCTGTTGAAAATGGGCTGTTTGCTTCATTTGTGGTGATGCTGTTTGCAGCTTTCCCTCTGAAACTGTACAAGTGATCTGCAGGAATTGATCCATGGCAAGTAAAGACCGGCTGTGGGCGAAGAACCCTAAAGCTGCGCAACCACTGCTGCACATAGACCTGCCGACCCGTTCGTTCAAAGTTCCGTGAAGCTCGACTCAGAACTCAGAACCCTGCTCTGGAGAAACAGTGTGACGTGAAGCCACTGTTGTCGACATCACATACGGTAATGAGTCAGCCAGAGTGCTGGTGGCCTGTTTATTTAAAGTTCATTAATATTCAACGTACGTGGTACATTACACCAAATTCAACACAGCACCTCCTTGGTCCATAAACAATACATATGACAAGTATGAAGCTGTTCAGATGAACAATTGTTTTAATCAGGCAGACTGACAGACTGAGTGATTTCTGCAATATACCTGCACTAAAGTTGGTATGTAACTTTCAAAGTTAGATTTTTATCAGTCTTACTTTTATCATATTGACCCAACATGACCATACTCCTCATGTTGTGCTGTGGCTGTTGGGCATGTGCAGACAGCTTCACAGCTTCACTGTGATATGTTGATTTTCACAACTTTGCATGGCACATTGCAAACATAGAATTTGATGCGGCTTCAGGGCTTTTTTCAATCTGTGTGGAACCATTAATTTCAAGACTCATTGTTTTATTAAGTGGAATTTATATGAATCCCAATCTGCTGTACTGACAGGGCTGACAACACATAAATAAAACTGGCCAATACTATTTCTGTGGTTGGCACACATGGGGAAATGAACAGAGGCCAATGCTGTATTGCTCAAATCAAATTATAAAATTACTGGAACAAGTCAATTCTCTGAAAAGACATGTTTCATTTGAATCATGTTAAATGTGGCGTTGTGGTCTGAAATCAGAAGGGGTGGGAGAAAACGTGTTTCTGTAGTTAAGGTTAACTGGGTCTTTAAAACATCAAAATAATCAGCTTGATTTACAGTTTAATCAATGACCTGAAAATCACACAACATTGGGTCAGCTGGGCAGTAAGCAGAGGCAATATGGCCAAACAGATTGTGACCATTTCGAAATGTTCAGTACACTTGTATGCACAAATTAAACTGTATGTGCTGTTCATATGTCCATCGAACATATGTACATACATGCACACATATGACCACACACACATCCATGATGGAAGCTGTAATTAGAGTAAAGTAATTATTTCCTGTAATATGTTGCCTGGAGAATGTCACCGTTGAATCCCCTGAAGTGCAAAAGTATATTATTATTATTGTTAATAGTTATAAAAACAATAATAAAAATAGGTTGTTATTATTATTATTATTATTATTATAGGTGTAGAGCAAGATCATGGGAGCTTTGGGTCTGCAATCACAATTTAAGGCTCTGGACCTCTGGTTCCAGCTCTGGAGGCAGAAATGCCTGCAGAGTGCAACAGGAGGAGAAGGAAGTAAAATCTCAAAAGGAGAAAATAGTAATAATGGGAATGAAATTACCAGAAGGAAAGGCCTGTAGAATCACTACAAGCAGATGGTTAAATACAAACCTGAGCACCAGTAACAATTAGCTTTCTCAAAGAGGACAATGTTTAGTCTAATCTTAAATGTAGTGATGTTGTTTGCCCCCAAACCCAAACTGGGAGCTGGTTCCGTAGGAGAGGAGCCTGGTAGCTGAAGGCTCTACCTCCCATTCTATTCTTGGAGAGCACAAGTAAGAGCACCACAGTCTCATTTATTAAGACTGTGGTGCTTTGTTAGTGAGGAGAATTGTATTGTATTTAAATATTTGAAAGCAGAGAGCTCTGGAAGGTACTTGGTTATGTCCACCAGAGAGGCTGGATCAAACAACCACTTGCTATCACCAAGTTCCACGACAGGTTTTCTCTTCATCTCCATGAATTCTTCTGTCAGTTTTTAATAGCATTCTTCTGGTGGCCGTCAGGATTTTTCTGTAGTTTATGCCATATGAGTAATCTGCTCTGCAACTGTTCTTCCCCTGAATGAATTTTAACCTCCTTAGCTATTAGTTTCTTCACCACAAAACCTGTACAATATGGTCTCTGTCAGAATGTGGTTTTGTGAAAGCAGCTTGTTCCTCAGTATGAACTCTATTCAAGCACATTTGTCCTCACATCTCATCCACTTCGGTATGTTTGTAATTTTAATGATGTAATATAATGATGGATTGACCTTTTTCATAACTATGACCACATCCCAGTAAACTAGGCTTGTCACCATCTATATATCTTTTTTGACAATCACACGCCAAATGTAGCATTATGATCTAACAAGATAAGTACAAAAACAAGTCATTTGTCCAATGCATTTGGAAGGTTATTCTTTACTTTCATCAGTTCCATGTCTATGCTGTGATGCACATTAAATCCTGACTGATCCTCAAATAATGGCTAATGTAGAAAGTCTACTTTGGCTATCTTCTAATTTATTTGTTAGTGGTTTTTGAACTGCCACAGTGTTTAACAGCCGTCCCTGCCTGTTCTTCTAACATAACTTTATTGTGTGTGAGTTTGTGTGTGTGTGCGCTTGCTGTTCACGCTCATGCACCTTGTGATATCTTCCTCTACTCACACTGCCTTGGCTCAGTGATTTATATTGCCCTCCAATTCTTGCACTGCTTGCGGTTTGGGAATTTTGCAGTGCATAACTGTGTGTGTGTGTGTGTGTGTAAGTAATTGTTGAACAGGATACTGTCCTGTGCAGTACATAAATATCGGTCAGAACTATTCATTAACTATATTCAAGGGATGCTTATTAACAATGTTTGTAATAAGTTTCTGTTGAAAATGAATATTGGCTGATAGTCTGTCATCAGGCTTCAGTCAAATATCATCCTACCCTTTATTAGGCTGTGGCCACTGGCCATAAGGTCTTAGCAAAGACAGTGTTGCCTAAAATACCTTTCACACCATTACAGAAGCCACTAAACACAGAAGGGCAAACAGTGTGTGTAATGAAGCATGATTTTGAAATGGAACTCAGTGTACTAATGGTTGTATGGCACTTTGATTGTCAGTGATGTTGAGTCAGATGTACAGAAACAGAATCTCTACAGGCTCATTGCCTGTTAAGTGTTCCATATCTCCCTGAAATCTGCATTGTGTCATGCAAGGTTTTAATTTATACCTTTGCACTTACTAAACCTGCTTTTAAAACTGTTACAACAAAGTTGAAAAGCTGATCAGTTCATGGCACCCTGTGATTTACTATTTGCAAATACACTTTGTCCAGCACGCCTTTGGCTTTTAGTATTCCTTGCAGCTGTAAAACAATTAGGGAAACCTTTGATTATGAATACAGTGGTAAGTGAAAAGTTACTATAGATGTATCTACAAGAAAGAAAAAGCTTTTCATAAAATGCATTATTTCAAAAAAATCTAAATATTTGTGAAGCTCAGGTAATATTAGCCCATCACACCAGCATGCTTGTTTAACTTCAAGCTCTTATGCCATCGTCATAGACATTCAACCATTAACCAACTGAAACAAAGAACATTCACTGATTTGTCCTTCTGTTTAAAATGCCACTTGCAAATGCTATGCAGGGTGACTTAAAAATCCATTTCCAGCTTCACGTCCTTGTTCTCAGTCCATTTGTCTTGCCAGGATTCCAGTGTTTTGTGTATCGATTTGCTGCTGCCTGCTGTCATGCACCAGACCAGAGAAGACTCTGAAAAGAGGGGAGGCCAGTAATGGAGTCGTCTCCCCCTTGTTATCCCCGGTGTCCAAGCAGGCAGAAGGCAGCCACAAATCTGACCTTCACCTGCTGCCTAAAAACAAGAGATGACAGGCTGTCGGGTTGGGCCAGTGTATACCATGAATTTCAATCAGTGAAGGTCATATCGATGGAAAGGTGAGTTTAATCTCTCATTCAGCACAAATGGCGCAGCCCGGCTTCTCGATCTGGCAGCAGTGGAGCCCACCAGATAGGACTTATCAAACGTTTGCAGTCAGGAAGCAGGCCGGGGAATAATACGAGTGGGATGAAGAGCCCACTCAGAGGGAAGGGTGTAGGGAGGCTGACTTACACAGATGACTGACTGCTTATCCACTCCTCACAGAGGAATCCAGGGCCCACACAGAATTTGTGATCCATGCAGCTGGGCTTTGCTGTCAGAAAGAGTTTTCTGCAACTGAGTCAACAGGTGCAGTATCTGGGACTGCACTGGCTGCACTGGAATGCTGGACCATGCTGTTACAGTTCGATCAATAGGTGGAAACAGCCATGATGATATTGGCTGGGTGGCTCATATCATTGCTGGAGATGATGGTCAGTGGCTCACCCAGTTGTGCACCTGGGATTGCTGCACATGAAACAGTGTATTACACTCAAACTGCCAAGACAATGTCAGCATGCCCATCAGGCTCTGAGTGAGCTATTTGGAACTCACCCATCTGTCTTCTTGAGGGAGTGAGACCAGGTGCCTTCTGCACTATGTTCAGGGGATCACATCACATACGCATCACACGCATATGAAGGTGAGGTCAGACAACACCACATTGTTAGTGTTCCTGAGTAGCTTCTCATCAACTCATCGCAGATTGTTGTTTAACCTCAGTGGGAGTAACGCGGCCGATCCCAAGCCATTCGTGCCTTGCATTTCCTCGTGCCACACCTTTTTCTAACGTGTGCCTCTCTGTGCTCCAGGACTACACTCAACAGATCATCGTATCCTCAGCCCACCTGCTCACCAGCTCGTCTCTGTCAAGTCAGCTTCAACTCACCTGCTTGGCACTCTGCCATTCATTCGCCTCAGCTGCCAGGCTTCTACTCCACGCTACGTCATTACCTCACCACCGTCCACCTCACCTGCCACGTTCCATTATCGCCACCTCCACATTGGATTCCCCCTCTCATCCCAGTAACTTTAGGATTCCTCTTAAAATAAACTGTTCAAAACGTCCCTACCTACCTGCTGTGCCTCAGTAATGTTTTGCCACATTTCATGGCTAAAAGCAAACAACTGGTCAAATGCCTCCTTGGAGGTCACTTTGCTCCCTAGTGGCACCTGCAGACAGTCTCACATGTAGGCGAGCTCAAAAGACAGGCAGGTTTGTGGCAGTAGTGTGACGTCATTAAGCCCGGTTGGGCGATGAATGCAAAGATCAGTCTTGAGTTGGATAATCATTAGCAATGTCTGTCAAAGGACAACACATTTACTCATAGAACTAGAGTTATGTCAAGTAACTGCAAGTTCTGACAATTAGCCGCTGGTTGAGACTCAGGAATCAGGAACAGTAACCTCGACAGCAGTCAGTATCCAAATTCACAAAGAAATGCTTATTCATGTATCAGCTGTTAATTAATTAGCATTTGCTTCCTGATTGTTGTAAAGTAGGACAAGCCCAACATGGTTCAAAACAATCTGAGCAAACAACGAACACCAAAGATGTTCAGACACAGCTGACAGGCAGGTAACTCGGGTGTTACGATGCTTCAGGAGGGATGGACAGACTGCAGCCGTGAGGAACAAACAAGGCTCCACGGGAGATCCATGAGACACCTCCCCACTTCATTCACTCATAGGAAGACAACGACCACCTCCAGTTATCAACATTTGCTACAGTGAGAGGAGGTCACTTTCACCATATGCTGCATATTGGCAGACTCACCAATATTACCATGAAATGAAACAGGGCATGATAAATATTATCTGGCCTTTCTCAACAAGACAGATGCTAAACTCAACATCTGTTACTCTTTGTGCCATGTAAATTGACAGTTAGACAACACAGTGTGATAAACTTCTGATTAAACAGATTGCTAAGCTAAGGCCAGAAAGGTAACAGTAGTTTCAAGGTACTTTATTGTTGTCTGCATGTGTGACTAAGATAGTGCTTTGTTCAATATAACTCTGTAAAGATGAGTGCTATTCCCTGAACCAAGCAGCCAACAGCATCATGTCTATATCTATTAAATCACATCATATCTGCCTGTTTCTGCTCCAGCATATGATTCTCTTCGAATTAGATAGTTTAGCATTTCACAAACACCTGAACTTAACTGGATTTATATTTCAGAACAAAAAAACAAAACCAGGCCCCCTGATACAGCACACATTGAATACCCCTGACCTAAATAAGGTGTCAAAAATTACATTTGACCTCATTAAGACCAGTCTTTGGTGCCCACGAGGGTCATGTCATGTTCAGTGTTTATGTTGCACACACACACCTTTTAGTTATTGGTCAGATTTTAAAATGTTTGCTTTTGCCCCTTTTATATTTATCAGGTGAGTGAACTTCTAAATATTTCAAACTAGGATAACTCAGGATATCAAAAATTCAAACACTTAACACAGGTTTTCCCTGAAATGTTGGTGGGTGCGACTGTATGTTGCAAACCTAGAAAATAAATGTCGACACTGTAGCTGCTATTCAAACAACCAATCAGATGGGGCAGGACTCGCCCTGATATCCATGAAAATAAAGGAACTTGTTGTGCTTTTGTTTTCTTGTCATAGAACCAAAACCTGTGTGAAATGCTTCTTTGATTCTGCAGGAGAAAAGCCACATGGCTTTGTTTATTATTATTTTTGTATTACTTGTCATCAGTTACTCTCTCTCCCTCTCTGCACCTCAAAGCAAAGTGACACATCATAATAAATACTTACTGAGTAGCCCCTCATTACTTCATCATTATCTTATATTACATATCGGGTCATTTCACAAATTTGGAGCAATATTTAACTGTTCAAAATGTGTATTCTTCAATCTCAGGCAAATGTATTTAATTTATGTAGGTTTTTAAACAAGAAATGGCTGCAGTTTTCTCTGCCCCTGTTAGCAAAACATATGTGTCATTTAAAAAGCTTGTTTTTTTAAGGCATTGCAACTAAATTCTTCAATAATCCAGACAGCCTTAAAGAAATGCTTCATTACATGTTCAAACAATTAACACTAAAGCATGTTGCATTTTTCTTAAACCCCCTCCAAGAAATAGCAAAGCCAGTTTTCCTTTTAAAGACCCTAACCCTTGGCAATGAGCACTATACCAGAATTTGTGTCCATTGGAGTGTGTGTGACTGTGCATGAGTATGTACCTGTATGTGGGTTTTTTGTACATGTGACAGTGTGCGTGGATTACAGTGCGAGACGCTGCAACTTGAGAAAACATGCAGACAAATCACAATCAAATTATATGATTGAAATATCTTTGCATGAGCAGTGTTGAGCTCTCTCGGTCAACATAGTGTATAGCTCTGTGTGCATGTTGTTGGGGTTTTGCAAAGTGCTTGTACTTCTTCACAGAAAAGAAGGTGGAGGGAGAGAGGAGGGAGAGAGAGGGGAGACGGAGAGGTTGGTGGGTGAGTCTCGCTCCTTCCCCTGCAGCATGCCGTGGGTGGATGTTTGTGGCTCCTGCACAGTGTGGCTTCTCTCCATCTTTATCACGTTCCCCCTCTGAAGATTTCTTTCTCCTCTCTGGGTCAGCATCATGGTGAGTGTTGTTGTGCTGCTACTTTTTCTGCACATTGGTGGATTGGCTCATGCGTTCTCTATAGATATTATTTAGAAGGAAAAAAAAAACATCTAAAAGTTATACAACTTCAGTTTCAACTGTAAAATGTAAAAATAAGGTAAATAATATTATATCAACTCATGGTCACACTAATAAACTAATAACCCAGAGGATGCTACTCACCACTCCTCTTACTGTCATTCAGTTATAACATGAGTAACACAACTGAAAGTAAAGGTTTTTTAATTTGACTTTTTAAGCATACAGGGAATATATCCAAATTTGAAATCCATGTAAAAAGCATTTGATTTATTGAAATTGTATATATATTTTTTACATAAATTGTATATATATTTTTCTTTACAAAAACTAATGACATCTGATAAATAGGGCAGTGCATTGAGAATAATAAAGTTATAATATTATATACACACTAGAAATTGAGAGAAGTTGTTTGTTCACTGTATATCCATTCATCACTCTACCTGTGTACCATGTTAGGCCTACGGTGACAACACATAAGCAATGGTGACCAATGATTAATTTTACTTCAAGCTGCATGCAGTGGCAGGAGATACATTCAACAATAAAAGTCCTCATAAAAGTCCCAAACTGTAAGTCATAAGATTTATGATGACCCTTGGCCATCGTAGTTTAAAACCTTGTGCTTGGTTAACAAAAATATCCACCAATCTTTGTGACGATTGGACAAACTCATTGATTTGGCATTGCATCTTCAAAACTGGATTTTAATCCAGTCATTTTGTGGGTTTCTTAGATTGATGGGTACTTGAAATTGATGACCATGTTGGGATGAAACAAGCAGATGATACTAAATGCAAGTCTGAAATGAATTATAGGATAAGAAAATGTGTATGTTTTCAAATAATACAGACAAAACTGAGCACTCCTAAATGAACTGATATTGTAATCCAGGCCTCTGCCCCTAGGATGATGGGTAATCATTCAAGGCACCACACTGTATCCCTCATTACATCTAAAATGTTGTCATCAATTCAGATTTATTCAGGAACAATAATTATTAATTATCAGGTTGCTCCTGATCCGTTTACTGACACAAATCACAAGTGTGTCAACCTCAAATTGCTGCTGATGGCTGTGGCGGCAGTGTGTGAATGATGTGGGATAGAAAAAGCACAGCATATGTATGTGTGGGTGAATGTGGCTTGTAGTGTAGAGCGCTTTGGGTGGTCCCTAAGATTAGAACAACATTGTATGAATAGAAAAACGGTGTTAGATTACAGTCCATTTACTTTGTTGTTGCTGAACCTTGTACGACAGTATGGATGCTGAATACACATGATGTTAAAATATGTGCTGATGATAGGCTCTATTCTCTCACAGCTGGAAAGATGAAATAATAAGTGGATGGTGCGGAAACTGCTCTGCAGCGACGTTGGAAAACAACTATAGCAAATTGTTGCTTCCTGAATCAGAGACAAAAGATTCAGTCTACATCCATTTTCAGACCTGATCTCTGGAGGAAGAACGGAGGATTGGGTCTGGGCTTTCTCCAAAGGATGCCTTTCACAAATGATCAACGCAGCAGGAGATTCTCCGCTCAGACGCGTTCACAACAACGCTCAGGTGTAATGTGTAAATTCTGCTGTGGAGATCACGTGTTTTTTGTTCACAACACATCAACAGCGGAGTTGGCCGTTATCACTAAAAGCTCTCATGCCATCTTTGTTGGTGTCTGCTTGGTGTGTGACACTGCTTTTTCACCCTGAGATATTTATTTATCTTTTTGTCTCTTGCTCCTGTGGAGGATCTCCTGCTGTTTTCTCACACCAGCTCCTCCGGACTTTCAGTGGTTTACTTGAGGGCTGGTTGGAGAAAGTACGCAGAAGGTCTTGTGGCTCTCACTTGGACATTTGCGTTCACACAAACAGCCTCTCGGAGTTCAATGCATGTCTGAAAGCAACTTAAATGGTATCTCTACAGCTTCCTGTCGGTATAAAGTGTAATAATAAAAACTTGTGTGTTAATGGTTTGTATACTAACTGCTCAAACAATATAAAGCATATTGTTCAACAGTTAGTTCTGATTAGTATGTACAGTACTGCACAAATATGACACAGATTGTATAATGTATATTTCAACCCACAGCAAATGTCTTCGGTGGACCAAAAAGTAGATGTATGGCCCATCTGTGGAGCCTCTACTCTGTTCATTTAACTGGAGACCTCTGGAGTCCCCTCAGAGAGCTGTGGTTGTCCCTTTGAACACATTTTCACTGTGATATCAGAGAACAGTTTATTTTCCACTGCGTTAGGTCAGACAGTCGCACATGTTGTGTTAAGCTGGGTCTGCAGGTAGTTCTCCTGTGCCAAGTTGCTGGCAGAGTGAGGCAGCTGCTGGCAGATGCACTGAGAGACAGCCATGTGGAGAAATCTTTTTTTTGAGGAGCTACGTTCTAGCTGCATTAAATATGAAAGATACACGCGCTCACATGAGATCACAGACATTTTAATGATGGATACAGATTGACTGTGCCTGTATTCATGCTAAATTGCATGCAGCGCATGCAGCGCCATCATCAAATGAAGGAGGAAAATATGCTAGGTCCATCAAGTGACATATCTGTGGTTTGATGCAGTTATATAATCAACACCGTGGAACCTTTTTACTTTATAGCCCTCCCTCAGACGAGTGGGAGGAACGAGTGCACGCTCTTCATTCACAAGATAATTTAGGTTCTTATAAGGCTGACTGAGTGCTTCACTTAGCGCTCGGCTTACATTTCCCAGTCCTCGCTCTTGCTGTGGTTTTCCAGGTGTCTCCAAGATGATTACCGTGTGAATGATTTCTCTGCTCGCTGCCATCTGGGTGGGAGGACACAGCCATCCCACCACCAGGCAGCACACTGAATCACACAGCAAGCCGTGCATGAGCGGCCATAACACAGACATGAAGAGCAGCTGAGAGCCACGTACTGTAAATAACAAGGAGCATGTTAAAGACAGAGGCTTGGCATGCTCTCAGCCTTTACAATGCACAGGCTGGAGTTATTTATTCAGTATTTCTGCAGGCTACTCTAAAGGATGCACGGTACCTTTAGATTTACATTCAAATTTGTATTCATCAATATTTTTCATCTTTTTATTTTATATTGCAAATCATAT
Source organism: Verasper variegatus (assembly GCA_026259375.1). Lineage (NCBI taxonomy): Eukaryota > Metazoa > Chordata > Actinopteri > Pleuronectiformes > Pleuronectidae > Verasper > Verasper variegatus. The sequence goes on from CM048048.1 coordinate 6,685,187, forward strand.
TTCATTGTCAAATGGAAAGAAAGCGTTTGGTTGTTGCTTTCCATTCGTTTTAAAGAACAAAGAATGTGTTTCGGCTATGATTCATTACATTTTCATTTCCTGCGCTTCAGCTTAATGTGACATCATGTGGCATTTTGAAAATTAAAATTATTATAATAATATCAATAATACAGTATAATTTGATGATACACAGTACTATGTCTTAATGTGGTTACATGTGTTGTTGTGATTAGCAAATATTGTTTTATTATGTCAGTAATTGCAGAAAAATTAAAGAATGAAAGAAATAATAATTATATTACTCAAAACTAAGGTGTTGACACTAGTTATGAATAAATATCACCATGGATACCAAGCCCTGTGGGTTTAGACCTGCGTCCCTCATCAGTCAGTGGGTGACATTGTTGAATTATTATGCAGATTAGGGGTTTGAAGTGGACTTGGGGTTGTGTTACATTGCACCACTACACTCATCTGGCAGTTTATTATTAGGTACACTTAGCTAAATCTAACGCAGCTATATACAACAGTCCTGCAATAAATCTTCTAGCTCGCTGTGGGACTGAGTGTTGCCACAATGTTGTAAGATAGTTTATCAAGCTCTGAATCATCGTCTGTTGACAACTTCTAATGACATGTCCCGATGTTCTAATGGTCCAATTAGGGTTTGTCAAGTTAATGACGTTCTGCCCAAACTTTCATACACATAATAAAAGTTAATGACAGAAAAAATGTGCATTAATATTTGAAGGTTTTTCTCTTTGTGTGAAGTCGTATAGATCATATTATCCACATTTGTCATTTTTTTTCTTCTTGTCTTTGTACTCTGTATAATGTTGGCAGTGATTGAAGACATTGATGAAGACTTGATGTTTACAGCTCCTGTGACATGTGCTATACATTCAGTTCATCTCTTTAACGGTTATTCAGAAAGTTTAAAGGTAATAACTTTTGTTATTTCTGTTTATGGAAATTGAAAAGTGCAAGTCAGCACCATCTGAGGGTGGACATCGGCCTATGTGCAGTCATCCGCTAACTCAGTTTCAACAGCGTATGAGGTTCCACAAGGAAATGGTGCCAACCCTAAGGGAGGGTGTCCCATCTCACAGCATGCTCATGAACTGCAGGGCTGCAGAATTCAAACATGGCAGAGAGGGCGTGGAAGATGCTGTGGACTACTGTCAGGAGGACGACTACCAAGAAAGGATCTGTATGCTCCACAGCCGCTGGATTTAGTGTGTAAATGTATCAGGGTTTTCTAAAGTTGACTCCTTTAACCTGAGACCAGAGCTGTACCAATCTATATTTGTGTGTATATATATATATATATATATATATATATAAACCAGCATTCTAGGAGTTTGATTAGTTCTGTTTGCCCAGCAATTGTACCAGCAGCCTTCAAGTCATAACAGCATTTCTCTGTCACTGGTAGAATAAAAATTAAATGCCTTTAATACCATCAAATGGCAGCTTTGAAATATGGGCCTGATGTGCCATAGAAGTACAATGTACTGTATGTGGTGATTGAGGAACACAGCTGGGAATACAGATGCATGCTTCATGTTTGCTCTCAAGTCAGTGGAGCAGAGTGAAGTGAGTGGCACAGTTAACCTGAGGGACTGTGTTTGTTATAGACGCACTGGCCTGATGAACTATGGATGGAGTAAAGTGAGTTGTATGTATCTGTGTGTGTGTGTGTGTGTGTGTGTGTGTGTGTGTGTGTATATGTGTGTGTTGACACTGAGGAGGCCTGACAGACTTGTCCTCTGTCAGCAGATGGAGGCATGCATAATTCAATCTGGAGGCAGTTTCATGCTGTTTCTCTTCCTGTCTCATCACTGTTCCCAAAGACAGACAAAGCAGGATTTGGCTACAGAGGATAAGCGAAGGCTACATGTCGCACTCTCTCAGTGGCCCAGCAGTTGTCTGGTACCCCCTCCGCCCACTCATTCAAAAATGACACTCCCACATAGGGACAATTGTGTATGAGAACATGGACACATACTTACAATATATTCACAGGTGTTACTATTTGTATATATCACATTGTGCAATATGACAAAAAGCGAACTGCACAGCTGTTTACCGACTTACCTCCATATCTCATATTTCCAATCCTCTCACCAGCAGATGAATTATAAATGGCCCAGAGATGTTTCTTTGTAGACTTTCAGAAGATTACAATTAAACAAAGCTGAGAAAATCTAAATAAAGCTGTATTTGCTGATGTTTTACCTTTTAAAACATACACCTTGTGATGTCTTAGGGGTAAATAAATTACCCACTACTCAAGCTGCATTTTAACTAAACGTACCTGGACTTTTTAGGAACTTTTTTCAAGGAACTAAAAGGTTCCTGCAGCAGGTTTTTTCACTTGTGTTTCCACCACGGTCTTAAGACCAACAGAAATAAATTATCCTGCTGATGTATGAAAAGCCAACGAAAACAAAAAGCTGCTCCTCTCCAGTCCGTCAGGGGTGGTAATGCTGAAAAGGAAACATTAACTAGCAAGAAAGCTTAACGCTAGAATACTCAGGGATTTAACATTTCTTTAAACCAATGTACTCTTTGGCAGTGCAGTCAGAGGCTATATAGGTGCTGCAGATGATGGAAGCCCTGCTTCTCTCTTTGCAGAATCCATGAGTGCACTTTACACTGCAAAAAAGGTCGTAGATGGGATTTTCTTCCCCCATAGGTCCAGGAGGAATGAAAGAACAATGATTTAGAGGAGGGGGTATACAGTATCTGAAGACGAAAACAGAGAAGAATATAACCAAGAGCCCAATGTATCATCTTCAGATGAAGAGTGAATCATCCAAGCTGAAAGAGAGACATCTTTTGTCAAAGGACAAGGATAATAACAGGGTCCTTGTCACCATGTGACAATCAGGGCTCGGGTGGCAGCACAGAATGTCATAAGGATGCTTACCATCAGACCTCGTAGAAAGAGCAGCAGTGCCTGCCATTGCATTACAGAGGTCAGTGTGATATGTGTTCACTCATTTACTATGGCCCTCTAAGGATGTTGTAAAAATGAAAGTGGACCTTGATAGGAAAAAGGTTTAGTGAAAAAGATTCATTTTTGACTCTTGGAGCAAGGTTATGTACAAAGTGTTAAGACTTCATAATGGAAGTAGAGAATAATGGGATAAAAACATCACTGGTTTGATCTATTCATTAAGAGGTTTGGATTTTTGGTCAATTATTATTATAATCAGTTATTTTGATTGGTCTGCCCTTTGATTTGGCCCATACTGATGACTGATAACAAATGGAACCTATCAAACCAAAGCTGGGGAAGGAACATGGGGGAATCCAGGAGCCGAGTCAATCCAAAGGGATCCAGGGAATTTCCAGAGAGTCAAGCTGGGAATTGTCTGACTGAGGGTGGCAGGTACTTAGTGTGAGGAGGTGATCTTGGCAGAACAAAGAAAACAACAAACCAGAATCAGTCCTGAGCTTCTGTGCCCTCTGCCACATTCCAGAAACAACACCCCAGGAAATATACTTCCTACATTTAAAAAAAAAAAATGTAAAAGCAGGATTTATAGTCGTCACAACAACATCATTTCCTTTCCTTGAAGTAAAATTTAAATATTATTATTTACATTTTACTTCAAGGAGCAACCACAGTTGCATTTTTGCTCAAAGGTTTCCAGTACAAATATATTCAGAAGGAGAAAATGTTTGTATAAACCCATTATTTGTGCTGTGCTGAATTTGTATTTGCACTTGACAACCGCCTCAGTCCTTCTGTCAGAGCTCCTTGGGCGTCCTGTGCAGTGTTCAGCTGTGGTGATGTGTGGAGCATCTGTCCTGTTAAATGTCCGTCTGTTCCTGTCTGTGCTGCCACTCCCCACTGCTGCTCTTCTCTGCTCATGCAATTTGTGTTTGGCATATGCTCCCAGGATGATCCTCTCCTCGCCATGATATGTAATGGTGCAAAGACAAAGCTGAAATTCGAACGACACAGAGAATATATGATTGTGGGTTTAGAGGTGACATGATTACATATAGTCATATGTATATACATGGCTTTATTCTAGGTGCTGTGAATTTCAAGCAAAGACAACGAGTCTTGAAAAATAGCATGAGTGAGATGTCTCATCACCAAACCTATGGTGAAGGCAGTCGTACTGGCGTCTCTTGTAACCAGCATCCAGCGATGGAGTTGTCTGCTCCGGTCTAAGGACAGTAGCCAGCATCGACACAGGTCCCGAGATTCTTGCTTCTGAAGCTGCTTCAGGTGTAGACGTCAGACTTCAGTACTGCCAACAACTCAGGGCTTGGTACATGTGCTTCTGTGAATTGGTGAAGGGACGTATCCATAGTGAGACATCGAAACAAATGCTGAGAAAGAGAACTCCACCAGCTCCAGTGGAACCGCTCTGTGGTTGTCAGGGTATTTGTGCTAGGTTAAGCTAAATAGCAGTTGCCCACACTGAAAAAAAGACGTAAGACACATCTTCACTTCCGCCCATGGTATAAAAATAAAGCAAAAGTATTATGGGCACTGCCATCTTGCATGTTGTGCACTGTATTGATGGTGGAGAGCCGCCGTGAGGTACATGTTTGTGAGTCAGTCTGAGCTGTCAATCCAGATGTTTCACCCACCACCCTTTGGAAAGATTTTGACGTGTACTTTTTTTGGGGGGGGGGGGGGGGGTCACTGTCCCATCTGCAATCATGGAGGAGGTGGGGTTGACCGTAATGTTTTGGCTCCATATTGGGGAGCCCTTGTGTTGTCCATCTTTATATAGTGTATCAATTTAGTCAATGGACTCTTGGAAAGAACGCATATATCCCAACAATGTTAAACTATTCTTCCAATGAGCAACTGAAAGTAGACAAAGACAAAGGAGAATATGTAATGATGGCAGCATTGGGCACACCAGTTTTAGATGGATACAATATAAACATAATGCTGCTGTGATGTGGAAATCATGGTTGCTGAAGTGTTTTTGTGTTGTGCCGATATCCAGCTCAGAAATGAAATATTCTAATTATTTTTCATGATAATTGTGGAGCATGAGTGAGTCCTGCTGCTCTCTGCAGACATCCAGCTGAGGAACAAAAGGGTAAAGGACCAGACAATGTACACAAAAAATGACAGAATGACAAAAGCCTCTGTCACAAAGGCATTTTAAAAATAACCCTGACTTTCAGAATGACAGTCACAGGCCGGGGTGTTATGCAGGCAGACTCTGGACTGTGCTTGTTGCACAAAACTGACAGCCTGAAGATTGAGTAAAAAACGAGAGGATCCTCCATCATCACAGACATGGACAGCACTGACTGGCTGAGATCCAAAGATGTCATTAAAAGCTTGATAACCACATACATCAGTGTGACTGTGGACAGGACAGCTTGCCACAGTCTGTAGCTTTCCTCGCCGTGAGCACCACACGGATCAGACAGTGGGAGGGTGTGAAGGTCACTCCGGTGTCAGCGAGGCAGATGTCTCTGTGGACACGACGTCCCTGGAGAGATCCCAGTTTGTGGTTAAATGAGCTGCAGCAGTCAGAGCAGAGCAGGGTTCAACTGCACAACACAGAGCAGCGCGGAGCTGAGACGAATTTCAACACCAGGCGGAAGCAGACAGGAGGCTTCCTCTGTGACCTTTCAGAACAAAACTCACACGTGTGTTAGAGTAAATGAACGGTAAGAGGACATTTTTCATGAATATGTGGCGGGAAAGAATCCTCACTGTGGGAGAACATGGTGTGCGTCAGTGCTGAACGCAGCCCCATCCTTGACTCCTCCTCTAATCAGCCAGGCTATATGATGCACCAGTGAGCCTGTCTTTCTCTCTGCTGTTGTGGTCGCTGGTTATACAGCCTGCATGTGCCCTGTTGTCCTGGCTGTGAGAGACACATGATAAAGGGACCATACTGGAGGTGATTCACCTGCTGCTGTTTTGTCTGGTTCTGTTTTGCTTTTGTTTTGGTTAATACTGGTTTTCCTTTTTGGCAGCATTTACTTTATTGCTAGTTTGTTTGAATTGTTATCCTTGTTTGTTTGAACTGTTGGGTTACAACGTTATTGGTTATATTGTTAACAGTTGTATTGTTTATTGTTATATTCCTAGTTTCGATATTAGTTTTGAGTGCAGCTGAGTGCCACACTGCTGGGAGGCTCGGCACTCCGGTTGTGGTCCCCACGAAACGCATGTGAGATTTGTTATAAGATTTTAGAGTAACAGAATAAAGTTGAATATTAATCCTGTTTGCAGCAAAAACATTTTTTTGCCTATCAATCTTTGCTTCTCCCTTTCAGTTCCAGACCCTATTACTATATTATTTTGCATTGTTGTCAATAAAATATCCATTGGAATAAAGACACACATCTCTGCCTCCTATCAGTGGGAACTTTTGTAATTTCAAAGTCTATCAGTGATACGTGGATTGCTGTTATACCCAAGGACTTGCTATTGATCTGCAGGTCAGCGTAGGTAGTAGGGTTGTAAAAATAAACGTTTTTGATTAATATTGGATTGTTTGGGTGGGTGAAAGAGGCCAGTTGCAAGAGTCATCAGAGGACGATTTACTTTCTTTTTGGAAAAAACAAGGCCACTCATTCACACGGCTGCAGCACTTTGCAAAGAGGACTTTGTGCATTCCTACAACAAGCGCTTTTGGGGGGGGGAAGTACCATTGCGGGGAGGAGGAGTTGCCTACATCCTGGCACAGTGGATGCTATTTCATTTTAGGAATGTTTAAGAATGTTGCGAGTGTGGGACTCAAAATTGGAAAAAATTGTGTGCGTATTCGCATGACGTCAGAGCCAATCTGTGCATCTCTAATGTCTGTATCTGTCAGGTATGTCACTAACATACATATCTGCAACACTTCCTGTACCTGTTTTAAAAGTAAAAGCACTCTAGCGTTTCTGTTAACTCAATACATTCTGACAAGCACACTGCAAAAAATCATGTGTAAAGAAGAAAAAGTGAAAGCTAAAATCATATTTGTTTAAAAACGCTTTCAATTGTAATTGCAGGACCGAAAGATTCATGGCTACATAGCGCACTGTCCTACTTTTATTTGGTAAATAGTAAATGGTCTGTATTTACATAGAGATTTTCTAGTCGTGATGATCACTAAGTGGTTTACAGTACAGTTTTTGCCATTCATACACATTTCACATTCATAAAGTGAATCTATGTGCAGCACTTTCTCTATGAGAAGCAATTTGGGGTTCAGTATCTTGCCCAAGGATACTTAAGCATGAGAAATGGGGAAGACTGAGGAAATACAGTAGTTATAGCAGACACCTCATGTAGCAGCTCTGCAGCAGGCACACAGCAGTCACACTCCCTGTGTGAGACTTGTGTGAGGTGACATCCTGTGTGGCCTGGCCTTTAGGTGTAGTATCTGTTCACTGATACTAACCCCTCAGAACCCTCTATCGGGTAATCTTTAAAACTTGCAAGCTCCTGAAGAGATGTGGTTGCACACTCCGGGTTAGTTTTTTAATTTACCTAAAAGAGAAGAGTGCATAGTAGTTTTAGTTGATGGCAGTTTGACAGGATTTAAACAGCAGTTAAACTAACTTTTGCTATGGTATAGATTTCCAGGTCAGGACTGTGACAGAAGCTCCACATGTCTGCTGTCAACACGGCATGGCTCCACAGTGGAGATCCTCAGGAAGCAGAGAGGGAGTGGCTCAGATCTGGTGTGAGAATGGTCTGCTTTGGCTCAGATGTGTTCTCCAGCTGGGCTCACTGTCAGGCTCCAGCTCAGGCATGAGTCTGTGCCCAGTGGTGAAGCCAAACTGGCCTGCGTGCCTTATTTTCTGAGTTCACACCCAACAATTTGGTCACCTGCAATATGTGTTAATGAAAAACACTGCAGTCTGAGGTGTAACATTTAAAATGACAGGCCTCCCCCACAGGGAGTGGTGCTTTTATCACACAGAAAATATCAAACAACATGCTCTGCTCTGAGATGAGGCTGTTAACTCTACTGCAGCACCTGCATCTCTTATGAGCTCCTCACATTTGGAATACCTTGATAACTAAATCACAAAACTTACTTTACTCCTAAAAAGTTAGATATAAGCACAACTAATGCACACTGGTGCTATTAAATATTTTTCATTTTCTGCACTGTCATTCTTTTGTTTTTTCTTATTTATTTATGTATTAATGAAAATGAACAATGTACATCCGTCAACATTCAAAGAGTATTTGCCTGATGTCCATCCAAAAATAATAAAAGTAAAACAAAATGTACAATCGTGGCCTCATATTATTTATCATTTTAATGATATTCCATCAGTGGTTTGCTCCCAACTAATGTAAACATTTACTACATAATTAAAATGCACTATAAATACATTATTAAAATAACATACACATGCGTCCATATATATATATTTATATGTATTTATTATGTAATTATGTATTATTTATATTGAGTTTGAATAATAAATCTAATTTATTGTAAAAAAAACGATATAGTTACTGTATTTTTACCAACCCACGTGTTATTTTCTGGAGTGAAATTCCATCTTTCTTTGACCCTGACAACTACAAATCCCAGAAATCCTTGCCAGAGCCTAATCTGGTCATATGACCAGGCGGCAGGAGCAGGTGGTTCCTGGTCATGTGATGTTGTTAGCCGAGGCTGAGGAGCAGCATCATCTGAGGGGAATCACAGCCAGTATCTCTCCCTGCCGTTGAAAGGTAAAAGCTGGAGGAGTCCCTCCTTTTCTCCCGGTGCTTTTCTGCCCTTAGTGACAGATGGGACCGCCTCACGCAGACAGAGAGGGGGAGGAGGATGCAGAGCAGGGGAGGAGGGAGGCAGGGATAAGGGGGATGCAGGAGGCCATTAGTGATTCCTCTCCGTTGTCTCTGTAGACAACAAGGAAGCACATACTGTATGTTTGCACTGTGTCAATGTGTGTGTGAAAGCTTGAGGCTGTGTGTGTGAGCATTGTGAGTCCATGGGAAGCCTTATTGTTATTGGAGATCTATGTGGAGATGTGATGGTGAGGAGGGACGGGTGTGAGTGTGTCACAAGTACTTCCTCTTCTAATATAAGAGCTGTGATGCTATGGATGATGATCCCTCTTTTTTATTTCCCCTCTCCCCGCTGTGTTTCTTTTGAGTCATTCAAACCTGTCAGCACAGTGGGGGGAAGGAGGGTTTTACTGAAAGCCCATATGTGCATGTGATGGACATTTATTACATAAAATGAAACCAGTAAAGAAACTAGAATTTGGTGTAAAAAATAAATGAGCTTAGTGAGCCCAAGAATTTCATTTAATTTCTATAAGATTAAAATGATCACAGCCTATTATGTCAGCAAGAGAATTCGCATTTTTCTTCTTAACTACTACAAATGTCAGTTATTTACAAGCAATTGTAGTCATACCTGTTAAGCTTTTATCATTTTTTCTTCAGGGGTTATATTTGTTCACATATTTTTCTAATATTTTGATAATGCATGTTCAATTAATATCTATGTCAATGTGATTACATACAGAAACCAATACAACATCATGCAATTTAACCTGAACGTCAGCATTTTAAACAAATCCAATGTGGCCCAGTACAGAGCCAGCAGAAAACAGAACTAACACTGAAATGAACTGAGATGATCAATAATATAATTGACAAAAGAATCGGATAATGTCCAGTCAGTAGCTCCTACACTGCATCCTATCACATGGTCTCCATTAGCACATGGATTTTACCTAGTGGATGTTTTTGGATTTCCTTGTGTTTATAAGGACTTTGTCACAGTATGCTTGAAAGTTGGGACTGATGGCATTTCCAAGAACTCCATGAACTTTAGATAATCCAAATACCATTTTTTGAAACACAGTATGTTACTTTAAATTGAAATGCGCTATCGATCAAATCTCAGTTATAGAATTGATAACAGATAACTGAAAGCACAGCTGAGTAGTTCAGATAATGTTTTTCAATTTCTGCAGCTTACACTTCCGAAGGATGATGGGAGGAATGATGATAACACATTTCAATACCCCCCCTTTTATTCACAGCCTACATGGATGCTTTGGTTGAGGTGTGTGTGTGTGTGTGTGTGTGTGTGTGTGTGTACCAGTGTGTGTGTGTGTGTGTGTACCAGTGTGTGTGTGTGTGTGTGTGTGTGTGTGTGTGTGTGTGCGCCAGTTAATAGTCATAGCTATGCTGGTGATGGTACATGAGTATGCATCAGCCTTGTGAGTCAAGAGAAGCTCAGGATGAGCCCAAGCATTAATGAATTAATGTCCTACTCAAATGCGCTGGCAACCACAGTTTATGTTTGCAGAGTTAAAGAAAAACTAATTATCAATATTTATATAATAATACTGATAATAATAATAGAAAGTAAATTTTAAGAAAGAATGACAGAGCCTGCAAAGACCATGTCGTCAGGCCTCTGAAGGGTTATGATGGAGCATTTCTTGTTTTCATATCAGTCTGAGTACAGGTCGATTGAGGTGAACTGAGTTGACTGTTGATAGGGCCGGTGACTTTAGAGTGTGCAGTGATGAGATGTCCACAGTGACACATTCAGCTACAGTATGTCAACCTGTTATGAAATCTTCCACCTTTGTAGCATTTGTGAATGTTGTTTACTGTAGGCTCCCATTCAGAGCTGCCTTCCACTGAGGTGTTTGCAGCTGTCTGCCAAATAATTTATTTGCACAGTCCCGCTGGGTTGATAATTAGCTTTTGTTTGGGATTGTGTGATTTTTTTTTTTTTTTTTTCTTTTTCAGCAGTGGTGACAGTAAGGACAAATACTGACTCCTGGCCCATGTAGCAACGTAGAAATATCTCCATGACAATAATGCAAATCAAGCCTTGTGTGTCTGTCCAACACCATTGGCAAGATAGTTTGACATGTTTTAACCAGATTACCTTAAAGATTATCTCCTGTTATTTTGCTGACCCACTGCCAGTTCCTAGCAGCACATCATCTTGTACAACCTGGAGTATATAGAAAGGTGAATGGCAAAAAAGATTGCATGTAAAAAGACGAGCTGTCCAAATCGTAACCATTTTTGCACTATTTGTCTCAAATCAACGTTTTCAGCGTTTGTATGCACTTTGGAGCACTCATCAAGTTCTAGTACTTTGAGGGTCTTGATGATTGGGGCTTGTCTACACCAGTCATCTGTCAGACCTGAACTAAGTGGACGATACATCTGCAGCCCTCTACACAGGCCATATAATGACTCGTGTCTCACTATTCGCACATACATGACCTTATATGTACCTTTGCGATTTGTTGACATACATTTCCTGCCATTTTATGGGCATAACTGCAATGTTAGCTTGAAAATAACAAAAAGTATAAAAGATGAGAAAAAGATGTCAAGACTGCTTCTGGTGATGAGGGCCGATGCCAGTGCTGGTGCGTCGTAAACAAACAAACTTGATCTTGGCAGCAGAATTTAAATGTCACATCCTGCCTGCTGTTACCCCCCCCCCACCTGAACGCTCAGCAGATTTCTGTGTTGTTGTGAATGCGTCCTGCTGCGTTGTTTCTTGTGTGAGAGGCAAACTATATATAATATAGAGATATATATACTGTATATCCTATCTGGCCTTGGAATGCCTTGAGATCTCCTGGGATGAGCTGTAAAGTGTGACTGGCAGGAAGGAGGTCTAGTCTGTCTTATACTAACCTGCTGCCACAGAAATGCTGAAATGATTAAGGTGTAAACCTTTCATTCTTTTTCCCTCCACTCTTTGCTTGTAACTCATTTGGAGCTGTGTTGTGTCATGGCGGTTATGAATTTGTAGGCCACAGTGATGTAGAGAAGCATATACTTTAGTGGAACATAAATTGTTGCTAAGTTGTTATTTGTTGTGGTTCTGATTTGGCCTGTCGAGGTAAAGAAGAGCTGCCCCACACTTTAAAAGGCTGCGTCACATTTTGCCGAAGAAAGATGCTGAAAAAAGAAAAGTAAAGGCTGTAATTCTGTAGAGAGACACAGGTGGGTCATTGTGAGACGCTGGCTGTCTCTGTTATACATGAGTATTGTATAAGGTGCAACCTGTTTTTGAACCTGTTGTCTCACTGGAGTTTCATCAATCAATCATCTTGCTGAGGCACAGGTCTGTGAAATGAAGTTTAAAGTGCCTCTCTGGGGCTATACAGGTAAATGCAAGCCTACAAAGAAGGATACAACAAGAGGCATACAACATGCACAACTTTAAAGCACAATTCATGCTTACTGGAGCATGAACCTCTTTTGGACACTCCTTGAGCTTTCTGCTCAGACCTCAGGCCAAAAGATCTACGTTGCACAAAAAACGTGTCTTTGGCAGATTGCCATGGAAATTCCAGAGCAAATTCATCTTAGGTACAAGATAAACCCTTTTCATTATAATGATCCCATGGCCTTTCCTGCAGCACCAAGCTTATTATGTTGTCTCTTGTGTACGACACTGTAATATTGTGGGGTTTAATAAACCTTGTAGCCCCTAGCAGGGCTTTTCACCCTTAGTCCTGTTGTGACACAAACAGTGCTGTTAAGAATGCAAACAGTTTATTTGTGCTATTCAGAAAATTATGGTGAAAATTCATTTTGTTGCTCGTATAATGGTTTAAGTAAATGACTTGAGCACTCAATGGCAACGAGTAAGGTCAGGGAGGGAAGGGATAGGAACGTTTTTCTGGATTTAACGTTTGGATTCAGGGAAACAAGAGGCCTTGCCATGAGAGATAACAAGGCCGGGCTCGGTGATGTGCGAATAATGGCTGGACAGAGGTTTAGACATCATTAGAATAATCAGTCCTGATGTGGATGGAGATGCATGACAATACAGGGGAGGGCTACTGATGGCTGATAGTACTCTAATTAAGATGCTGCTGGTGCATTGTTCTCATTCTTTGACAATGCAGAAACACTGTTTCAACCATGGGGTGGGACTTTGGTTCTAATGTGCTCGTGCTCATTGTTTTATCCTAATATGATGATTATGTTTCCTTCAGATTTACACTTTGTTCTTGTGTGGATTGTGTTCTGTTGAGGTGAAGCCCTGTTGGACAGCTTCATTTGAGCAGATGAAGAGAGATTTTAGTTTTTTTTATGTTTTAGTTGCGTCTTCTCTAGCTTATGTATACTGATGCATTCTCCACATTGCTTATTCAAAAGTTCTGCTGCAGCTTCTTGCTGCTGCATTCAGCATGTTTGAGGTTTTATCGTATTCCGCTACTCATCTTGCTGTCTGCCAGATTGGAAACCCCATTGATCATATCAGAATGGTTAAGTAATTGATTGCTACTGGTTATTAACCTCTCAGAACTTTGGACCTGCTCGCCAGCCACTGAGAACAGCCTGTAATCAGTCACAAATGGCAGCCGCTAATGAAATTAGTTCCTGGTTCTGCCTCACAACTTTTTTTGTTCCACAAAGTATTGGCAAGGGCATAGAGATGCCATGGTTTACTCTCCCTGGAGAGCGGAGTGATAGAACAACAGCATGCAGATAATGAGCTGCTCTGTCTGTGTTGTGTCTTTGTAATTACTCATCTGTCTGCCCAAAATATAAGATCGGAACATGAAATCCTCTACTTACAGCAATTTATTTAATGTCTAATTTGAGTTTGAGCTGCTCGTTCCTTAGACTGTTTTAAATTTCAAATTAAAGTAATTAGTTTTACATTATTTGCATCTGTTCAAACCCAGTATAGGATAATGACAGAGAAACATTTAGTAGAGTTCATTCTGCATTAACTGTTGTGTCATGAACCAGCTCAAATGCATATTGATATTTTTGGTCATGAAAAGTGGATATGCTAAGTAAAATATTACCTGATTCAATATTGGTCACGTAAGGTTTGTGCATTTCATTTTCATTGCATGAACACTAAAATCAAAAGTATTACACAATTATCAAAACCTTACACTCAAGGAATAAAACATCGGCCCAGATTTGCACCACTATAAGCACAATGTCAGCTTCACAATTTTTGCAAAACAATACACACATTGATTTGCAAAACACTAAACACACTTGTATACATTAGACACAGACGTATATCAAGATGTCACTTCCTTGCAATTCCAAAGCACTGACTGTCAAATGACCACCCCTATGAGCCAATTGGTTCAACACAGCCATCAGGTGGGCAAACACATGATTGCTTAATTGTAGACCCACCAATCAGGTTTAAGCACTATAGGAATGCAGCAGGTGAGGTCACCTGTCTTCAACCAAAATGTAAGGAGTCAGAAGAAGAAGAAGAACAGTGAGGGTGAGAGGGCGAATCCACGGAGGAGGAAGAGGAAGAGGCGGAGGCCGTGCCAGAGGTAGAGGTGGAAGAAACCCGGTTTTGCGCGAAATTTAATGAAATGAGCCAAGAAACCTGATTGTCACCTGGTTTGTAAGTTAGTTCACCTGAAATAACAAATGGACAATATCAGAACAAATGATAATATCATATGAAATTAACACTTTTAACTTTTTGCAAAAGATTCCCACTCCCCCACCTCCAATGCTGCACTACGCCAAAAGACACAAGTGGCATGGAAGTGCAATATTTTCCGTTATTATGTCAGTCAAGAAAATTATAAAAGAAAGGGTAAAGAAAAATGGAAGGTGAGGTTATGAAGATATCTTCACTAAATACAACTGGCCTGTATGGCTGCTTTTGTAACAGTGATTTCATTTTTTCAAAGCTCTGTTTCACCTCATCTACCACACTCTGCAGAGCCTGTTATATTGAAGGTTTTCTACAGATTATCCAGAGTTTCTGAGTTTATCACTGAGCTGAAGCAGCCTGGTTGTTTCTCAAAGCATGACCACATGAGCGCTCAGCACTGTGTTTGGAAACGCCTCTGATTATCTTGTCACAACCAGAGAGTGAAATCCTCCGTCCGCTTTTGTTGAGGCTTCGCTGAGACTCATCTAATCATCTAGTTCAACAGTTTGGCTTCATAACATAAAATCTGAATATTAAGGAAACTAAAAGGAAGGTTATCTCAGTTAACCACTTTCCATAAAAGAATACCCGACAGTGGCTTTGGAAGTGTCGTGTGTGTGTGGGGTGGGGTGGGCGGGGATACTATTTTGGCCAGTGCTAACTTTGACATGTTTAAGGGTTAAGGCATGTATTTACAGTTAAAGTTGGAATTAGTGTAAGGAGAAGTGTTGGGTTTGTGCCGGCCACATTAGTCTTAAAACATTTAAAACGTCCCTCATCAAAACCATCATTGATTGTTTAAAATTCCAGCATGAAATAATTAAATAGGAAAAGGTTCACTGGTACAGGTGGGACTGTGGAGGTTTAGTTCGTCCCACTTCAAAGACTGACAAAACTGACTGTTTTTTTATATATACACACACATACATGTGTGTGTATATAAAAAAATTAAGAATATGCATGTTAATATGACAATTTATAAAAAATATAAATAATAGCAGCAATACAAAATAAGATAAAATTCTCAATAGAAGTATTTTTTAGATAAGAGTTATCAGATTAAGAGCATCTGACATAACTATATATACATATATGCACACGATTGGTGAGTGAAGTGCTAAGAGATAAAGGGTTTGGAAATATAAACATGAATTTTTAAATATAAGTGCTGTTCTGAGTGAGGAAATTCTAGCTGATGCTTTTTAGACATATTTAGGGTTAAATCATGTCTTCACAGCTCAAGTCAGAATTACTGTAGGGTTAGGGGCAGTTAAAGTTTGGGTTAGGGGCGAGGGAATGCATAATGTCAATGAGTGTCTCTACAAAGATACAAGTGTGTGTGTGTGTGTGTGTGCGCACACTGAGGTCTGTTTGCCACAATTGGGATTGTGTAGCCATGGTGATGGCTGTGAGGGTCTGTGAGAAAGTAATCTCCAGGAAGTCATAGCCGCGGGGTGAAGCATATGTGGCATGAGGATGGCACCAGAAGGCTGCGTCATGGATGTCCAGTTGGCCATCTGTTGTAGTGCTGCAGCCAGGGCCAGGAAGCCCCCCCAGAAACCACACAGGAAGAACAGCATTTCCAAAATGCCAAGGCCCTGGACAGCGCTCACTTCCCCCGGGTGCTCCTCAGCCCTTCCCAGGCACTGAGCTTCAGATGCTCTCAGTGGGGCTCCCAGAAAACATCCTTGACTGGAGTGACGAATCCGTGCGGTGCATTTGTTGGTTTGCAGAATGAGATCACTAGAGTGGAAGCAAACCACAGCATGGCTCACTCATCGGCCAAAGATCATTACTCTTCCTTATCTGGGGCCAAGTCCTCAGGCTACTCCACTGCACTCCAAACAGGGAGCCCATTACCAAACCATGTCACTGTGGGCCTGTCCACAGGGCCTGAGGAGACTCATTGGCATTCCACTGCTGGTGTGACTGTTGTAGCTGGGACATATCTGTAATTCTGTTAGTTCACTCAGTGTACAGTGGGATTTCTTGTGACAGAAACAGAGGCCGTGTTTCAAACAGATATAACAGGACACTAGGGATGTTAGCAATGTGCAGAATTAACGATTTCAGGATAAATTTGGAACTGACAATATTGTGTGGTTCGTTTCTGTTTCTCCAAATACATGTTTTGTGGGTTCACACGAAAGCACATACTGATGATACACTGATTTCACATAGTCACTTGTACCATATTTCCCTGATGACTTATAATAATTAATTGTCACTGTCAAGGTTGTTTGTAGTGTTTGAGGATACAGTGTTTAGGTTCAGCTATGCTGGTTGTATACTTCTAGGGATGGCAGTGTTGGTGTGTTGGTGGGCTGTTCAATCTGCTTTAGTTCAGAGTTAAATTCTTTAATGGCAATGCATCCCATAGTTGTTAATCTATGCACATCCATTCATATCTCAACATCTACTTAATGGTTTGTCACAAATGACATTCAACTGTACATTCACATTAGGGTTGGGCGATGTCCACTTAATTGGCACATGACGATGTACACCTTTCTCAATCAATCCCCAGCACAAAGGATCATTTCAAAATGTTTGTCTTCAACAGCAATGGTCAAATGCTCACATAGACAATGGAGCAGACATTTAATACATTCTCTTATTCAAATTGGCCATTAAGACATTAAAAATGTGTATTTATCTGTGGGGCCACAAGATTAAAAATTGTTTTTACTTGAAATTCCTAGTTTGTATTAATATCCCTTCACTACAGCTCAAGATACCTGAATGCCCCAGTAGGTGAACTGGGTGTGGCTTTGGTGATACTATCATACAACTGCAAGATGTGCGACAAAAATTGCCTTTCTTTGTTTTTTTTTAGTTTTGAGCTGACGCTGCAAATAAAGGAGAGCAGAGTCCAGCACCATTCGCTGTGACATGGCTCAATATTCGGTTTCTGAAAAAGAAAAACATGTCCACCTGACCTACAAGTTGCACTTTTATGCTTCAGCTTTACGCACAACCCTACACCTCCTGGTAATTTCCTTTTTCTCCTTCAAGGGCCTTCATTCTAAAAATACATTCAGCTGAGATAGCTGTTGAACAGCCAGACTTGAGATATAACTGTAGGTATGTGGGTGCTAGTTACACAACCCTGAGGTAACATAAAAGCTACTTTCTTCAAAGGTCAGATGAAAAGGAGGCCAGATGAAGTCTCCTGCACACTACACTGTCCTTTAGAGAAAGGCCACGGCCAGATTGGGAGTGTGGGGGAGAGAGGCCGAAGAAAATGAGAGTGGAACACTTCTTAAACACAGATTAGCAAGAGGATTTTGTGGAATAATGAACAGTTTCCCCTGAGGACCATCACCTGCTCCTCGCCACATTCGTATGCATGTAGGCAGGGACGGCAGAATCTCTCCTGCCATGGACAATCCAATCAAATAAGTGCAGAGAGAGGACAACCTTTTTGGTCCTTTCAAACAAATGAAAGCTGCACTGCGTTGTAGCATCTTACTCAAGGTCACCTTTCACCAAAGACTCCCCTGTCTCAATGTGAGCTCCCCCTCTTCTGTAAAGTGGTGGTGATAATCATCTGGCTGAACTGTGTGTGGTGTGCCTGCATCCACTGATTCCTTTCAGAGACAACAAACGCAATCCTTCTAATGAGTGGATATATCAGGCTCAATTACTTTTACTAGTTTCAAAGCAACACAATCTTTTTTTTATATAAACCTTCTGATGGCACAGCAGCAGCAGTCAAATGATTACACGTCATTGCTTAACCCTAAGCTCGGTCAAACTTTTCTGTTCACAGATCAGACAGATTGTTTGGCTCCTTGTGTCTCGCACATGAATGAAATATTATTTTTCAGCTTAGTTGTATGTCAACTACTTTGGTAGAACTGTAAGTAGGGATATTAATGATGGTCAAACATACATTTTTACACAGTATTCTTTTAGAAGCAGTAATGCCAAAGCTGTCATTATTACTGTGGGTAGTCAATGAACAGTTTCTGTGGGTGTCTAATAAAAATTATATTAACACTGGAGTCAATTGAAAACCCAGTTGTGGTTGAAGTACTATAGACAAACAGACGTAAATGTACTCATAAAAATCTATGTGCACATTTAACACAAAGCATTGTAAATAAAATCTAGTGGAGTAAAAAAGTACAGGTATTTGTTAATATATAGATATATTTCTATATTATAAGTACATATACATCAAAAATGCAGTAGGAAAGTAAGTAAATGTACTTTGTTACATACCACCACTACTAAAGTCTGGGTGTCAGTATTTGATTTCTTGGGAATTGGAACAGTTTGGTTCAACTCCTGCAAAGCCTTTTCAATTTCACTTATGTCTGTGATGTTGTACATTCTTTGAAGTAAATTTCAGTTTATTGTGTGGTAAGATAATTCTGTGAAGTTATATATATATATATATATATATATATATTCCATCTTATTTGTGTAAAATCGTTAGATTTCTAGGAATGATAGCACTGGATATTAAAACCCTGTGAAATGAGTTCAAAATGTTGTTTGTGGTAGACAAGGTTGCATATATAATTATGCTATGCTAACCATATAATCAGAATGTTGTGACAAAAAGTGCAGACATTCAAGGTACTGATCATTTAAAGAGTTTGTATTCTTAAGCTTTTGCCAAGTGGTGAAAGTGAAGGATTTTTTACTTTTATCTGACAACAGTCAGATTTCTCTACAAATCATAACTTTGGTTCTTAAGACAAAATTAGTTGTAGTTTTTCTGTCTTTTACATGACTGCCCTCCACAGCTTCATCAAGACATGACCAGTGGCAGAGATACAGCTATGCTATGCACCAAACATTTATCTTTCACGCTGATCTCTTATTTTTAGTTTTATTGAGATTAGTTATATTTTATTACCTTTCCAGTGACTGAGTGAAAGATTCAAACACTGTCTCTCCATACACAGTGAAATAGTGTTTTCTTATTTAAGCTGATACAATTTGGCTTTCTAAAACCTTTGAAATTGCATTTCTTTAATCTATGACTGAATCTAACTCCGTCTCCTTTGCCCCTGCAAAAATAATACTGTCACAGAAATTGAATATTGTCTTTTTTTTATCATCACCAATCCCTTTCTGAATAGGTGAAGATTTTTTTTTTTCCAAATCATTTTTTCCTCTTTTAAAGGAGTCAAGGCAATTTATGAAGACTTTCTTCAATCGTGTCCCAGAAGAGGCAGGTGGTTTAGATACTGCTGGGTTCAATCCTATGGTAATCAGCAGCCTGGGAGGTGATGCACTTCTGCACAAAGTTTTACTGTAAAGTTGGCATCAGTGTTTTCCTATGGATTTAATCAATCTTTTAAGAAGTTAGCCTTTTGAATTTTTACATTTGTAACAACGTTTATGCAGACAAACTGTTCTGAATGTAGGAATAACTGTGATGATTGATTTGAATCTTAGTGGGTGAGGCCCAAGAGTGAAAGTTTCCCTTGCGACTGTATATTGCCACAATATAGGAACTGTTGCCAAATTACTACGCAATTGTACAGACTTTTACCTGCTTCTCAACCAAGCTGGGATTGATTCCAGCATCCCCCACACCTCCCACTGATAAACTGTTCAGCTAATAGATACCCTTACTTTTAATACCATATATGGGTAAAACTGCCTATACACGGCATCCTTTATCTCCCATGATGCATCGTGAGTGTGCTAAACGTTCACAAGTGTCAAACCCCAAACCCTTTATTTATAATACAGGTTTTCTTCTTTTTCTTTCTAAATTTGGATTCAAGGCAGCTCTCAAGATAACCATGATGGTCATTGGTTATCTTGCAAATATTACTATGCTGGATTCTGTAATGGAATGAGTCGGAAGTTGGAGGAAAGCTCCTTTGTTGTCCTGTTGTTATTAAATACGCTGGCAAGACTTTGTGTCACGGCCACTAGTGCTGAAGAATCCCCAGTCCTTAGGCAGGCTCTCACTTCGCTGCCTTTGAGGAAAGCTGTCGCAGTCAGCTTCAGGCTGTCCTGCCTCGAGAGCAAAGGAGAAAAACAGATGAGGGATACACTGTCCTCCTGGAAATGTGGGAAGAGAGAGAGCGAGATAGAGAGAGAAGCAGAGGGGGAGCAGTCCTTTAAGTGACCTGGTGACATCACAGTTAGCCCCCCCCCGAATAGCGAGAGGGATCCGTCTAGTTTCCTGCAGCCTCCACCTCAGGCATGTTTTCCTTATATTGTGCAGCCCTACAAAGGTGACATATATTTATTCATGTCAGACCTACTATTGGTAAACAATAGTGGGCCGTAAATGTGTAACCAAAGCCTGGCCACTTAACTTTAACACTGAACTTCAAGACTGAACTATTGCTTTGAACAGCAAGTAAATGGAATTGATTCACTTATGTCACACAGAGAACAAGAAAACCTGTGGGTCTTTTGTTTAAAGCAAGTACGACTTTCGTCTGAGTCACAGTAAAACCGTTGTATTGATATATTTCACTGTCCTTTCTTGAACTGTTATTTAAAAGCTGTTGCACAGGAATGAGTGAGAAGCTTGGGACAGTAATGGCGCACATTCCCTTCTGTCATATCTGCCAGTTATTTTTGCAAGAGGCTGAAACATCTCAGTCACAGCAAAGACAAAACCGTCAAACCCTGTGTCTCCTCCTCTGTTGAAGGTGTGTCGTTTTGCTCTTCAGCTCCCAGACACAGCGGCCATCTCCATGGTTTCCAAACCCAATTAGAGTGGCAGCTCCAATTAGAGAGTGGAGAGGACTTGGGTGTGATAGATAGGAGCAACAAGACCCTGGCCTCGCTGAGTCAGCTAGCAACCCCCTCCGGTCCCTGGATTGTCAGAGTGCTGTACTTTTGTCTTTTAATTCTCAATGTCTAGACAGTCATCTACACAGTAGCCGTTGCAATTATCAATGTGACATCAGTGAGTACTCCGCACACCAACATGTGTGAGTTAGTGGCAGCAGAGCAGCGGGTTCCACCTCCCTCCTTACGCAGCCTTATGTATTGAGCCAGACCGCTGCTTGTGTTTTCCTTCCTAAGGCCAGAGCTGTGACAGAGAACAAACACAGATAACACAACCTTTTGTGTTTTATCAGAACCTCCCCTCTAACCATTTACTTTATCCGTGCCAATCCACACATGCGGCTGAGGAAATAAGACGGCTGTCGTAGACAAACCAGATTTTGTTTGTTGATGACGTGAACTGCTCTGCAGGGGCGGGAAGACGCAGTGAGGCTGCTAACTGCTCCACATCATTACTGTATGTTACCATTAGCAAGTTTGCTTTGGAGCATCACTGGTGTCATTATTTGTTATCACTGGGAAACATGCTGATGTACTCTGGCTTCTCAGAGGCATTTAAGCCTGATATTCCATTAGCTGCATATTTGTTTAAACAGCAATATATGAGCGCAAAACAATAACCATTACGGAAAAAAAAGACGTAGGTCAGCTAACTCCAGTAGAATGAAATGCATATTATCTATATTGTCGACAGGTAAGACTGTGATGATCGACTTTTTCTCAATTTTTTGGAAGTTCTATTACATAGTTTAGTGGAGTAGAAAACAAGTATGTGCTGATCCCCTCATGAGAGGATCAAAACAAGTTTGATTGATTGATTGATTATCTCTAGTTTGACACTCCTCCATCCGAGAGGAAATTTGCATGAAGTGGAACATGTCTCACTGCTGGATGCCAACTGGGAGTCATTTTAAGTTGTGGTGGGTGGTGCCAGCATGATTTTTAAAGTTTATTTCTTCATGAATCAAATCATGTTATGCAGGGTAATGTCTGAACGTTCAGGTTCCCTCGACCAGACATTAAGTGGTACCCCTGGGGGGACTGATCATTTTATATTTTCATAATTATATTCCTTTTAGCATTTTAGATTTGACATTATTCATACAACTTCTGTTCCATGTCAAATCAACATCCATCAATGTGTGTTACATGCACACTACTGTCTATTATATCTTCCTGGTTGGGATATGACATAGGAGCCTGAGTCATAATAACCCTCCATGCCTTATGATCATGGGTTGTTTTCTGTGGAACACAAGAGAGTCGCCTCTATACAAATATGTTTCAGTTAGAGGATGGATCTGATTGTTTGCCTGTGGTTGAGACCCTGCAAAGGGTAATAGCTAGAGGCTCTGTAATTGCGCTGGAAGACTTCAATGCTCAAGAGGGCGACAATTGTGAAACCTGGAGTGGGGTGATTGGGAGGGAAGGCCAACATGAGCTGAACCAGTGTAGTGCTTTGATAGTATACTTCTGTGCTGGCCAGTGGCCTTACCAAACACCATGTTTGAGCACAGGGCGATACTGTGTACCAGAACACCTTGGGCCAAAGATCATAGATTTACTTTTTGGTTGTATCACGTCTGCAGCTGTACGTCCTGGACACTTGGATCAGATGGATCAGATAGTGGCGGTGACAACTGTAGTAACAAACATTCTGATAATACTTAAAATTTGAATCTTCAGTCAGGAGTTAGTAAACTGAATAAGGAAGGGAAAGAAACATTTACCTTCGTAATGGAGTGTGGTTGACTGTGTTAATAGGTATGACACATTCAATTAATGGGTGTGATTATTTGGTCAGAAAATATATATATATATTTTTTTTTTCCTAACCAAATACACCATATATTAGCTATAATGGACATAGAATGGACAGTAAAATAAATCAGACTAATCATAGAATTTAAACTTTGTTTTAATTATGAGTTACCTATAGTACGTATTGAACAATTTGTTGAATGATACTTAGCGAACAACATGTTTGAAAATGCAGGCCTACCTACACAATAGCCTGTTCACAATCTAGCAGTTAATGGATTTGTTTAATTTTAATTACCATGCTTGTAATTTTAGTGCTCTATCTTTTTGAAATTATGAAGGGAAAACTTATGAGCTTTTAAAGATTTGTGATTGCTGACCCCTCTATATAAATGGCAGTGTCGGTTGGCATGAAGGATTAATATACTTTAACCCAGTAAACAAACAAACAAACAAACAAACAAACGGTAATGGAATAAAGCAAAAGTACCAGAAAGCTCAACTGGACAGACATCAAATCTTCACTATTAGCTACATTACTTGATGAGTTCAAAACCATTTTTTAAAGACAATTCCAGCCCTTGTGTTACACTGTAAGTTAAGAGGCATGTGTTTGAGAAATTAGCCACAGAATTATGCCACACTCCATCTGGTTGTGCTGCACCAGTGATAAGAGTGTGGTTTATCTTGAGGTCCATAAAAGCAAGAGGTGGATTGCAGCACACAAATGGGATTCTTCACACACAGGTGAGCATACCACTTATTTAAAACTGATGGCAAATTTACATTCATGTTATCTTTAATCTTAAGGCTCTTAAAAGTCCCAGTCCCTTAACCCAGCAGTTAAGAGCTCACTTCTCTTAAGGGCCGACATGCTGAGTGGATGGCTTTTATCTTTACAAGGATCTCGTCTTCACTGTGAGGGGAAATCCTCAGAAAATATAACTGCATCATTTTGATAATTTTCTCCATGACTAGGAGCACCCCTGTGTACTAGTAGCTTTATGAATATGTCTCTTCATAAGCCAGAAATGCAGGCTCCTGTCTTTAAGGTCATTAACTCCCACCTCTAACTCCCACCTCCAGAAGTTATTTCCACACATCCTCAGAGAGGTCTGACACATGGAATCCACATGTGCAAGATTAAAAAGCCACCACTGTGGATGTGGCTGCTCAGAGTTCTGTTCCGAATGTGGTTGGTGCTATCTGTAAGAACCCTTTGCTGGAAGCCAGTGGTGAAGGAGGCCATCAAGCTTAAAAAGCCATTTGAAGGTATGAAATTGCAGATACAAGTGGCTGAAATGAGTTTCCTCTGTGGCAGGGTTAGACTCAGGGTAGAGTAAGGACTTCAGACATTTGGAGTGAGCTTGAGTAGAGTCACTCCTTCCTCTGTCAGAAGGAGCCTGTTGAGGTGGTTCAGGTAGGTTTGACTAGTGGAAGACCCAGGGGTATACCCTAAACACACTAGAGAACTATCTATATATTTGATCTGCACCTATAACACACTTTGACTTGACTTGACTTTATTTTTAGTTTCATGTCTTTGTCTTGTTTCCCCACATTTATGATTGTCTGCCTTGCTTTATATGATTCCCCTATTTTACCTGCCTAGTTTTTTCGTCTCTCTGCTCCCCAGTCTTCTCTGTCAGTTCCTCTGTTCGTGTCCCTGGTTTTGCTTTTGCTCTAGTTTGTCTCAGTAAGTCTCGCTCTATGCTTCTGTTTTGTTCTGCGCTGTTTCTGTTTGTCTTTCCTGTCTAGTTTGGTGCTTCTGTTCTACTCCCCGGTGGTCCCTCTTGTTTACTTTTTTTTTGTTTTTTATCTAGAGTTTTTTTTTTTCTTCCTGTTTACCTGCCACTGACTTTAAGACAGTTTATACTGAATATTCTTTACCAGACTGGTTCTGTAAACTTCAACCTTAAACAATCAGGCCTGGAAACAATTCTAGATCCCCCAGGAGGAGGGAAAGGTGGTTCTAGACTAACTTACTTACTCTGCTGCCATCCAGATAAGTGGCAGAAGATGGATGGATGGAAGGATGTACCACTGTAACAGACACAAAACAACCTCTCTGCCTGTATAGTTCACTGTTGCCCAGCTTTTTATCTAATTAACTGAAACATACTAGTGAGCTTTATGCTGTATATTTTATGGCTCTGTTGTTTTATGGCTTAATTGTGGAAGCATTGTATTTTTGTACTTTGATTTTTAACAATCAAAGTGCCAAAATTAATTGGTTTATTGGGATTCACCTTTTGTTAAACCCTCTGACTACTTCATGGCATCACAGCTGTCAAACCAAACTAACAAGAGGCAGCACTGAATCATCCGAGCCGACGATGCCTCAGTCTGGAGAGTGCATGTGACAGCTCAGCCTGGATGGCAGGTGCCACTGGAAGGTAAGCTGATGGCAGAGTTTAGTTATGGAATAGAATGGGGTGATTTATCTCAATAATGGCGCCTTTTTGTGTGACAAGGCAATTTCACTGCCCAGAGGTGTTTTTTTCTCTCTCTCCTCCTCCTTGGGCTGAAGGTTGTTTTCAAAGGGAGCCAGTGCTGATGGAATGGCCTGAGATCAGACTGGGGACGAGGGAGGAGGCTTTAGTAAACACACACGAGCAATCCTTAAGTTTGACTGTGTCAGCTGAAGAGGTGACAATAGACAGAGGGGATGAATGGGAACTGGGAGAAGGAAAGAGAGAGAGAGAGAGACTGACTGGTTTTAAGTTCATCTTTATTTTATTTTCTCCGGAAGTTACTGTTGAGGGCTCAGCCTCAAAACACACTGCCTTTTGATTTCCATCCTTCCCTTTGATCCTTTTATACAAATCTGCCATGTGCCTGCCTGCATGTCTGTGCTTCTGAGTACGCACATCAAAAAAGCAATCAAACCAGCAATAGCACTTTGTGGTATCGGCAAAACATCCTTTTTCTTCAATCTCAAATCACAAGCAGACATGTGGCCTGCAATATGCAGCTATAGTGTTTTAAAATGCCGTCCACAGTGAGCTGCATTCTGGGTATTTCAGGACCCAATCTGCTGTAGCTTGTGTTTTTAAATGGCAACAGCAGATGCAACTGTTGTGGCAAATTGCACAGAATGTTTTATTTCTGACTGAAATACAGACAATGACCAATCAAAACCTTTTTATGTTAAAGAGACTTGCCCATTCTAACCCCACCTTGCACATTTTGTTGTTGGGAAGCTGCTGTTACAGTATGAGTGTTACAAGTATATATCTTCATGGTTAATGAACCATGTACTGACATTTTAAAGATCAGCTAGAAGCCATTGATAACAACAAGTTCAAGGTTAGGACAATGTGAAAATGTTTTGTGGTGTTAATAAATATAGGTAATTTGCATAAGTTTCTTACATGCTAAAAAACAGAGTCTGCAGTTCTATATAAATATATAGATTTTTTTCCAATGAGCCAACCATGTCTGCATGTACAGCCGAAATTTGGCTAATTAGTTGTAAGATTTGTGTAATATCTATCAAGTGTTCAGCCATTTGTAACTTTTAGAAGGTTCTTAATCACTCAGGTCTGAGGTTGTGAGATTTAAACAGGTGTAAATTAATGGATGTTTGTTGATGCATTTGAAGTTATATGTAGCTTAATGGTCCACTGCATTACCTGAGGAAGCTACGAATTAGCAGTGTAACGAATCATCGATCTGGATCGATATATGGATTGAATGAGCAATTATAATATGCCTCAATGCAAAAGTGAAAACATAGATTAAATATTGTTGGTGAACCCTTATTTTGAAACAACTGTGTGTTATCTTGACCATTTCCCCCCCTCCCTCTCACTTGAGGCCAACTCACTCGGTGCAGTTTCCTCCGGTGTCACCACAGAGACCTATAAAAGCTGGAAAAAGGCAACGAAAAACACAAACGGAACAACACAGGCAGCAGCTTGTTTCCTCCGGGAGCACTGCTTCAGGCTTCTGTGCACTTCTTTGCCCTGACAAACCGGTGGCAGTTTTTCCATGGTTTCCTCCAGAATGTCTCGACTTTTCCAACAGTCTCTGCAGAAACGGACCTGTTCCGATCTTTTGCCTCCAGCTGATCGCTAGTGTCGCACGGCGTGTGGCCACTTAAGGAAGTTGGGAGGTGCGCTACCAGCCAACGGATATTAATTGCCGTTTTGGCCTGGCAACTGCCACTAACAGTTTTTACAGTTGACCAATACAGCATGAATTACTTGATGGACTTAACCACTGCAGGTGGGTCTCAGCTGTACTGGTGTTTTTTGCTACTCTGAATTGAGGTGCTGCGTGTGGTGATCATTATACCCGCCAGGCCTATATCAGTATTTTGTCTGTGAGCAGCTGATTTAGCATTTGCAGTGGGGTCCAAAAGTCTAAGATTGCTTTCTCACTCTCCTGGAGGCTTCTTGGACTTCACTGTAGCTCACAGCAGTGCTGTGGCTAACTGCAGCCTCACAGAGCAGCTAATAAGCCCCTCTTCGAGTTTTTGGACTTTATTTTCTCTCCAGCTCTCAGAGGATGTGTATTTCACATTTCATTATATCGGTCTCGCAATAGAGATTTATTATTTGGTGTTGTGAGTCAAATGCATGACAGATAAACAAGGCAAAAAATGGTTAAAAAGCTGCCCAGTAAATAGTCCTGATGGGTTTCTTTGGTCCTGAATACATACTTCCTCTCGCAGAGGAGGTTGAGTTGGTGCTCCGTCAGTTTCGCCTAACACACATAAACACTTCTGAAAGAATGTGGTCATATGGGACCCAGTTTATCTCCAAATATATTCTAAATGATTACAAAAGTCCTCAATATGTCTTGGGTGCATTAACACCTGACATCCACTTGTGATTAGGTCACCAAAGAAACGTGTTAATGAAAGGTGTAAACAAGGCCTCTGTCTTGTTTAAGGTTTTATATGTTTATAATGGCAGTATAACGAAAGGTGGTAACTTCTTGGCTATTTCTTTTCACAGAGGCTGTGAATAAACATTAGGGTTAAATGAGAACCTTTACAGCACACTTCAGAATATGGAATGATTCCAACAGACATTTCTGGGTTGGTAAATTAATCAGATATAACACATTTATATGTCCATTGACCCAATAGAGTCACTTAATCGAATTGTGTGTGTGAGTTAATCAGACAGGGGGCTTCCATCAGAGCTGGGAATCAGGATGTCTGGGATGTTAGGCTGAGCAGATTGGTCAAAAGGAGCCGAGCTGATTAGGGTCAGTCCTGTCTTGAAGAAACATCATCAAAGTGTCCTTGTGTCTCACTGATTTTATCTCAGACCATTGACTCCAATATGACAATAAAATACACCTTATATTACTCTTCTGATTTACACTGTGCAGTTAGTGTCTTTTGAGTAATCACTTCAAATTGAATTTACGGTGTGACATACTGACACATATAACACACATAGTAATGATGGGCTGATATATGGGTCTGTCATGGCTTTTTATTAAATATCATATACTGACCAGTCCACTCTCATTTGATATCAGCAGTTTACCCTAATAAGGGTAACATAGTTTTTCACCCTCCTTTAATCAAAACATCCCACGTGTTTAAAGTGATTCCAAATGAACTTAACTTAATTTAGATAATTGTGTGAAACAAACCAAAGTTTTAACAAAACAAACATTATAAATCTCTCACCGTTCATGTTCTGAAAATGACAGGGAGGGTGTCATCTGTAGCTTATCCCTTTGATGCACACAGCAACACAACGTAACAGCCAATCACTATTCAGCTTGTGGCTTGTGTGTGGTTTAGTCAATACAGAAGTGCAGTCGGCCCTGGATAGAGACAACCACTTAAATGCTGGAGAATTCAAAGATAGGGTCACAGGTGCCGATGAGAATGTGTTTGGGCAGATTCTATGACCATCAAGATTTAGCTGCTATCAGATTTCAGATGAATGAAAGCAAAATGTGAACACAAAGTTGCAAAATGTTCATGCTGATTGTATCCTCAGTCCCTTTCACCATTTGAATTACTTATTTCTTCCCCTACAGTGGTAGCAAGTTAGGGTGTTCCAATCAGGATTTTAGGGGCCGATCACCGACCTTTTGAAGTAGTATCGGCCGATACAGGTCACAGGGTCTATGGCCCTGTTTACGAGTGATTAACATGCGTTATGGCTGATCTAAGTGACCACTTATGATCGGATTTCTCTTCCTCACTCTATATGCAAATAAACACTACAGGGCTGGATCCTACTGAGATCCTGTCAGTAAATGTCCATTATTACTGTCAAGTTGTTCCTTTTTTTTCAGTTCAGCACCACATCAAACTCCTGTATCATCCTGTGTTTGAGTCGCATGTTTCACTTGCGCTGTCAGCAGCTGCAGCAGTGATGCTGTGCAGGATTTTATGACCGACCTATATGAGCAGGACACACACTTTAACTTTCTGACTGTGTGGAAATGTGATGGTTTCACATCACAGATAGATGACGAAGAAAGGCATTAATACCAGAGAAAGGAGAAATGTGTGTCCTGTTTGCACTAACCAGCATCTGTCCTGCCAACACACTGGGACAAATGCACACAAACGGTTTACTTTAAGTTTCTCTTCACTCAACAACTCTCAAAAGTGCAGGATTTTAAAGAGAGGCTGGTGGACATTGAGGAACACAAACATCTGCTACTTAAACTAGAGCACAAACACTTCAGTTATTTGCATCACAGAGAAGCAAACGGTGATCAGACACCTGTCAGACCTGCCAGACCCGGAAGCCCCAGATGCAGCCTCATGTTTAATCGATACTTGTGCATGTGCAACGCTCAACAGAGGTGAGAAGAAAAGCAAGATGCTTCACTCGTTAGCTATTTCAACTATCAGCTCCAGGGAAACAATGAAATAATATAATACAAAAGTATTTCCTGAAAAGATTAATGAGTGAGCCATCTCAATTCCTTCTCATCTCTGTTGAGAGTTGCACTTCATGATAGACAGCTGTTTGTTGTGCCTCATCTGATCAGCTCCTCTGATTAGTCGTTTATAGAGATCGCAGATCAAACTAATGAAGGAATATCGGCAGATACATTGGTGGCAGATCAATCGGAGCACCCTTAGTAGCAACCTAAAATATCACCATTACCCATACCATTTATTTCTCAATTGGTCTACAGATTAAATACAATAAAGTAAAGAACAGATGTACAGTATTATATTTCTATATACGTCTGCTGATGAAAATCATTGATCATAAGCTAAATGGATGTTATTAGATTGTTGTTTCCCAAGAATGAACTTTGAACCACGACTGTTTCTTTTATCACCTCTTTAAATCACAAGAAATGTAAAATAGATCTTATTTTATCTTTTACAGTTCTTATTTATTTGTCTGTGCAAAGTATTAAGTACAAATAAACTTCCATGAAATTGTCAAAACATCATATTGAACTAATATATTCATGTTACATGTAAAACGTGTTGCTTTATCATTGCATTGAGGTCAGAAGACATTATTTCAACAGTTGAATAAATTCCCAGACCACCCTTTAGTAATACATCCAGGCACTCTAGTTTTCTCCGGACTTTCTATAATTTGGGGTTGACAGGAGAGTTTCTGCAAAGAACCTTGTAACTGTGGACTCATCCATAGGTCAAGTGATGACAGGTTTCCAAGAATTTAGTACAGGTTCCATGAAAGTGGAAGAGATCAAGTTGGTGACGTTAATAAGAGGACATTTAATTAGGTTCAGGGTAATTAGGCTGTGAGTAACTGAAACTGGAAAAAGTCTGAACTCTTAATTGGATAAACTTGACATAACATGCCCTCATCCATTTTTTGTGTATAATTTCACAGCTTTCCTCAAAACAAATCAATGGTACCCATCAACTATGCCAGTTTTTGTTTTTCACTGTAATTAGAGAATAATTACTGAGCCCTCTGCAGGAAATCCTCTGGAAAATACCAAAACATCACCTTCTGTCTTGGAAATGATCAGACTGATGCACCTGCAAGTTGATTTCAATACAATAATGATTTGCATAGAAACCAAAGGCTGCCAGGAAGAATGATTTAGAGGATATTGATAGATTTAGATAACAATCCAAATTCTACAGTACAGTTTGCATAATTTTAAGTAATTGTGTGAAACAATACATTTATTTGTAATTGATGGGAAGAAAAAAAAAATCTTATAATAATATTAACATATACCACCAGTGTGGCGCTTTGAGTTTCTGGATTCTACTGGAGAGATAAGTTGGTAGGACTTAAACAAAACCCACATGTAGAACAGATTATAGAACACACATTTGTTATTGTAAGAAAGATTCTGAAATATTCCATTATAGTTCTGGTGTGGCTTTGCACTGTCGTTTTCAGGATGCTCATTAAGAACTGGTCAGTTAATACTGTACACCTTTGCCATTGTCATTTCAGTCACAGTTTTCCTGAAAGGTATAACATTTAACTTGTGTGTTTTGCCACTTAATGAGAAGAAATCTAACATTGTCCTCTCATTTCTTGTGATTCTGTATTTGATATCTATCAGGAGAGGAAAAGATCTGGCCCTGTTAGCTATTAAATTATCCTTTGTGCTCTCCAGCCAGTCTCTACCTGTCCGTCTGTTGTTTGGTGCTAATGGAGAGTAGAAGTGAGGGTGAAGCTAAACAGTAAAGCTGTGGGACGGGCAGTTAAACAGAAAACTGAAACCTCATGCTGATGTACCTCAGACACAGGTACATCAGCATGAGAGAACCAGACTTGGGTTAGTGATGCTGGAAGGTCAACACTGTTGCTGATGCTGTCTTCATTCAAATTGAAGAAATGGGAAGAACAGGAAAAGCATCCCTAAGTGAGCACATGGGATCGAGGATTCAATACAAATGCTGCTCATTCACTTTGAACACGTTGACGTCTTAAGGTGCCAAACTGAATTGTCGTCCCCTTGCTTTTCTTCGCTTGCACTGTGAGCGGTAGAAGTTTAGAAAAGCCTAACTTTTCAAACTGCAGCACAGGCCATCAAATATTCAAGCATAGGAGCTAGCCAATCGAATCACGATAATGAAAATGCAAACAAACATGAGTCTGTAGAGAGGTGGCAGAGGCCCCCCCACCCGTATACTCCCCTCTAGCATTAGCATGGACAGTTAGCATGGCACGCTAGGAAGAAAGCCAGCTATGTTGTGTGTCCTGAGCGAGACACTGTGATTAGTTGTTGTTATGAGGATCGGATACAATTGGAATTACAAGTCAAAGGCTGTCGTAGTACTGGTTATATTATGGTTTAAATGATTTGTTGTGATCACTACACAGGCAACTTGGAAAGCTGTGTGAACCAAGTCAGAATCAGGGAGGTTTTCTTCTCCCTCCCATTCTGCCAGCATTGCATTTATGGAACTTAAGGGAACAGACAGTTTGAATTGCTAATGGTTGATAGCACTATGTGGACATGTATCACATCCAGCCTGTAGAATACCACACAAGTCGACAGTACATCTCCTGGCGGTGCCGGCTCTCAGCCGTCACTGAACCGATGCAACGGGAAACACCCACTCAGAGGCTTGAGGTTTATGGGTGACACAGATGACACATGTCTAAACATTCTTTTCCACATAAGCCGACAGACCAGTGGCATCCTGACACACATCTCAAAAAAGAGCAATCTGACCACATTTGTTTTATATAATAACACAATCCAGCTGAACATTGAACATATACTGTATTTTGTTATTATACTGTTAGGTCTTACATCATCAAATCATGCAGTATTACGGGTAACTGTGTGTGTGTGTGTGTGTGTGTGTGTGTGTGTTTGTTTAAAAAAATTACACACAATTATGCAAAAATCTATTTCCTTAAAAAGCAAATTGCAGTCGTTTGGGGGATTTGGGGCTAAAGGAATCACCAGAACATGGTAAAACTAAGTATATTATTAATTACTTAGATCTTGAAATAATGTTACCAGCTTTAAAAAAAAAAATCCATATATGTCGAACCCTGACACTCACTCGCTCAGGCACAATCCCGCCTCAGGTTGGCCCTGCTTGTTTGAGATAAATGCAGCATTTGTGTCCGGGGTGTAGGCTTATTTCTGCTCAGTTGCCTGCTCTGGCTAAGCTAAGCCTTGTGTTGCTGATAATGACAGCTTTGAAAGGAGTGGGGGACTGAATGAAAACCAATGGGGGTGGTGAGTAGCTGTGCATCCAGTCACTCTGCCCTGCCAGGCCAGTATTTACCATCCTTCTGTGTCCTGCAGTGGCACACAGGGGTGCACACCACTCTGCCTTACTTCTGCTCTGTTTACCAGTGTGAGAGCCGATTTTTCTCTATAAGCAAGGACTGTCTTCATCTATAAGTGGCTTTTCATCTACCAGAAGCAATATTTCAACACTCAGATTAGTTTTTGTTTGCACTGAAAATGCTTATGAAATATATATATATATATATATTTTACATATGAACAAATACATTTTTATTTTACAGGTTGATTATATTTGTGTGGGGTGCATTTTATATTGTTGTTTTTGGTACCATCTATTATCTTTATCGTTTATTCTTTAAAGGCAGCTGGAGCCAATCCCAGCTGACATTGGGCGAGACAAACATTTTCATGTCTATTTAATATTTGAACGTAATGTAAAATAAAAAAAGATGGAGGAAGGTATATACAGTACTGTATAGGTGTTAATGAAAACAAGACCGCTATGTCATGTTGCTTGTTATTGCACATTTTTATAATAATAAGTGAAAATAATGCATTTTATTTATCATTTAGTTTTTACAAAAACAATACAGCAAATATATTTCTTTCCGTTATTATACCTTTGCAGCTGTATGCAAAATATAGCAGTGGACAGAATGATGTCACAGAGGCTCATTATAATATATACTTTTTACAAAATGCTTGTACATAGTTTTTGTTGCTTTTTGTGACTATATGACTTTCACTATAAACAACACGTTAGATACAAACAAATTAAAGATCACACCACCCCTCAAATGCTTTAAATGGTTTTATATCTCATTAACGCCCATGCTAATAGTCTTCCCTCAGCATACCTGATATTTCTTCATAAACAGTAAATATTTGTAAACATAGGGCCTCCCACACATGAGAGCTTACTCTCACTGCCACTTGGTGAACATAAACCAAACATTAGCTGCTGCTAACTGGCTAAACCTACACAGTCAATACAGTCGCTAATTAACACAGATAATTTAGCAGAGTGTTAGTGCAAAATGCTCCAATACCAGGATACCACAGGCTTACCTGCAAAATGCAATAATATTAGTTTAGATTACCAACAAGACTGTGATTCTCATTATCTGACTTCGCTGTGACCTTTCCTGAACATACACTGGCACCTACTGGTGATACACTGATGCCACTGCCTAACTACAACATTGCCAGTGAATAACTGTGCCCTGAATTCCACGTATAATGAGCACTCTCTTCCCATTAACACATAAAATAAATGGGGGGGGGGAAACAAGCTCTTTTAGCTCACATTACATGAAGAAACTATCACCTACACCTGACTTATTGTGTTGTAGTTGCCGTTTTTATATCCTTTTTTATCTAATATTATAGCAACAAGAAAGCAGCCCAGTCAAGCACAACTGAAGCAGCAGCTCTCAGGCTCGACAAAGCTGCGCAAAGGTACCACAGCTTGTTTCATTCTGCAATTGCATGTGTCCAAATCCACTTTTCTACAGAGGAGGAAATGGTTTTCACAACCGATGCATTGTTCACAAGGGGATGTTCTCAGTTTCTTTATGAATCACGGTTGTGTTTTGGAATCAACCAGTCAGAGTTCCACCTCCCCTTACCTTTTACAAGCAGGTGAGTTTGTACTATCGCCGGATTTCTATTATAATGGCAGATTTGCCATGTAGCAAGAGAGAATGCTTCTCTGCAGTGGATACAAATCTGCTCCTATTCATGCGCAAAGTGAATGAGCAGACTGTTTGACAAGCAGAGTGTATGTGCATTGTGCACTTGCCTATGTAGGCGTATATTAGTCATATTTCAGACCAGATTTTTGTTGGTCATTCGCTTTCTACTGCCTCAAGATAGCAATGCATCAACGTGCTTGACCACCTGATTTAAAGACCAACATGCCCAAGTGCGCTCAGATTCAGGGAGCAAGTGCATTTTCTATTCAAACAACGGCACCAGATGGAAACATGAATACTGTGTCAGTATGAATCTACCAAAGAGAAATGTTACACTGAGGAACAGGCTGGACTCAGTTGCAAACAAGTCTCAGGTTAAGAATGTATTTACAATGAATGAAGGTGCGATACAAACAGGAGGGCAGGGAACAGGGTTAACTAATAACAAAGAAACAAAACCAGCAGAGTCCAGAGGTCAGAGGTACAGAGCAGAGTGAGTCCAAATGGGTTCCAGGGACTTTCAGTTCAGGGTAAAGTGTGACTGGGGAGCTGGCTGAGCGTGACAAGAGCAGAGTTGTGTATGTGATCCTAACAGACAGAGAGGACAGGGTCAGCAGGCAAAAGAGACAAGGCAAACAAAAAGTCAAGACTGGTAACAAGGGAAGAACACAAGGTCACACAGCGTTCTGTCAAGGTGATCCAACCGTTCCTTATTCTGAATACTGTACATATACTGAGGAGGAGATGATTGTGGACAGCAGGAGACTGAAAGTACACACACACACACACACACACACACACCCACACACACACACACACACACACACACACACACACACACACACACACACACACAGCAAGCCAAAATTTCAATTTATTTTTTTTCCACCAACATTTGTCTCGCATTTGTCACTTGAATTTTGCAATTAATAATTTCACTGGAGTCTTTAACAACACATTTACATTGTTTGTTATTTCCCATGTGATTAAGATCATGCTCACCACCACAGGATTCATACATTTTAGTCTGCTCAAATTAATGTCAATATTAAACTAGAAACACTTCAAGGCCACTTATGTAAACCTTTTTTGTTGTCAAATTTACAGCTTTTCCAGTGTGAGATTTGTTCCTTTAATTATTTTACAATTTTATTATTTTGGACATTTGGAAAAACAGTTGAAGACTCCATGCCATGAGTTTTTTTTCACGTCATTTGTGATGTTTTACACTTAACATTCAATTTCATTATCAAAAACGTGTTGGTAATGAAAGTAAAAATAAACAGTTTCTATTGTGTCAAGTTGGATATGCACCAATTATGTTGAGATGAGCCATATTTTACTCGGTCATCTATAGAGTAATTAAACATGAGACACAAAGTACATTTAGGAGGAGTAGCCTCTTAATATCATTGCATTGTACAAATTAAAATACCTTTATGATAATTCAAACACTTTTTGAAACGACTGCATGTCCCCTAGTGTTTTTAACATTTTAGGATGAGCCAACAAAAGAACTTGGGTTATGGTTAGATTGTGGTGTTTTGTTGAATATACAGTTATATGGTTGACAATTCATAGTATTGTGCCAACTCTGAGAACATCCCAGAGGATGAGCCACCATGTGCACGAGTATTGGCACAGCAATTTAGCCTAGCTATTTTTAAGACAATACTTATATATTTTATGTTATTTATCTATCACCACTCAAATTACCTCAGTTTTCAACTGTAAGTGAACAAACTATTGGATTAATAATTCAACACAGTGTTGGATTATCCAAATGCATGTGTATAGACGGGAATGTGCATCCATGAGTGTGCATCTCATATGCAGATAGGGGCGTGGGTCCGTACTTCAGAGGGATGTGAGGCACAGTCACTGGGCTTGAAATCAAGCAGAGAGAAGATTGTTTATAGACTGCCAGAAGTAATTAATCTCCCCTCTCAATGAAAATTAATTGGATTAAATGTTCTTTCGGCCCAGTGAATCTGTCTCCGTGTAAAGTGTGGACGCCGAATCTCTGGCTGTTCTTCTGTCCCACTTCGCACCCATTATGCCAATCCTATAGGCTGGATTCACTGGCTCCACCACAACAATGGGCAGCAGAGTGACTCTGTGTAATCACATTCTCCTGCTTGTCTGAATGCTTGTCTTTCACGGTAGGGAAAGAGCACTGGCCACTTCACCACTATCACATTCTGACTTCTGTTAGAGATGCCGAGGCGCTGAGGGAGACTTGTTGACATGCGTGTCAGCTGTGT
Source organism: Verasper variegatus (assembly GCA_026259375.1). NCBI lineage: Eukaryota > Metazoa > Chordata > Actinopteri > Pleuronectiformes > Pleuronectidae > Verasper > Verasper variegatus. The sequence continues at coordinate 6,722,234 of CM048048.1, forward strand.
GTCTCTGGCCTCGGGTTAAACACATGTTCACAAGATGAGTTGACCTTTTCAGCAGAATGTAGATAAGTGCTCTGTACCCCGCTCTAATCTCCACATGCAAGTGGGTTATATGAAAAAGCCTGACTGATTCACAGGTTAGTTTATCTACTGCATCCGTCATCTCTTGAACCAGTCTAATGTCTTTCATCTGCTAACAAACATATACACCGAGTAAACAGCAGTGCAGCTGCAGAAATACAGATATATGTTAGATAATAAGGCCCAAACATTATTACTAATATATTAGTCACATCTGAGGCGGACTTAGTCATGCTCAAACATTTAAAATTACTAAATGTTTGGATCCCTGCAGCAGCCCTCAGAGGCTGTAATGTTCATCATGCCACACTGCAAAGAAACTGAGATCAGTACAGGGATTATTTTCTTCCTCTTGGAGCTTTACCAGGTTTAGTGCTTGAAGGACGTACAAGATGTTTCAAAACAAATGTATTTCCTTTCTGTTTGAGTGTTAAATCATTGGATCCATGTCACTTTCTTACTGGTATGCTGAGTACAGGGCTGGACTCAGGACATGGTAAACTGGAAGCAGGGGAAAACAACTGGCCTGGCTCTGTCCAAAAGGAAAAAAAGCCATCCACCAATATTTCCTTCCAATTATATCCTTACACATTAAAATTAGTACAGCCGATTCAAAATTTTAATTAACACTGGATATATTTATTTTGACTGCCAATGTTTTGATGAATTGCAGCCATCAGTAATGTTAAATCTTTGTCTGGAATATGTACACCTGTGTGTTATATGTGCTTCCATTACCTGATCTACTAATGTCACCCACAGAATTTAAGTTAACCAGTTTAGTGCCTGTTTGGAACAGGCTGTTTTCTTGGCCTGTGATGCTGGTTGCAGCTTTCTTTCTGACACTGTAAGTCAACGAAAATATGGTCTGGAAGATTCATTCTCCAAGAATCTTTACGAATAATAGAGAGACAATTTAAAACTTTCATCTACCAGAAAGTTATTCCCCATAAAATGAGTGTAAATATAATTGTTAAGTCAGAAAATTAGGTAATTGACAGAGATGCAGTTTTCAAGGTATCTTTGCATACAAGATTAAAGACATAACCTTCTGCTTTACTTCAAAAATAGGAAGGATGTCAAGTTTAGCCACAGTTTTTTTGGATTAACCAATTATTACTCAGCATATTTTATGAGTGACGTCATGATGATGTCAACATGAACTGGCCTTACTTCCCAAGTGGGGTATATCCAGCATGCACACAGGTTAAACCATATCCCCATGATGCTTTTTATTCCAACATTGTTATTCCATTTCTAATCACAGCAACATTACAGAAAATAGAGGCAATGATCACACAGATTGTGAACAAACTCACTAATTGGCAACATTAGCTTCAGTTTGATTAGAAGCTAAAACCAAACGTAAACATACTCAAATATTGCTAACTTCTAAGTTCCTTACTATTTCACAGGAGACATTTTGATTTATTATAACAGGATAAGCACGGCGGAAACTACTCACATTAACAAGGACTCTGTAAATGTCCTGTTCTACCAAATCCTAAATGTGTTCTACTGGATTCACTTCTGGTGACTGTGGAGGCCACTGACATTCAATTAACTCACTGTCATGTTTGTGAAACCCGTTGGAGATTAGTCATAATCACACTGTTGATCCACATGGGAATGAATAACAGAGGATCTCTGCTAAAGCCTCCATCCCCAGCCCTCATGTGCTAATGTCATACCCGGATGGTTTTTAGATTGGTAGAACAAAGTGAAAATACATTTTATTTTGTTGTGTTTTATTTTTTTCCCCAGGCACCTGCAACTGACATAGCACCAACCATGTCATACGGGTCTATTGACGGAGGCTCCTTTGGCAGTCACAACCCATTTGGAGGACCCACTAGGCAGGGCTATCAGCTAGTAGGTAATGATAAGTGTTTATTTCTTCATGGTTTCAGTCAAATGTAATTTATTCTGCCCTTTGAGAGATCTTACATGTATCATTTTACAACAGTTGAAAGACTGTACAGATTGTCAGATGATTGAATTTACCATGAACCGTCACCTACCTTAGCAACATTTATTTTTGCCATCAACCACGTCTGAAAGAAGCACATTTTCTGTTTTGTGCCTGATGTGGAAGCTCAAGAAAGACTAAACACCATCGTGTATGGGTTCATCACTTAGAGGCGCACACAGGTCTGTGGATTTCGCTGCCTTCTGCAGGAACCACTTCAGGATGATTGTAACTCTCAGTGCTACTTGCGGGTGACCAGGGCCAACCAGTTAGGATCAGTGCTTGTTGATCAAGCATGTTGTTCTTCAAGCCTGTGGTAACCTAGAATCCCAGTTCTACAAGTACAGAATCTTCTCTGTAGTTCTCTGGGAAGTTGGAGATGCCCAATGATGTTTTTGAGTGATTGATGTCAGGAGCTGCAAGTGATGTGGGATTCTGGCCAACTCAACTTTTGGTCAAGCCTTTTAAATCTAGCACAGTCAAACTGCCCGCTGACCTTCCACTAACAGGAGGCAACCAAAGACCCCGGCCCACCAAGGACCCAAAACCTTAATGCAGTCATTCTCCAGACTCAACCTGTCAGAAAAGTGCTGGATATTTAACTGTTCCTGAGCTCGGCTGATTATGAAGAAGCCTTTAGGATCTTTCCTACCAGGTTGAGGATGCACCTGCACATAAATGAGACCATCATGAACAATGAGAACCTAGGGGGAGCATGCCAATTGGTGAGGTGGAGATAATCAGAATTCTAAGAATGGGGAGCACAGATAGTCAGAATAATTGGGCACAGGTAAAAAGCATAAGGACAAAGGATGTGTTCCAAATCATTCACTTGTCACTACATAGTCCACTATATAGTGAGTCTGCCATTTTGTATTGGTGTCCGAATGTTTAGTGACATTTTAAACAACAGCTCCTTGTTTCCCATAATACATCATGAAAAATTGTGTAAAATTAACGGAGCAATATATACCATCATGCTTTGCTGACGTGAGCCTGTTGCTAATATCAACTTCATGCCAACATTGTCTTTGTGAAGGTTCGCATAAACTTTATAGTCGTTCTCTCACTTTGCTACTTATAACCAAGTAATCAACATCAGGTCTTCCAGTCATCACAACACATTTATTATTCATAAAGAAATGAATAATTGAAGCATTGAAGCAATCAACACTACATGTACATGGGTAAAATTACACTTAAAATATGAAAATTACATGTCAAATAAGTGCTGCACAAAACACATATTTACATGTGACAGTTTTCAGTTTGTTCATAAATAGGCCTACATTTGTATGAACCTATTATCCCCTCGATTTATAATGCTTATACTTACCTGTGTATCAACTACATGGTGAGTGTCAGCGTATGTCTGTGTGTGTACAGATATTTTTGTGAAGACCATTCTAAGCCTAGAACTTAAAGAAAAATGGTCTAGGGAATGCATTACGCCAATGAGTAAACGTCAATATATGTGTGTGTGTGTGTGTGTGTGTGTGTGTGTGTGTGCGTGTGTGCGTGTGTGTGCGTGTGTGGGGCAAAGGTTTCCTTAAGGGTTAAGCGGTGTGAAAAGCAGCTTCATTGGATTTGATCCTCTTGCTGCTTTCATTAGTCCTGTAATGGGTTAGGAGCAAGACGAAACCCCTGAGGCAAAATATGTTCCCAGCCAAACCGGCTGTGTGTGTGTTTGAGTGGGTCTGAGAGGGAGGAAGATGGACAGATGAAGAGACGAATATCGGATACAGTTAGAGATGATTAGATGGGGAAGATGAATTTGACCTCCTCTCTTCACTCAGGAACAAGGTTTTTCTTTTTGAGAATATTATTTATTCATTTCATGTTCAGATTTGGAAAACAGTTTCCCTTTAAACACTTTCCCTCAAAACCCTTTCTCTCAAATAGCCAGTCAGTTTGAGTCTGTCATGTCACATCCAGGCTGTTTCTGTGCACTCACCAATCTCGTGCTCTCAGATTTCTGTCAGTTTTTTTTGCAGGACTTTTTTTTTTAATTACCCTGTCACAACCCCTTACTAATACAATGCAAGGTATGATGGTGACCATATACATGATGTACACCTGGACAAGTTTATCTAATTGCTCTCACAATCCAGAATGAAGGATATGAATGCTGCCATATTATGCTGAAGACGTCATTTGAGCCAGAGTCGGTCTCAGCTGTCATCGATGATGTTTCAACCCGTCTTCAATGATGATTGCAAATAATTAATCAAAACCAAACTTACTGGGGGGAAAAAAATCACTTGGACATGAGTGAGTGAGATAACAATTGCCTAAAACGACAGCAACCATCTTTAAGAGAAAATTGTTTCACATATATTTTGACGTTTTAATTTGGCCCATGTCCCATTCATCAACATGGTTTATGACCTATACTGCAACAACCCACCTGGGGGCAATCAAGACATTTTGGCTGCACAGGGAGTTGTCATGTGCATCTTTATCAGTCAACATCATATACTGTATCTATGATGCTGACCATTACAATGGTTACATCCTCTTTGTGGGTACATTATTGGGGCATATTTATTTTGTTTATGTCAAGAAACCAAAGCTCTTTTATTGTATTATTTTATTATTTATTTTTCGATGCTACTATTAATTTCTTCAAATTGAATTGGTAGAGTTATATTTGAAACATTGGGATATTGACTCATTAGATATTGTACAGGGTGAGTTGATCTGGGAATTATAACCTACAGCATTTAATTGGTTTTCAAAACAGCAGCTCTCAATGATGGAAGATCTCTGGTTTTAGTCTCATGACTGGTGAAGTTGACCAGTAATTAATAAAGGCTGGTTTGCTCTGACCAGCCCTGAAAGTATCCAAGCTACTGGTCGTGGTCAGTTCGTTCCTTCTGTGTCTCCACATACTGTATCTGTGTCAGACCGACAGATCCTAACCCACCAACCTCCAATCATTTTTAGCTATGTGTGCTCCTATGGAACAGAAAGGATTTTTTTCTGTATTTGTCTTAACTTTGATTCTTAATCATTCTTGTAATAGTTGCATTGTGAGTCTAAATTCTACTACTACTACTAAGTCTCAGTATTTTCTTGACAAAAAAAAACTTACACAAAAGTCTTAGCCAATTCTAAACTGTAAGATGTTTTGTACACAAGGGTGTACCTTTGACTTTAAAAGGAGCAGATAATGCAAAACAAAATTGTTGCTAGAATGGGAAGGCTTTCCCTCATGTAGGTGTGGGATGTTATTTCAAGTTATTCAGACAGGCTGTATAATGAGTGTGCCTTCTATGTAAAACTTGATTAACATGTTGATTTTTATGTTTGCCAGTGAAGTAATTGCTGAGAGTGTATGCAGCAGTGTGGTTTAGGCAATCACAACCTCAGGCAATTTATGAAAAAGCTCAAATTGCTGAGCAGAAAATGTAGTGCAATTCATTTCGCCAGTCCCTGCAAAATGAATATGTCCTTATCTGTCTGCTTTATACATTTCTAGAGGCATATACAAATGTGTATTCATACCAATCATGTTTGACACTCAAGGGGAGTAGTTGGCACGAGTCATTATGCTGCCGTTCATATACATCATGACAGAAAAAGGAAGGATGTGACAGAATAAAACAAACATCACATCTGCTTTTTCACTCTGGACTCCAGCATACTATACCACTATGTGTTCTGCGATATACTTCCTTTCACTTAGACTGACAATCAGACAATCTTTCCCAGTCCCTATTGTGGGCAGACAGATGAGAGACTCAGTCACCAGAAACGGGGGTCTTTAATCACTGAAGACCGGGTGCAATATGAAGGGTATGAGCGGGTATGGGGGGGTTGGAGCAGGAGCCTGTCAGATTTGCCATTTGTTACTTGGGCTTGATCTCAAGGAGAGCTCAGGAAATGATCAAAGCCCAGGTTAAGTCTCTAATGGAGCTGTCATTTAGACTAATCTCTCTCCTCTCTCTGCCGGCAAAACCTCTCAATCCTCCACCCTGCTCTGTGTCGTTTCAGGTGGCGTGTCAGCTCCAACACAGTCTTCTCTCATTCAGGACGATAGGACAACATGGCTTTAATATCATCACATAATGACACGCCATATGATTACTTTGAATAAATTCCCAATTGAAAATGAAAGAGGGTGCAGATGCTCACTGTTTTTCCCGACGGTTTTAAAATAGCAGTCACAAATGTCGCAGTGTGATAGTTTTACCATTAATGTTTAAACAAACTGTCTTCTTGTATTCGAGTGCATTTTCAAGGATGCATTCACTCTTTTTGCTCACTCCCAGCTGCTCAAATCCCCAAATTCCCTCCCAGCTTGAAGATAATGTTCTGAAACAACTGTGAACTGTGTTCAGACAAGAATAAAATGTAACTTCTCAGAGAAGGGTGAAATGTACCATAAAATTATTACAAAGATTTAGATATTTTGTGCAGAAATCATTTGTTGTGGTTGTACAATCTATGCAGTATGCATTCTTTGTCCTTAGACCCTTGAATCAGACAGATACCCCCATCAAGAGCAAGAAACATCAGAAAGACAACAGCCAAACATGTAATAGATTTCATGTGTAGAGAATATTAGAATTACATAGTAGAATTACAGTATTACAGGAAAATACGATCCACTGAGATGTAAAGCAAATTTCAGGTGCTGCCAAGTGCCAACTGATAAGACCTGAGGGACACAGACTCCTCTCCGCTTTGATGACTTGGAAAGAGAACAAAAGGAGGACACACTACACAAATGCATAAAAGAAAAACTCAAGTAGACAATCCAGACTAAATTGAAACACAGTGGAAGAGGAGAACTGGACTACCATTTGAGAGAGATTGAATCTCCTGGTGAGCAAATGATCCTGATGCAAAAAATCTGGAATAAGGAACCAGGATAAAGAAATATGTCCTAGGTTGGCTGACGGTCCAGCATGCAGAGCCCGAGTGAAAACAAAGGACAGGTAAGAGAATAGGTAGAGAGATGGAGCAGTCTGGTTGTTCATAGGCTCAGGGAAGAAACAAGCAGAGGATTAGAGAGATGCAGCCGTGGAAGTTTTCTTGTCAGCAGGGCAACATGGACTATACTATACTAGCTGAAATAGATTAATTGAGACTCAGACTGAGTGGGAGATTGACCGGATTGGTGCATTATTGGCATGGGACTGTTGTGGTTAAAGGGAGCTGCGCTGAAAGACAAAGTTTAAAATTTCAAAGTAGATCTATGTTCTGTCGACCCTCACCAATGGTCGTGAGCTTTGTGTAGTTACAGAAAAAAAGGAGTTTGCAGATCAAATGAGTTACTTCTGAAAAGTGGCTGAGGTGGGAACATGGACATCTGGAGGGACCTCGGAGTAGAGCTGCTGCTCCTTCGGGTTCAAGAGGAGACAGTTGAGTTGGTTCAGACATCTGATTTGAATGCCTCCTGGGTGCCTTCCTTTGGAAGGACACTCAACTGGGAGGAGACCACTTGATATGGGATCAAAACTTGCTGCAGGGATTATATATTTTAATTGGCCTTGGAGTGCCTCAGGATCCCTGCAGGAGCTGGAAAATATTAGGAAGAGGGACATTTAGAATATCTGGCTTTGCCTGCTGCCACTATGACCTGACCCAAGATAAGTGGAAAACAATGGATGGATGGGCCTTTGCAGAGTCAGCAGTCTTAATATCAGTAGGGGAGATATTTCAGAGGACATAATAGGCAGAGGCCCAGCAGCTTGATGTCTTCTTCTTAACTTTTGGGAAAGATAGCAGCCCTGTATTCTGAGAGTGAATAGCATGGTAAGGGAAATAAAGTGTCAATAGAACAGAAAGGTGTGAATGATAAGGCCTATTTATGATTTATATATCTTAAGAAGCACTTTACAGTCTGATGTGATATGGATTATAAGCAATGAAAGAAAGCCATTGGCAAATCCTGGCTGCAGCATTTGAAACCATTTGAGGACTTTTAGTAGGAGCACAGGGCAGGCCTGCAAACAAACTAACAATTATCCAGTCTGTATGACACAAATGTATGTAATAGAGTCTCAGAATTTGCACTGATAGAAAAGATTTTTGGCATATTTTTTTTAAAATCACAAAGCTGAGCTGGACAAACCACCACCATCCCACTTGATCAAAGATCTAGGAGCTGGGAATTGTGTGACATACAGATTCTCACAACATACAAGCAGGCTTCTATGTTGGATCATTTGAGAAGGGTCGTCTGCTTTTCTAGGCCCATACAGCTGAGTATCCTCACCCCAGCAGTTGAATGATTTCCATTACTAGGTATAGTTTGGCCAAGAGGTCAAATGTAGAAATAATATCAGAGGCCAACAGAGAACTGGGATACTCTATACTATATATATATTGATGTAGTATTATTATAGCAGACAAACTTTTTTTCAGATAAGTAAGAGTTAAACCATGTAAGAGACAAACCAAATTGGTTCAAATCAGTCAAGGGATATTCAGTGATATGATGTCAAACACCACACTGAGATAAGCAGAAGATCATTCAGTACTTTAGAAAGTACAAGAGAGTGACAGGCTGTGGAGGCAGAAAGGAAAGGAAAGGAAATGATTTGCAAATTTTAATGTTAAATATGTGGACTGAAAGCTGCTGAGACACGACTATTTCCAGTATTTGTGATAACAATTAAATGTTAGAGAATGATCGATGATTGGAAAGACCAAAAAGGTTGTTTTTCAAATAGCGGCAACAGGTGCCAATTCTTTTTTCTGTTGAGCTAATCAATTAATCATCCAACCAATGAATCACTAGCTCCATTTGTCATTTGGACGCTTAGTTCCTTGTGTGGACAGTAAAGACATTACAACAGCTGCAATTGTTGTCCTTGCATGACAGCAGCAGCTCATCCCTCCCACACTATCACAGTTTAAAGAGGCCCACCTGGTTCCCTGCAGCTGACAGCAGATTGCTGGATGCCGGACCTGACCCATGGATGTGTCCACATGGTTAGTTCCCTTTGATGAGCCCTCTGGAGACACAGCCCTGCTTATTAAGCCCGAATGAAGCAAGAGCGAACTGGATGTGACAGAGCTGTGATGAGTATTTGCTCCTCCAGCTCAATGCACTGCTGATGGGCGGTAAGTGGCCAAAGTGAGCCATGTGTTAGAAAGCCACGCATTGGATTAATGGACCAGCTGAGATGCCAATGATCTTAATCCCAGCCCTCTTTGACCCTGTATCCACACATGAGGTCTTTTGTTGATTTTGGCTACGCTGTCTCCATGTACTGTGTCTCTGAGTAGCTTTCAAGCTACAGATACGAGTCGGCGGCGCCATCATCTATGGTGCTTTGTGAACCGTGGTATTTCTGACAGTGGAAATAGTTTTGAGATCTACTGTTACACATCATAAATTGTGGATTCAGACATGTTCTTAGGCAGCATATATATGAACAGAAGTGATGGAATAGATGCCACTGAGTTGAGTACTGTTGTATATACTCTGAGTACAGTACGATGCAACACCCAAAATGCACTCTTGATTAGAAACACCTCTATACTTGCTTTTTCATGCTATTATCCAATGCACAGAATCCTGCAGAAGGAGCTTCAGTTAATGTGATCTCAGTGACTTTGACTGTGGCAGGACTGTTGTTATCAGACAGGCTGGCTGGAGCATTTCAGAAACTGCTGATTTTCTTGACTTGCTAGGATCTTTTTCCTAATCAGTCATTTGTATCCCGCAATCTATCTGAGCTTTTTATCTGACCATGGTCATCCTGTTATGGTCCCAGTTTACCATCTTCTCATGGCTGCTTTCAGCAGGACAATGCTCCATGTCACAAAGCCAAAGTCTTAACTTGGTTTCATGAGACAGTGAGTTCAGTAACTTCAGTGACCTCCCCAGTCACCAGATGTGAATCTACAGTATGTGGCCATTATTGTAGCAAAACTATTGACACATATTAGTCTCAATCCGTTTGTAATGAGATTTGTGAATGTGTAAAATAATATCAAATTGTGTAATGAGATTTGTGAATGTGTACAGGGAATGAATCCAATTAAACACCTGTGAAAAGTGGTAGAAGAGGAGATGATGTCTGCTTAGGAATAATGACATTTTCAAATAATTTTATTTTGTGGGTGTATTTAATGTTAAATTTTGTCATATTTTCAATATTCATAAAATGTATAAAAGATGAATACATAAATAATATAAATAGGTAAGTGAAAATGAATACATACAGTTGTAATTATTTGGCTGATTTAATGGAAAGCTGATGAATGGGACGAATTGGTAGCTCAAACTGAATGTCAAATTTGCTTTTCAATTACTCTTGTTACACATTGGCTCTTGTTGTGTAACAAGAAAGGAGCAAGGTCACAAATTGCAGCAGTTGAAGTATTTATTTTACAAAGAAAACTAACTTCAAGTAAACATGGTAAACATGATGTTCTGTCTTCAGCGATGTCTGTAGTGTGTGGGTATAAAAATAAGAATCAAGCAAATGCCATGCTGCCATGTCCATGTGGTGGTAGGACCTGGTGAAGGAGAGGGCAGAGAGAGTGGAGAGCCCCTGCAGCCTTATTAAATGCTGGTCAGCACAGGTGTGCCACATACAAAGGTCTTACAGGAACCTGAAACAAACACACACACACAAGCACAACAACACAGCAGGACAACTCCAGGGTTGTCACAATCTCTAAACCCTCTGTTAAGCATAAAGCATATCTGAGCTGTCCTTACCACCACGATGTAGTTGCAGCTAAAAAGCTAAACAATAGTTTTATGTGTGAAAAGGGGACGGATCTACTCCCTAATGAAAGTTAGTAAAGACCAAAAGTATTATAAATTCATATTTCACTGTGAATGTGGCTGTAAAGAATGTTAAACCACTGTCTGATGTCTGGGCTGCTGACGTTAAAGAATTTTAAACATCCAATGTGTTGTTATCTTCTGCAGAGGAGTTTTCCTCTCATTAAACCGTTCATAATAGCTTCATTTGTCTTGCATGTAGCTATAATTGTTTTGTGGAAAGGTCATGTTTTGTATTAAATTCTGCACTCAACAATTTGTTATTTTTAGATGCCCACAGTAGGGATGAAGGATCATGGAAGTAATTACACTGGCCTGACAGCATCCAGAAAAAGAAAAACTGTGCTGCAACTGAAAAATGTATCTCCTTTTCTGTATATGCTGCTGTTAACTGAGGCGGCTGAGGCTCAGGGGGTAGAGCAGCTTGTCCGCTCATTGGCAGGACGGTGGTTCGATCCCTGGTTAATCTGGTCAACGTGTTCATAGCATTAGCACTTTATGAATGGGTGACTGTGACCTATGTAAATTGCTTTGAGTGGTCATTAAGACAAGAAAAGTGGTGTAGATGGTTTTCTGTTTCTGTTAACAGTCGTTTATAGTCTCAATATGCATTATTGGGAAGCAATAAAAACATTTTGTCAACTCAGACATAGATTTTAATGAGATGGAATCTCATATGTGATGCCTTTCTCTTAATGTTCAAGGAAATAGATCAGTTTGGTGTTTGTTATCTTTGCTAACACTGCTGTTAAATAGTGTGTCTCCCACTGAGCAGTGGAGTGAGACTAACTTATGAGGAGGCCTTCACTAATGAAACTGAAATATGAGCCATATTGCAGCATGTGAACAACATGGTGTTCAGTAAGAGAAGATTCATAATAATAATTTAATATTGGTCTCCATTTCTGCACGTTCTGGCCACAAGGGACATGACAGCACACTAAACAGAGCAGAACGCCTCCAGACTGCTTCATGTGGGTATGATGCTGTTGCGTGTGTGAGTGTGTGTGTGTTTGGAGGTGGGGTTGGTGTACACCTCCTCATAGTGAAGTCAAGGTGAGTCTTTTATGAATTCCTGTGGTTTGCATACTCTCCATGCTCTGCAGGTTCTCCAAGCCTGTTTCGGTCATCTCCCTAAAATAACTCTCTGACCATGATGAAGCTGCTGCGCTAGTTTCCTGCATCAGCAATTTAAGAATGTGGAACTTAGTCGTATGATCAAATCAGCATTTTCAGCTCAATAAATAGCTTCGTTTAAAGCACCACAGTGGTTTGTCGGCCTTGTTGAAGCTGCAGTAGCAGTGCAACAAGTCTTTTTTGAGCCCCAAATAAAATGTGTTTCCATTGTTTAGTTTCTCTAATAATTCTTTAGGCTATTACACAGTTGTATAAGCCTATAATATATTATAAAAAAGTTATTAGGACATGATTATGTGGATATTATACATATATATATATAAAGTGAGCGGTGGTAAACTTTTACTACCAATCTTTTCTGCCCTAATTTAAGCAATTTTGTATTATCAGTTTTTTAAGAAAGAAATGGAAATCAACACATGGATATAGGTACAGTTATAGAAGAGGTTTACAATTTTGTCAATCACCCAACAATCTAACAAAAGAATGTAGTTTACAATCGCAGGTTAGAGTGGTTTATGTTTCAGTCATACTTGAAACTAAAATCAAACCTTGTCGTGTCCTTCTCCCTCAATGAGGAGACAGAGGCTCTTGAGTATAATTGTTGCAGATAATACATTTGTGCTATTGACTAGCTACTTGTGAGGGCCTGCTGGTAATTCATCTCCTGTGTGATCATCATTAATGTAGCAGCGATTGGGATATACACATTGTATTGATTATTAAATAAAGGAAAAAAAAATGTACCACAGCCAACTAAATATCATCTTTTAACAGTTCACTGGGGTCTTGACAATAACTACAAATATGTAAAATATAGATTTCGTTATACATCTTTATATTTTTATTCCACTTCAGAACCTTTTTCTTAGTAGCTGCACCAACAAGGCTATGCAGATCTGAATAAATGAATAGTTAAAATGGAATGTTGTTGCACTTCCCCTGCAGTGTTTACCACTTAATTAATTTAATATATGGCAGTAGCAAGGTGCAAGGGCATGCACAGGAACGTTGCTGTCACATTAACAGCCTCTTAGTGTCATGTACACAGACTGAAGAGTGAATGTTTGCATGCCATTTGCAGATACAACTGCAGCTCCAACTATGACGTCGCACTGCCTGCATGGTCAGTAATAACTTTATGGATGTTAGCAGTAGTGAGCACTCAGCAAATAGTTCAAGACGTCTAATGTAATCCTGAGAAGTTTAAAATGAACTTTATTGGTTTATTATGAAACTGTAGAATAGGTGGGCTGCTACAGCCTAGATAATAAATGGGAAACACTTCTTCCACATTGCAAGATAATGTATTAGTCTGGTGGTCTCAGAGCTTTTACAGATTTTAGAACAAAAACTGAAAACTCAATAAAGGACATGAAAGTTAATTTAAATATTGCCTCATTGTGCATTTTTATGTTCAGGTTGTGGGACAACTAGAGACTAAAAAGTAGACTAACTAAAAACTAGGTAATTTCAACTGAAATTGTTACTTTTGAAAGCTTGGTAAAGCAGCTATAGAAGAGAAACATTAACCTAATTACCTCTTTTATTATGAATGAGAATGAAAGAACCTCACTTCTCATTTTCATGTAAAATATGGACTGTCAGAAGTGCCAAATATCGTGAGTAGACTAACATGTGATCAGTTATTTAGAGACTTACAACAAACCTTTTGAACTATGCACCTTTTGATAAACTTGCAAAAGTGGATGTGGATACTAAAAAACACTTTTTCCATGTTAAAATGGAGCCCTTAGTCTCATGACCCTTTCTTCAAATGATATACATTTCTTGCACCCCTCATAAGCATTTCCACAGCCTCTGTAGGGATGTAACGTCGGACAAAATGAAAGTTATGACTGTATCAGACACACTACTGAAACCACAGGGAGACGGGATTTGTCAAGAGTGACTTTGTGATGGCAATGCATATCAGCACTGCTTTGAAGTTGGATGCTGATAACAGCATGTTAAAGTGTCGACATGTTAATGTGAGAGAAGAGTTTCAAGTGTGGAAAGATAAAAAACTGCTGAACTGTTCCAAACCATTGACCAAACACTGATTTGGAAATAACCCTCTATGGGTCCTCTAACCTTCCAGGGAGCAGTGCGGTTTGTGAAATGAGCATGAAATCGTAAGTGCAGATTGTGTGTTGTGGTTTTAACGTGAAAATGACATTTCTCGCCCGTGAAAGCTTTGTGTGACAATAATTGCAACTTGGCACACACTTCATGTTCTTTTTAACCATTTGTCAAAGGGATTATTTGCCGGTAACACAGAGATAAGTCAGAGTTAATGTTACCAGATTCATGCAAGTAAATTATTTTGGTTTAAAAATGGAATGAATTACTTTTTCAGGGTATCCTTGTTGAACTTCAAAGTAAATTTCACAAAATTGAATGCAACACATGATGAGGTGTCATTGGATACAATTATTTGTATTTTGTTTCAACTGGACCTTGTCTGGAGAAGGATGCAATAGATAAAGGATGAACAGAAGTGCTCCATCTGCTCTGGTCTGATTCCATGGCACAGGATGTGGTGGTTGACCATGGTCGCCCTGCCCCCTCTCCTCCCGTGACCTCTAACCCTCACCATTGAGCTGCATCCTGTAGGAGATGGCCCCTGTCATATGTCAGCAGATGGTGGGAGGTTTTCATTGTACCTCAGGAGAGAGTAATGATTTTACTTTTAGAAAACCATCTCCTCCAGGGGAATTGAAAGGTGGCCCTCTTTACTTTAAGCAGTAACTGTAATCAGCTTGGATTCACAATGGTTACAATGAATTGCAATAGCCTCTCTGACCATACTACCTGTTACCAGAACAAAACCTGTTTATATTAAACATGAACTAGTGTTATACACATATATAAGGTTCATTAAGTATAATTAGATGAAGAATCCATGACAATAATGAGTGTAGTCTCTATAGAAAAACTTAAATGGAAAACCCCAACACACACACACACAATGTCCCAGGGTTTGAGTTTTTATAGATTTTTGGACCATCTTATAGTACAGAATTACTGGATTTACTCTTGAAAATTGAAAACTTGTCCAATAATGCAAACTGCAGACTGGGAAGAGGATAAATTAATACTTTAATAAAGTGACAGCACGTGTAATTTACCAAATCACAAAAGGGGCTTCAGGCTTAAGTAGCTAATTAATGAATAAAAAATTCAATGTACAATAAATCTGTCTATTCATCAACCCAGTCCTCATTCCAACAACTTATTTTTAGTGCCTAGATCCTTATATAATCCCTATGGTGTTTCTTCAGACTATGTTTCTACTGTAACAGTTAATACTCAACTACAACTAACTTGAAATGCATAGATGCTATAGAATGAATAACAGCTTTTGAGACGTGATAAGGTCGATATATTTATTGATTATCTGATTTTTATCAGCCTGCAGAGAAGGAAGGAAGGGTCCTATACTGAGGACATACACAAATGTAAACTCACACCCCTCCACTGTAGCATGAACGGCGGGTATCCATCCATCATGGTAAAAGGAAAGGTGTACAAAAGTGTGTGGTAAAAAAATGTGTGTATGCTGAGATAACATAAAAAATGCACTAAAGTTCCCTCAGTTGAAAAATGACCCATTTCCAAATGTACCACAATCTTGTAACGCTGCTCGATGGACTGAATGCAATCATGTAATTACCTGGACGATTTGTCAGTATAGCTCATTGAGTCGAGTTAATGGCTTGTGATGTACAGTGGAGGTCCCTCAGCTCTTCCTCCTGCCCACACTGAATATATGTTTCACTGTCCACCACTAATTTGTCTTTGACTTCACCTCCGCTTGTCTGTCTCTCTTTATTTCATTTCAATATTTGATAGGCCATTCATCAATTCCTGGTACTTACAAGCATTTTCCACCCCTACATTTTATCTCTGCCCGTGTACTCTTGACAATGTGAGGGAAAAATGTTGATGGCAGTCATTTCTGGGTGCAAAATTGACAATAGGGTGTGTGAGATGGCTTGTGTGTGCAGCTTATCCAGGTCATGATGTTGATCTCAGCCTGCTGTAATGGCTCTGGGCCATTAACTCTCCCTGTCATTTGCAATGAAATGTGCTTCTGAACAAGGAAAATGGTCCTGCCCACATAACTTATACAGCAGACTCACCACTTCTGCCGCCAGCCTGTGGCTCAGTGCCACGCCATTTCCCCCCCGTCCAGTCTATCATCGTTGCTGCAGTTAGGTCGTACATCAGAAGCTCCTGCAGCCTTTTGATGTCCATTCAATTTTCCCATCTATTCAATGCAGTAACAATACCCACTCTTTCATTTTAATTAATGTAAATGTCAATTTTCCTACCATCTCCCATGTCCCTAATTAATTAGTTTTTGATGCGTCAGTTCCTTAATGTCTTTACATTATTCTTTAAATCTTCATTTGTCAGCTTGGCTTGATTTGTTTAAGAAGCAGATTTAGGCATATAGCATTAACAGCAATAGTCACTATTAAGGAGAAGCCAAATAAAATGGTGCTATCCCTGTTCCAATTTCTTCTGCACATTACATTCAAAGGCAGGGGTGCTATTTGAATTACATGCTGTCAACCACCGAACGCAACCGTAACAGTTGAATTTCAAGTGTGAACAAAAAACAACAACGTGTGAATGTAAAAATCCTTGTCTTCAGCATAAATAACAAAGCTGGATTCAGAGGCTTTGTAACAAACAAACTCAGATACTACACATTAAGCTTTAACAATTTCTTTTTATGTCTTTTTGAAAATCTTTTCGCAAAAAAGGTTAAGCGAGGTAAGGACACAGAGTTCAAGCTATATTAAATACATATTTTAGCCTCGTAAGGGCACCACAACAAGCTGAAAATACAAAACTTAGGTTGATTGGCACGAGTTTTGAGGCCAAAAACTAAAACAACAAGCTTTAAAGGACTACAAAGGTCAGTATGCAGCAGCTCGACTGGTCTTTAACCAACCTATATTCACTCGCACTACTCCACTCCTCTGCTCCCTTCACTGGTTACCGGTGGCTGCCCGCATCCGTTTCAAAACATTAGTACTTGCGTACCGTGCTGCGCACAGATCGGGTCCAGTCTACATCCAGGACACGGTCAAACGTTACACCCCAGCCCGTTCACTCCACTCTGCCCGCGGCCAATCGGCTTGTTGCTCCCTCACTGTGAGCTAAACACTCATCAAAATCACGACTGTTTCCTGTCCTGGCTCCTAAATGGTGGAATGAGCTCCCCATTGGCATCAGGACATCAGATAGTTTACACATCTTCCTCCGCAAACTAAAAACACACCTCTTCCGACTATACCTTGAATAACATTTTAAAGTAACAATTTAGTACCTCTGAAATGGCACTTACTTATAGCACTTTGGAGTTTTGCTTTTTTGAAGAGATTGTGCTGTCTCGATTCTTGTTGTTCTTGGTTTGTACCCTCATGGTTGAATGCACTTATTGTAAGTCGCTTTGGATAAAAGCGTCAGCTAAATGAAATGTATTTTTGATCTTTTGTTATGTTTTGAAATTGATTGATAATTCCACAGCTTTGACAAAGAAATAAAGGAAAAAAGAATGAAAGAACAAATTACAACAACAAATATGCGGTTGACACAAAAATTTCCAACTTGGGCCAACAACTCTCTGGCCTGGAACCAAATCGGTTTGGAACGTCTTCGATTTTCCAAGAGACGTTAATGGTCACAGATAAAAACAGCGAGAAATGTGATAAACATATAGCAAACCAGCGCAACAAAACGTGTTGTAAAATATAAACAAATTCTCAGAGCGTAGATGTCTTTTATGGAAAACATATTGTCTGTGAAACACATTTGTTTGATAATATCTCCACATCAACTGCTGCCATTTTGTTTGTTAACGAAAATGCCCAAATCTGCATTTTCTTTTTTGTTGTTACTTCATTTTGAAGTGTGTGGTCAGCTCTCTGTCTGCTACAGAGTCACGCTCCACTGGACTGTGAAGTCTGTGCTGATATCATGTTTTCTTCAAAGCCACACAGGTCAGCCCTGCAGAACTGCAAGATGTGTTTCAGGAGACCTCCTCCAATATCTTCCAGATAAACGCCAACGGTAAAGTACCATTCATCAGTTAACTGAGTGTGTGCTGCATGCTGCCTTGACATCTGTCCTTGTGCTTCTATGTTCTTCCATTACTTTGAGAACTTGGACCTATGACATTTTGGCCGCTCCTCCTTTCTTTAAATGAACAATGAGATTAGTATCTAGATTTAGGAATGAAAATACACAAGGGTTTATGGTATTTTAGAATCAGGGACCCAAGGTTAAATGAATATTTAATTATTTAGTTGTTTGGGGTATACATTCCCTGGTACTAGCTTATATTTAAGTCCATGGCTATGATTGAAGTCAACACTAGAGCTGTAGGTAAATTATAGTAGGATAAATATAAATCAAGTTTCAATGTATTATTTATTTGGAGGTCAGATTATTGTTGCTAAAAGGTTTAAGCAAAATCCAGTATTCAACTTGATTAAATTAAACCTGGAGACAAAATAGGCAAAAAAATGTTTTAATTAAATCCTGTATTGATTTTGTAGTCATTTTTGAAGTAATTTAAAATGGACATTGTATAATTATATATAAGTAGTTGATATATTTCAATTTTTACCAGAAGTTAAATTCACAAAGGATACAATGCAATGAGGAGTCCTGTAAACACTGTGTTCAATTCTCTGTAGACCAGGCTTAAAGTCATTTTTGAAATAAGTTTACAATCAAATTTAGACATGACTTAGTTCATGAGTGTATGTGTGAGTTCAACACTTGCTCTTCATGTTTCTGTTGTTTGATTGTTCCCTCAGTTGTCACATTAGAGAAGAATCTTCAAGCCCTGGGAACATCGAGAGATACAGCAGAGCTACGACAAAGCCTGTGAGGACACACACACACACACACTTTGTTGTCCAGCTCAGTGCAAGGGTTACACTTATCTCTGCTTGCCAGAAAAGTGCTTATTTTCTCTTTGTTTCATGGCCCTCTTTCATATTGATTATTCTTTTTTAGTTGAGCTGCCAGCAATTACCAGATTCAACGCTGATGACAAAGTGGCCAATCTAAGATGATTGCATCTGTTTAAAATGCATTACATCCCACTGTGTTGGCTGGCATGTCATCAATTGTATCGAACGCTTTTTATGATCGCCTTGGAAACTTACTGACATTGCTTGGCTGCTTTTGTTTTTAACTTCCCATTTTCATTTTCCAGCAATATTAATACTGGGTGCAAACAACACACCCAGTGCTGCCGACCGATGCAAATTACATCCAGTGTGATGCTTTGGGTTATTCAGCAGCTCTCAGTGTTTTGAAAGATTGCTCCAGAAAACAGTCTGGAGGCTTCGTGATTCTTCAAGAATTTAATGGTGACTTTCAAAGCTCATTAACCCAAAGCTTTCTCTTGTCGTCAGTGACTTAAACATAAACTAAAACTCATGACACGTTGATGCAGCAGGCAGAGGCACTGGGATTTCTCCAGTGCCTCTGGATTGGTCATGTGAGAACACAGCATGCATGGGGGGTCAATGACGTTTCTAATATGCAAAAATGAAAAGGAAAAGACACAGAGAACAAATATCTCTGGATGACAAAGCGATGACAAACACTTAGAAGACATTGATGAAGACCTAAAGAGACTTTGTAGTGACAAGAGCCAATGAAGGTGTCGATGTGCTGTAAACAAAGTCACGTGATCGACGCAGCAGAATTATACCTTTACATCCTGCCTCCGCCATCTGCACCACCCCTCACCTGAATCCTCTGGAGGATTTGTTGTTGTTGTTGTATTGACCGTGTCTGAGCAGAGAATCTCCCACTGCATTGTGGATGTGTGAGAAGCAAACTGGGGGGAAAGTTCGGACAGCCTATGGTCCGGACCCAATTATTTAAACTGGTTTGAATTGGTTTGGAACTAATAACCTCAAACAAGCTCTTTTTAATACCTGCAGGTCAATTCATCTTAATAGTCAGAGGGAATTCTGGGTCTTTCTTCCCACAGAGCTGCTGCAGCTCAGCCGTATTCTTATGTTGTCTGGTGTGACGGCTCTCTGAGCTCATTCCACATGGCAACTCTATTTGGATAAGGTCTGAGCTGTGATTGGGCCACTCCTTAAGGTGGAATTCCTTAGCTTGAATGGATTCTTTACCAAATTTACTTTAGGCTGACTGGCACACAGCCTCCCTGGTATTATCCTATATTTTACCTCAATAAACTTCGGGATTCATTTCCCCCTAAATGATGGTAGCTCTCCAGGCCCAGAGGCAGCAAAGCTCTCACTCCACCGTACCTCTCCAGTGGGATTCTTTTTTTTATGTTGTTATGCAGTCTCCATTTGACATCATAGTACTTGAGATTCTTGCTGAAGAATTCAACCTTGAGTTGCTTCCCAGTAGCTTTGTGGTGTGTCAAGATGCTCTTTGGCAAATGCAACATGCACGGTCATGTTTTTGTTTTGTAGGGAGCACTTTTCTTCCAAACATTTGGCAACACCCTACTAAACTCTCCCTCTCCCCTTGTCCACGTTGGCATTAACAGCAGTAACACAAAGAGGCCTGCAGCGATCTGATCTCCAACCAGTCACAATGAAAATGGACATATGCTGAACTGATCCAGCAAACATCAGAATGTCAACCACGTCTTACTTTGCACAGAGCAACATCCTTGAGTTTTGTCAAATAAAAGCAAGTCTTTTTTATGCCCGTGGTTAGAATGGTAACTCTCCATGTGAATGCCTGTCGTCAGGCAAAAATCTCATGGTTAATAGAATTTGACCCAACCCTGTAATTGTGGAAATGCACACGGTAAAAAAGTCTAAGTGGATTAATGGACAGCACCCTCAGAGTGTCATTGTCTTTGTTTAGCGAATTAGACATTCGCTGGTGTTGTGGCTTGAACATGCCAGAGGACACTGGGTTGTATTTGGAGGAGAGCAGCCCAGAGTGATACAGTCTCTCGCAGACACATTACGCCACAGCACATCATACTTCCACATTAACTCTACAGCAAAAATAAATTAGTTGAATAATTTAACAAGTAATATTAAACAAGACATGAGGAATCAAACATGCTGGATGAAAAACAATTTACAAGATTTTTTTATTTTCAAATCCTTACCAATTACCTGTGACGGAGAGTGATTAAGACAAACAGAAGTTGTGGGTACAGTTTGAAGTACTTTCACTAAATAAATATATATACACACACACTATTATGTAATCTATATGTATTACTCCACTTCATTAACTGTTTACTGAAGTTACTTTGTAGATTCATATTTTAATTTATACTGCATACACAATATGTCATTGATTATAGGTTATTATTTTAAACAGGAAAATAAATCAGGTTTTGTGATTAGATAATTCCAACGTGTCAAGGTCAACTGGTTCTATTAATCCTATGGAATGTGACATAATTCTTGGTCCTTTTTCCACTGCTATTTTAAGATACAGGAAACAAACAAGGATACAAAAATCAAAGAACGTACAGGGACCCACTGAAGGGAAAATATGGCAGAAGCGATATGATCTTGCTGTCATGATGGGGTCAAAATTTAAATATCTAAATACTGTGGTGGAGGTTTTTCTTGTTGGATGTTGTAAGGTTCCCAATCATTCAGATCATAGCTGGATGGGGGGGGGGGGGGAGTTAATGTAATTGTAAGAGATGCATCATAATGTTGGCAAAAGACACAGCTCCACAAAGGCTGAAAATACATTATTCCCTTTAGCTGTAAAAAAAAAAAAAGAAACTGTACTGATGTACTGTTTTATGGAAAATGACTATAAAAGAATTAATTAATACTCCCTTTGCTGGCATTTTGTGGCTAAACAAGCCATGAATGTTCCCAGTACTCACTAATGTTATTCTGACAGAGTGAAATAATCATTCTAATAGATGAGGGACCTGCAAATATCGGCCTACAAACATTTAAACAAGACTAACAGTAACACTCACATAAAGTTGAACAGTGGTTCATTCATTTAACTGGGAAAATACAAATCAGTGTTACATTACATTTACATTTTTCATTTAGCTGACGCTTTTATCCAAAGCGACTTACAATAAGTGCATTCAACCATGAGGTACAAACCCAGAACAACAAGAATCAAGAAAGTACAATTTCTTCAAAAAAGCAAAACTACAAAGTGCTATAAGTAAGTGCCATTTCAGAGCTACTAAATTGTTAGTTTAAAATGTTATTCAAGGTATAGTCGGAAGAGGTGTGTTTTTAGTTTGCGGCGGAAGATGTGTAAACTATCTGATGTCCTGATGTCAATGGGGAGCTCATTCCACCATTTAGGAGCCAGGACAGGAAACAGTTGTGATTTTGATGAGTGTTTAGCTCGCAGTGAGGGAGCAACAAGCCGATTGGCCAAGCAGAGCGGAGTGAACGGGCTGGGGTGTAACGTTTGACCGTGTCCTGGATGTAGACTGGACCCGATCCGTGCACAGCACGGTACGCAAGTACTAATGTTTTGAAACGGATGCGGGCAGCCACCGGTAACCAGTGAAGGGAGCGGAGGAGCGGTGTAGTGTGAGTGAATTTAGGTTGGTTAAAAACCAGTCGAGCTGCTGCATTCTGGATGAGCTGCAGAGATCGGATGGCACAAGCAGGTAGACCTGCCAGGAGGGAGTTACAAATAGGTGTGAGATGACTAGGGCCTGGACCAGAACCTGCACTGCCTTCTGAGTGAGAAGGTGGCGTATTCTCCTGATGTTGTACAGCATGAATCTACAGGAACATGTTGTTGCAGTAATGTTGGCAGTAAGGGAGAGTTGGCTGTCAAGTGTCACACCCAGGTTCCTAGCAGTCTGAGTGGGGGTTAAGACAAAGTTGTCAAAGTTAATAGTCAGGTCGTGGGTGGGAGAGTCTTTCCCTGGAAGGAAAAGTAGTTCAGTCTTGTCAAGGTTAATTTTCAGGTGATGTGCAGACATCCACTGAGAGATGTCAGTCCACTCATGACCCCCAGTCGAGAACGTCCTACTGCGCAATAACAAAATCTCCCCATATAAAGAAGGCTGCATCACTGTTCCTCCACTATGATAAACTAACTAACTCTCAGTCAGAATCAGATTAAATAAAGTAGACTCCCAAGCCAAATAACTCAAATGTGGCTCTATCTCAATGCTTTCCAGCTGCAGTCGGTAGCCTCAGAAGTCCAGAAGTTGTCAATGTTCACCGTCAGGGTTGGTGAATTTTTGTATTAGCTCAATCCTCTACTATGAAACCAGGGCACAAGAAAAAAAAAAACATATTTAAAATTTGCCTTACGACCAATTAAGTGTGGCCACCACCTGTAGGTTAGCTCCACTGTTGGGTGCTGGAAAACAGAAACGTGTTACGCTGGCCATGCAAACTGGATTAAAGTCATAGACACAATATCTCACACACACGCTTTGACAAGGCAAAAGGTAGGAGCATCAGAGGGGCGATCATTGGCTACCCTGCATTCGTTGTATATACCCTGAAGAGGAAATACTGACTTTGTGTTCTGTAATTAGCCAGCGCACAGTGTAATCAATAACATTAATGATGGCTGCATTCCATTTTAAGGTGAGCCGGTCCCAGGCGGGTTTGATATTGTGCACTCTCATTCACTGACTGGGTTTAACAGGGGAACCTAATGTAATGGAGCCAACCTTAATGTCATTATTTACACCTTTACTTTTCCTGCTATGATAATGAAATGTCCGCTGTGAAAAGGATCGATAATACAAAATCACATTATCCAATAGACTGTACATGATGAACCATCTCAGTTTCATTTTACTGTGCACACTGACCTGACTACCACTCAATCCCTGCTAATTACTCTTTAAAAAGGGCCCACTGCCCCGATGACGCCAGATTTCAATGCATATTCTGAAGATTTCATTCCATATGTTCAGTTATAGAGCTGGTGAATATTTGAAAATATTGTCAAATGCACCACAGCTACTTAAAGCAATCTCCAGACAGCAGTGAAATCCACATCCATCATAAACCCAGGCAGGAAACAGGTAGAACTGTCACAGCCATCTTTTCAGACTGTGTGGATGCATGTCGTCCTCCTCCACTCTTACACAACCAGCAGGCATCACTCTGCCTTTCAAACCCACGGTAATGCGCCGCTCTCTCTCACAACCATTTGTGAGCTGATAGTAGGTGTATGTTCTGTTGGAGCTGCACATTTAAATGTCAGAAGGATTCCAAAACTGCTGATGTGCGCGCTTGTGCATGTGTGCGTATCCTTCTAATGTTGTGAGGACACATTTTTGGTTTTAAACCATCAACGTCAAGTAAGAAATCTTGACCCTTCAGTTTCAGGTCAGAATTTGTTTTAGATTAAGGTTTAGGTATTTATTTGTGATTGACATTAGTGTCTTCGGAATGCATTATGACTATATAACAATAGAAAGACAAGGGTGTGTGGGTGTGTTTTCATATAGTATAATATAACAGCGTTGGTGTATTTGGAAACATTTATCTAAAAGAGCAGTGCTACTACCAGAACCCTTTGTTAAACCAGCACTGTTAAGTTAACTGGGATTCTCACCCAAATAAATCGAGGTCTAGCACAAAGAAAAGTCAAATCAATTTCTCTTCAATACCTTCCTGAATTTTATTTAATTTTTTTCCCAATTCTATATATGGATGTTCATGCTTGACCTCTGGGAACAGCACAACCAACGATGTTTAGTATAAGCCCTGTCTCTTTACCAAGATGGTTTCTGGTGTCAGATATGAATTTCCTCTTTGATCAACCTAAAACTATCCAGTTAGTTCAATGTGCTGAATCAGAATCAGGCTCAGAGGTGATATCAAGGTTCAAACAGTAAAACTTGCAGTAGATCTGAGGCAGGCGGGGACACAGCAGAGTCAGTGCAGATCATGTTTGGGAACTGGAAGAGTCTTCATTTTGCACTGGAGACAAATAAGGAGCTGAGCATGGCAGACGTGTTTGAGCGCGGCAATCTGAGGCAAACAAAGGATCAGCCGCTAATACACCAAGCACAAGGAAATGTCTTTGAGCAAAGAGACTTGGCTGCAGCGTCTGTCCTACGCGAATACAATGACTGAGCTGGTGAAGACTGGAGTGAAGAACCGCAGCTTTTATTCACTATGTGTCAGGTGGAGGTGATGAGTAACTATATCACAGGTGGAGTGGAGGCATCAGTGGACATTTGGGTCAGATGCTTCACGTACATCATGATTTATTCTCCAAGTCTCTTCTACTCGTTTCGTCACATTCTGCTTTCATCGATACAGCATGAACATCTTTTCGAAATATTTAATGTTTTTATTTTAAAGGTCCAGCATTTCCACTTCTGGTATTTTATGTGCAAATTCAAATGTGAACAAATGGATGTCCTACATTAAGTGTAAATGCCATTTTTGTAATTCCCTACTTAACAGACACTTATTTAAGTGAGAATGAAGGGAGATCTTGGACATAAGTCATCACTGTGCATCAACACTAATGGGTGTATTCTAAGTTATAACACAGTCACTTTTTCCATTGCATTATGGGAAACTTAAGAGGAGCTATATTTCCTACATTTCTCACCGTAACTGCAGATCATAGCTCTCAACCCCCTATCTACCGCCATCAAAACAAATTAAGATCAATTCTCTACCGACACTTTTAATTCATAGATGTATTTAAAATGCAGAGAAAAGTTGCAGCAATGTAAACTCACCCATCTCAGCTGACGACGTTGTTGGCGGGTGTTAAATATTATTGATTTTGAATGTATAAGTTGTGAAATGCTTTGGCAATGTTGCAGGTATACCAATGATGCCACTTGAACTGAAAAATGCTGTGTATTTGGATGCTGGCAGACAATTTGTTTTCACATGGAGTGGTGAATATCCGTCTTGTAAATTTGTAACAACAGGGAATTGATGTAGCTGTCCTGAGGACAAATAAACACTCAATTTCCTCCAACATCCATTGTTCAAAATTGACCCAGAAAACAGCACTAAGATTAAATTGTGTAATTTGCCACATGCTACCAGGGAGAATGTAGTAGCGCTACAGGAACCAGACAGAAACACTAAAGTAAAGAGCAACCACTGGAAACGACTCACCGTCTCGTCAGGTTGCATTTCTCTTAACTAGCAGCTTTTACAGTCCATTTACTTTTATAAGGAGTTGCAAAATTTTTACTCTTCTCCTCATGAAACTTTGTTGTGAACTTGCCTTGAAGAAACAACCACCAAAAAGCTCCTCAACTCTCCATTTCAAAAACATTGCTTCCAGTGCCACATGATGTTCGTTGAACACACCCTGGGGATTGATAACGCCCTTTATAAGAAATGCTGATGTAGACGTTAAAATAACATTTTGGAAAGTACATTTTCCCTGACTTGTAATGTATTTATTGTGAACAGGACTCAGGAGGGAAGAGTATCACAGTGGGTTCTAATAGACTTATGACTAAGGTCCTTCCTCCCACCTATAGTGATGATGAGGAGTTCAAGGTCAATCATCCACGGGTGAGGTTGTGAAGGGGTAGAGGTGAGTCACAAAACGTCATAGTGCTCAAAAGATGAGCATAACAATAAAGATTGAGTTATGTTATGTGTCAATAGCATCCTAAAGCAGCCTCAGCCTCTGGAGTGTGGCACCTTTTTATGTGCGGACACACACCCTTCTTCCACACTTATTCTTTGCTAAGCTTTATTTAGTCCATTATTACATTTACCTTTTTACTCAGCACACCTATTTTAACTATGTGCATTTATTGGTGTAACGTTTAAGGTATGCAACTGTGTGATTCCTGTCTGGAAGATCTCAAAGGCCTAAATCCAGCTTGGGAATAATAAAGTATTTGTCTATCTATCCGTCTATCCGTTCACATTCATTCCATTCATCCACCCAACCCTCAAAATGCCTAAAGAAAAGAAAAGAATCCAAACCCCATCATCCACGTGTCACATATTCCAGTTCCTAGTCAGCAGCTAACGGCTTATTTTGAACAAACAGCATGAAAATAAGACAACTGTGGAGGCGCATTTCTCCTCCTTTGTAAGAGGCTGACGCTGCTGTTACTCTTCATCTGAACAGCTTGTTGAGTGGTTGAACACTTTCAGAAAAACCCCTCCTCCCACACTTCACCGCTGTCAGATCTGAGGCAGCTGTTTCCAACAATTTTTGTATTTTCCAAAAAGAACTGTTAACTGTAACTAAAACAGACACCAAGAATGAGAGCACACGCTGGTTTGGCTTGAAGATTTACATACATGTGATCAATAGGGAAAGCAGCTTAGCAACTTTACAGAGAATCAATTTTATTCCAACTAATATTAATCCTTATTAACCCATGTGTTCATGAAGAAAAAATGCAATAATGGTCTTCCACACACTCTCATCCAAGATGTGTTAAACACAATAAAACAAGATCCCTGTTCATGTCTGTGGTCTTTTTTACCTTCTGACATGTTCAGCTAGTCATGTGTGTAAAAATGGGACACTATATATAGTTGATATATAAATAAGGACTAAGGAGCCCACACCTACATTTCATTCACCTTACACAACAATGACTTTTCTTTACATTATAGTTTTTACATGGTGAGAAACTCCAGAGAAGATCCTGAGGGTCTCACTCTGACATTTGTGTTTTCACATACAGCCCCTTCGGACAATGTCTACAGATTCTCAGGAGTCAGTGCATGTTGGAGAGCAGCTTCGCAAACAAGTTATTTTTCAGCATAACGCAGCACTGGCACCGTCCCCCACACCTCCAGAACTTGTGCCAAATTAATTCATTCCAGACTAACTAATATCATCTTCCAATAATGACCCAAATCCAACAGTGGAAAGTACATTGATTAAGTATTAGAGTGCAAGTGCTGCTGAAGCATCTGAGCACAAATCAATGGAGGACTGGAAGCAGGTGACTCTCTACCTGGCGCCTGTACTACGAAGCAGGTCTTGCAGTTATCTGGGTAACTTCAGGTTCAGGGTTTCTGGTCCTAGAAGCTCATTTATCTCGTATCAGGATAAATCACCATGCTAACTTATGCTGAACGGCTAACCTGCTTAAGGTTAAGTTGGAGAAGAGAGATCCGTCAGTATAAAATTTCCACCCACTGACTTTAATTAATTCCTTTGAAACATGAAATCACAGTTCTTAGACGATCCCGTGGAGCTCGGTGTGGTGTGGGGTCTCTGAGGATAAGGGACTTCAGAGGCTGCCAAAAATATTTTATCTTCTCTGGTGAGTATCTCACTGAAATATATAGATCCTCATCGAAAGGAATGATAAACCTTTGTCAGCTGCTGGAGCCGAACATAACCACAGTACCACAGACTGCATTGATCTTTACTTTTCTTTACTTGTGGAAGTTACTGAAATGAATGTACTGGATGTGTTAGCAGCGGAATAAACAGACATAGTTTTATATCTTCATCCTTCCATTTAAGTAGCTTTATCCCATGAAATTAAATATTTACATGGAATTGCGGATAGCTAGTTTACAGATTTACCTTGTGACAGCACCCATCCCTCCCCTCCCCTCTCTCTGAGACTTGAAGTACAATACACATCTCAATCTCTCCCTGTCCTGCAGGACAAATTGCCAAATGCGAGTAGTTACGCTCTCTTCGCCACGGCCCACGAAAAAAAGGTCCATATGTTTTTATTGACTAGTAATTGCAAAGATTTCCACAACAGTGTGTCCTCAGAGTCTTGCGCAGACAGACTAAGCTCATTATAGAAGCTCCATCATGTGATTAAGTGAAACGTTTCATCTCTTATCCAAGAGGCTTCTTCAGTTCAGTTCGACAGGTCTTGTTACTAAAGACGAATTCATAACTCGAGGTAACATATTTTTTCCAATATGTCACAGGGGCTTCGTAACTACACATTCGCACAATCAGAATTTGTTTTGCCGCTGTAACCGTGTTTAGTCTGGATACTGTGTTTTCCTAATGTAACAGTTTGCTCCTCGTTGAGAAATATGCGGCACTGCTGTTTGTTCACTTGTCCATGTCTGTGATTGGTCATATGCAGCAAACACCGCCCCTTTCATGTGCACGCACTCAGATCTTGATGAGGATCTGTTGATTTACAGAGTTGATAACCAGCTTTGTGCGACCGCTTAGCCTGACTGCGATTGTTAAGTTAAGTTCTTAACTTGAACTCGAACTCGCTTCTTAGTACAGGCCCCTGGTCAGTGTGGACAAGGCCCTGGTTCAGTTCTTCCCAAGAAATACAATCAAAAGGGAACAGCTCACAGTTGGTCAGTTCACATTTGCTCTATATGCAAATGAACATGAACATGTTGGTTTGACTTAACAAATGGGTCATTATTCAAATGGTTAATGGTCTGAATTTATTTAGGTTAGTTTAGGGGTTCAGTATTTTTGCCCAAAGAAACATCTGCACCAACCTTCTGGTTAGTGGCCCACCTGCTCTCCCTTTAGAGCCACAGCCGCCAATGTGCTTGTGTGTGTTTTGTGTGAGAGGGAGGAAGAGCGAAGCAGGGAGGGGCTGAGCGAATCTGGATGGAAAATATGGAAAATACTGAGGAATGTAAAGATATTGGCTTTATTGGTTCATTATGAAACTGTAGTGGGTCCTCAATGCGTTGAGTGCATTTACACTAGAACTTCGAGCTGAGCACTTGAGATCGGCTCACTCAGGAAGGATGTTAATACCAGGTCTGAATAGGGTCAAGGAGTCATCACATAATACAGGTGTATTTTGGACTTGAGTCAGCGCTGAGTTTTACAAAGATTCTGCTCTGTCATCTGAGCCTGTCAGAGGTCAGCACTGTGTTTGAAGCAACTCCAGTTTTGGTGGTTTAATCCTTATCGGAGCCCACTATAACAGCTGCTTTATCTTTTAAAGTCCTGATACTATGAATTAAGTTGGAGCATATCCCCACCTCCACTGTGTCTCCCCCGCACCCCATTCCCTCCACCTTTCACACCTCCCCCTACAGCCAGCTGCTCCCAGGCTCCTCCGCTCCCCCTTCATCAGGGCCATGAGAAACACACAACGGAGTTGACTGATTGAAATTCACAGTGTGAGCAATTCCAATCTTTTGCATGCTGTTTCTGCCCCGCCTGGCTCTCGAGCTTGTTGTGGAAGAAGAGTGTGACTAGCAGATGTATCACTGTGCAGTGAAGCTGCCGAGGTCTTCTCAGGGGTCCTCAGTGGTGGGCGAGTCCTAATTGTTTGCTAACAGCGTGTCAGTGGTGGGTGGGTCTTCCACTGACTCATAAATGATCCATCCAAGCACATCAATGCTGAAATAGCTCAGGTCGCATTTTTAGCCAGTGGGCTGCACATTTTATAGGATTCCTGTTGCCTCCCCCTACTTCAACTTGCCAAATAAGGATAATCATCCAACTTTATAAAGTTGTTGTTGATTAAGCCAGTTACTGAAATTCTTCCAGGTCAGTGAGCAGAATTTGACATTATCTCATTTTCAGCAAGTTGTTAATTTAAAGTAAATACGATGGTGGTTGCTCCAGGGGACAGTCTCTAATGTTTTGTTGCACTGTATCTCAGATTCCCACACAGTGAGTTAGGCCATGCTCCAACACTTTGGTCGTTGTTGCAAATTGTTGGCTCCATTGTATATTGCCCAGGTAACTACTTTGCCATTGATGTAGCATCAAGATTACCCCAAACTAAGGTTTATTGAGTTCTTTATGACAACAGTTACTAAGGAGCAGCAGTAGGCATTAAGGTACAAGACTTCAAACGTAATTCATATGAAGTTCCAGTTGATATAAATAGTTCACCAACCAATTGACAATTATTTCAAAAGAGATATGTAGGGAGATACAATAGAAAGAAAAGCATTCATACATGTTTCACATGTAGGGAAGGAGAAGACCAAAATAACCATAGGTGCCCTTTAAGTTTTTACGGCTGAACAGTGAAGTTGAAAAACTAGGGTGGCATTTTGAAACAGTATCCTGATTTCATAATGTGACAAAGTGCACCCAACTCATATTTTCCACAGAGGCCAGTGACACAATTCTGGTGATAAAACGTCCACCAATATAGTTCAGTCTTAAGTTTGGTAAATTGTGCAACATTAAGCATGTATTTATACTGTTCACTTTGTGATATAAGATACAATAATCAGTGTGAAGATACCTCAAGGTGTGCTTTGCTCCACCATCTAGTAAGCCACAAACCAATGGATCAATAACACACAAGGTTTGCGCTACCAGTTTATCTGAAAAGAACCTCACTCAACATAGTTGTCACGTCCTGTTAATACACATGATCGTTGGATGAGAAAAACAGAATGTAAGCATATCTGTTTACAAGAACACCACCAGGTACCTCTACATTGTTAACCTGAGATTACAGGAAGAATACAGTTGCAGAATTTACAGAAGTTACAACTCCATCCAAATGAATGTGTTATCTCCATGTCAGATAGAAATGCTAACACACATATGACATGATAATTTCTGTGCATCTGTGGGCCAGTGTAGACAAAGAGCTGATTGTCTGCTCTGCATTTGGTTGCTTAGTTGCAGCAGTGCTACAAACTAGGAACAGCGCTCTTGAAAACAATAGCAATTATTTATTTTCTTGGACATACAATGAGGTATCTGTAGCTTTAGACTTGAAGTGTCACTCCTGTCATAGTCATTTTATCAGACGTGGCGATTATTCCTTTGCCCATTGACGTTGTATTGATGTCATCAGTGTTGTCTCAGTTTGAGCTTCAGACTACAAATTAACAGGGAGGCTAAAATGAAAAAAATGCTGTTGCGTTGTATCTTGGG
This sequence comes from Verasper variegatus, assembly GCA_026259375.1. Lineage (NCBI taxonomy): Eukaryota > Metazoa > Chordata > Actinopteri > Pleuronectiformes > Pleuronectidae > Verasper > Verasper variegatus. The sequence continues at coordinate 6,753,958 of CM048048.1, forward strand.
AAATACAACATCTTGTCTTTATCCATACCAGGAAGTAAAAGTCAGCATATTTTAGCTTTGGGAGCTCAGATTTGGAGTATTCTTTGAATACCTCCCATGTCTGAAAATGTATAAAGCATGATTAAATCAGTTGAGAAGCCCTTTTAAGTTGTCACCAACAATCAATGGTGACATATTCATCAGTTATTTGAGTGGGATTCTGACACTGGTGAGAGCAACTGTTTAAATGTCATGTTGTAGATCGTCTGATCCATTAAAGCTGCTCCTAAAATGAAACTCCACGTTTCACATGGTCGATCCCAGCTGCACATTGACGCTGAGGTTTATTTGTCATTCCTCCAGATGTCTAATGCAGGGTGCCAGCCACACAGTCTGTACTCCGCTGTGTCATTTTGGTGGGTAACATGATAGAGCATTAGCTTGGCTGGGATTTCAAAATAATCCTTCACATGTCTGTTGCTGCTTTAAAGCTAAACGATGACGCATCAGGCTGAGGTTTAGCTTCGTTAAGCTTTCTGTTGTGTGTCTACTTTATTTTCTCATGTCATTATATATTTTTATTTACTAATTATATATTTATAATATCGTATTTATTATTTAGCAGTATTGTGGCTGAGGCAGATGTGTCTGTAAGCAGAATTCATTCCTAATCATGAAGTATATGTACTGCAATGGCTGGTCAATTGTTCAGCATTTACTATACTTAGCCACAAACAAGTTGGCCGTATAAGTAAGTGGAACCTTTCCTTTTCCTAAATGATCGTATATTACTGCTATACAATAAGTTGCAGAGACAAATTCTCTTTGATAAAGTTAGTGCTCCTCAGAGGAGTTTGAGTGACCAACAAGCAGCTTTCGCAAGACCAAGACGAACACAATGATATGCAGTGGGTGAGCTAATAGCTAACGAGCCAAAACGGTATTCAAAAGGAGACTTTGTGAAGGAGCTGTTAGAACCAGACAAAGTAAAAATGTTCCAAAGTGTTAGTTTGTCTTGAAGCCAAATTAATCCATTATCAAGCTGTCTGAAGTCATTGTTAAGGGAGCATCAAACAAACTGTAAGAAGAACAAACTGCGCTCTGTAGTCTGTTTACATTGCTCCGTCACACCACATCACATCTTGTAGCTCAGAGGTGTAGGTTTGTTCTGCAACTGTCGATAACGCCACTTGGAAATCAGAACTGATACGAGAGGTTCCGGAAGCATTCACAAATATAAATTGTTCTGGAAATGCCACACTAACTTTGGTCATGGGGAAAGAAACTTGCTGCAGGCCAATTTATTTATTTCCCTTTATTTCTAGCAGCAGAATGAACTGTACACTTGCCACGCTCGCCACCTCTCTGTAACCCTGCTCTGCACGGATGTGATGGCTGAAGTTTTAACAAATACAGAATTACAATGACATGATCCTTCTCTCCCCAATGCATTATGGTGCATCTGGTCCCCCTACCACCAGTTACACATAGATCAATATTTGAGCAGGGTGTGCAGCAGTATATGTGTGTTTGTGAAGCTTTCTATCTCTGTGGGGCAGCCCATTATAGTGTCAAGACAGATGGGAGTTGGCCTTTGGGTGGTGAGGCAGACTGGGTGGTGCTGTTAGCCCAGGATGATCTGACTGTCTTAACCCAATTACAAAAATGAGGGACCAGAGTATACAATTTGGCTACTTAAATGTTTGAAAATTCCAGCTTATGTTTAGAGATACAACAAATGTAGCATAATGTGAGAATAACTTACTATGTATGGTTTTTAAGTTTTTACTTTATTATATCTATATACACACATATAATTTGGATGATTTGAGTCCTCATTATTGAGTAAATGCTCTCTCTTTTTCTTTTTTTCCCCAGACACTCCACGCAGCAGCAGACCAACAAAGTCATCACCAGCACAAGCCAACTCATCAAACAGCTCTCAGATATAATCAGTGGCTCTTCACGGGTATTATATGCTCTCAGTCCTCCCTCATTCATTGTCATTTTGAAGAATAAACAGTGGATTGAACAACATTTCAGATAATTGAAGTTAATTCTGTTTTATTGCACAGCAAGACCGTCTGCGCCTGACACGACTAAAAACTGAACTCTCCGAGTCTGTGCAGAGCTATGGGGATCTGCAGAAGGTATGATGTTCTCATTTGGTTTTGTAAATTCATAACTATGGTTACTAAATTCTTATTTCTGGATGTCAGATGGTGCTGGGAGAAAATAGAGCACACCTGAACACACATGGAGGCAGAGAGAAAACAAATGTGGCCTCTTCAACATGGAAAAATGGAATCCTTTTGACCCCGCCTTTTGATTTGTTCCTCTTTTAGAAAATTGCAGAACGCTCGAGGGCCTTGCTCCCTCCAACACAGAAAGACAACCAGAAGGTGAGCTGATATGAAGTTGAAAATCCACGCTTTGTTTCACTGTCATTCATAACAGAGCAGGATGATGAGATGGCATCTCTCAGCTCGATTGCATCCTTACAAGGGTTCCTTTGAAGCTCTGTGTAGTCACCTTCTTTCTGTTATATTACACAGACTCCATTCATCACATCCAAGCCCTTTGTACTGCTGATATTATTATAATTTTTTTTCATCAGAGACTAAGAGTTTATTTTCACTGTGTAGTCGGGCTGGGCGATATGGAACATAATGTTATCACAATAATTATTTTCATATCATTCAATATCGATATATATATATATCACGATATACATCAAATAACCAGAAAAAACAAGTTTCTTCTTATGCACAAAACCGATTTTTACTTGCTCCTACAATCATCCTGTGCCACTGCACTTTAATTATAACCTTTCATACAAACCAGTACAGTGAAAAGCTTTTTTGTTTTACTTGTGATCAGTGACGATGTTTATTACAGTGTAAAGTGAGCACAGGTCAGCGGGGGAGTGAGGAGGAAGCGGAATCCGACAGAGACTCTGACACAGGACGACCAGACTTTTAATGTGCGTCTGTCCTGAATCGGCGGTGGTTATAATTATTCAGCGGCGCCCAAACATTAGCATGTGTGCTGCTGCTACTCCTACGCGCTGTGCTGTGTGTGTCAACCTAACCTGATGTGGGTGTAACTCTATTCCAGCCACATGATTGGTTCTGCGAGGCGCTATTCTCATTACCATTGGCTGTTCGTGTTGTCCCTCAAAACATAGACGACATGAGTTCTATCGAGAAAAAGTTATATCGCGTTAATTATCGATATCGTTTGGTCGCCCAGCTCTACTGTGTAGTCCAGTGTGGGAACTGTTGTAATATAGTAATATAATAACACATATAACACATGCTGTCTATATATGAATTGAGAATATACTTGTTTGTACTTTCAGTTGCAGTTTTTTATCTTTTATAGGTACAGTATGACAGTATGAGTAGGGTTTTTCTTCAGTGTTGAATCACAAATTATCTGTAGTGTTCTGTAGCTATAGGGTAATAGTGTTGATTAGTTCAAAGACTCAACATTCATAAGGATGGAGGAAGGATCCATGTTTATCTGTGTTTTCATCTATCTCTTTTTCATTTGCTTGGATTCCGAAGAAGGTTAACTGCATTAAGCTCTTTGTGGCTTCTGTTAAAATAATAACACATAAAGCATGCACTCCCTGCTTGTTTTACGCTGCCCCAATGTCATCCATGTCCCAATAGTTTTGTCCACTTCACTGTTGATTCGGCTGTTTTAATGAGCCAATTTGCATCCAGTCCTTGCATGTACATGGGCAGTAATAGTAATTGATAGTAAATGTGTAAATACAATGAAGGAGCATTCAATACTAATTGGAAATCTATCATCAAAATCTATCCCAAACAAAGCCATTGTTCTCCCCGTCACATTTAAACCTACTGTAGTGTCTTCAAATTCAACCCATGTTTGATTTAGTTAACCAGCACCAGTGTGTAATGTGTATATGTAATACTTGTAATACTTACTTTGATTTTTCATCTACCATTGGCTGGCTGCAGTACATGTCTTAAAAAAACAGTCCATATTTCTCCATTTCCAGTCTTAGTGCAGCGCTATGCCTCCTGCTTCTTGCCCTATGAACAGAAGTTGTAGACTGGTGTCTCGGCAAGTAAGCAAATATGCACGTTTGCCAACATGTTGAACATTTCTTTGGTGTTATTAAAAGATGAATGAATTAATGAATCATGAATTATGAATGAAGTATTGTCAGTTATGTCACAAAGACAAAAAAAAGGTCAGAGTTCAACAATGAAACAGGAAAGTATCTCTGTATCTAACTCAACAAAAGCCTACTTAAGCAGGGCAGAGGTCTGGACCCCTTTGCTCCTGCACTGAAAATAAGTCCTTTACAGCTTAATCTGGTTGGACGGTGGCAATAATGTGAAGAAACATTTTACACACAAAGAGCCTCTAAAAATCCATCTTTTTTTACAGAGGGGAGAGTCGTATGCATTAAGGTTTTATGTCCCTCCCAAGGCATATTATCAAGGTCTTTCATTCTCCTAAGCATTAGAGGTAAAGGTTTTTGGGGCTGGCGAGCTGAAGGGTGAATTATATGACTGCCCTCAATGCATAGAAGCAAGTCTATTAATCGGGGAGTAGACTGTAGAAGAACTAATTGGTGAGTCTAGGCATTAGCAGTTGGAATAGTCTGTATTTTTTTAGTATAGATGAAGTGACAGGGTTTTTCACAGGCAGGGTGACATTTGGAATTTCAGTAGACGTGCATTTAAACATGCAGTTTGCAGATCATGGCGGATGATATTGATAGTTTCCCGCCCACATCTTTATATTGACGTCATCAGAGTAAACTAAAAGTTGCAACAGGAAACTCTGGAAAGCACGTGTGTGTGTGTCTTCACCGCCTGAGAACTTGTGTGTCAGAACGATAGTCTTGAGAGTCATTCCCAATTGTGTGATGTACTGATATATTCTGGCGCGTTCGCAGTGGGCATGTATGTGTAGGAGTGAACACGATGTTGCTGAGGAGTGGTGAGTCAGACCGTGGCCGGTAGACAGAGCGCTGTGACTCAGCCTGGGTTGGTCCCTGTGCTCTGACCCCCACTGGCCCATCTACCATGAATTAGCTGTGCAGTCAGCCACGCAAAGGTAGAAGACATTAGCAATGCATAAAAAGTCTATTTATGTCTCTTCCCTTTCTTCTGCTTTTGTTTGCTCATGTAACGATGTGGATGTGCAGACTGCACTGGTTTTAATGGTTTTAATTAACTGACTCACCCTCAACCAATGGGAAATATCAGTAACTGATTGAGAAATGAATATTCTTTGAGTCCCAAAATAAACCGTTGTATAGTTCTGTGTGTGTATGTCTGTGTGTGTCATCATGGCAAAGTGTGGTCCTGGAGATGCCTTCTGCACTGACCTGTTCACCTAACTATCCAATTAATAGCCTCCAGAATGTAATTGCACATGACATTATAGTTATTGCTGTGTATACTCAGCTTGTGTGTGTGTGTGTGTGTGTGTGTGTGTGTGTGTGTGTCCCAATAGAATGTACAGACCCCATCCAGTGAGCTGATGGGAGAGGGTCCGGTGTTTGGAGAAGCAGCAGGCTCTGAGGGAGGCGCTCTGGCCTTTTTGTCTGAGATCAGTGAGGAGGATGTGGAGGTGCTTCACCAAAGAGAGGAGGCCGTGCTTCAAATTGAGGTAAGGACACTGTTGAGGAATTTTTGACCATCCTCACACATTACTAGATGCCACTATTATGTATATAATGTGTATTACATAATATATGTACAGTATCCAAGGTCATGTTCTAGATAAAGGGCCAACCAACAGTTCATTGCAGTGTCTACGCTTAGGGACTTTCATATCCAACTCTGATGACCCAGACAGAGAGGCACCAACTTCAACTGGTATGCCAAGATGTAAAGACACAATGTGATTTAGGAATACAGACTGTAGGCTTAACTATCAAATAGGATGCAAACACCTACATGTAACATAGAGTGACATCAATTCTAGCCTTTCATGCATGTGCTGTTAGAATGGGGGACGCAAGTAGAAAATTAATAGAATATATCTCTGCAACTACAGGGTCTATATAAATGATCCTGTGATTAAACCTGTGAGATATCTGCCTAACAAAAGGTGACACTTTGAGAGTGAATATTACCTATATAATCATGCAGCTGTAGACCTCTAGCAATCCAGAGAAAATCTTAATTAGCACGAGCCATATGCAATGCTAGTGAACTGAAGCAGAGCCAATTAGAGGTTTTAGTAGAGATAGGTTTAAACAGAGTCTTCAAATGGCCATTTTGGCACATTCTAGCAGAATCTGTGCCATTTGAAATATCTCACCGCAAAACTCATTTCATTTCACTCTTGTGTTACTTTACTCATTCTGTCTACATATAACTGTTTTGACTTTCTTCTGACAAATCAACCACATCGCCATACATTTTCCCAGAAAACCACACAAATGAAATCAATTTTGACTCTGACTTACTGGGCCGATTTACTGGGAATGAACCATGCAATAATAGAACATGAAATTACAATGTAATTCTAAACAAACAAAATAAATAAATCCAAACTATAAAAGACAATTTTGTACACTTATATAGATAGTACGGTACTTCACTTAGCATTGTTCCCCTGATGAAAGCAGCTTGCTTTGGATGTGAGGCACATGGCACTTCCTGCAGTAGAAATATGTTTTCAGGTGTTATGAATGCCAGCATCTTGACACCTCTTTCAATCACTCCGGTTATTTAAAGAGGTGTCTGGTGCCTGGTGTCTTGTTTTGCGGTGGACAGATCCAAACCACCCATGCTTTTGTTGTACTTTCACCGTCTGTCCACTGACGGTCTAATGCATTTTGGAGCACATGGTCACTTTATGGGCATCCATATATTTGTCATATATAACAGGAGTCTGCCTTTTTATCATCCACTTCATGTCTTCCGTGTCAGCCTTTTTGGATTTTTCATTGTTCTGTGTCTGGAAAACCATCACACTTTTTCTTGATAGTCCAACAACAGCTGAGAGCTGTGTCTTTTGGCCAAATCGAAAAAGGTTTGTGTAAAGGTTGTCCAGAAAGAGGGTGTAGTTCTGACCAAGCAAAGATACTCACAGAGGGTCTATGACTGAAGGGTAACTGTAAGTCTGTGCCTATGATGGATACACTTTCATCAGTTAACACAAACAAATTCAAAGTATTAGCAGTAGAGGAGTCTGCCAGCAAAAGTTTATAGCCTCATTTTGATGGCTTGTCCTTAATGGACTGCTTTATGCTGATGTGTGCCTTGGAGACCATGATGCTGTGGTGTCAAACAGTCTCCGAGTTGAAGTGGCTGCATCTTTTGGGCTGTGTCTTGGCTGCAGATGTTGCTCAGAGATGGGGACAGGTCTCGTTGGTTGTTTCTGAAAGGTGGGGGTAGATGTTGATGGTTAAAAGGATGGGGTGAGTGGCTCATAACCATAGTCATCATCATCTTTGTATAACGATTACATTTTTTTTTTTTTTAAGTGCCTACAGTGTAACTCCATATAGAAAACAATATGTTGGGATAAACAAGCACTGGGATTCAACTACCAATCCAGTTTGAGTGGGAGCACTAATTGAAATAATGGACAATAGGCCACAGGGCACTGAAGTATCAGCAACAATATATCATCTTTTTCAGCAACATTTTGCAGGTTGACTAAAGCTGCTATTGCTGAGGGGAAAATGGAATGCTCTGTTTTTGTTCAGATTGGATGTCAAGGGTACTTTAGTTAGGACGATAGGGTTTTTTAAGTTTTAACTTACAAGTTGGTTGTTTACAGAACATAACCACAGAATGGTTGTTCGTTACTTTGTAAGTTAAACTTAATTTGACCCATAGGACTGTCATAAGACCAGAGGAGAGCTTGCTGCGTGCATGGGCTCAGTGACCACTCACACGCAAGTGAGTTAATGCGATGTAATGTTCTAGATTAATGCAAAAGTACCACACAGCAGTGAGAGCACCCAACCACTGAAACTGACTGTGTGATGACGAGGAACCTGAATATTTGTGTGCTGTTTTGAAAGTTGTTCCTATTCAACCAATATGCTTTGAACTGACAGACTGAGCCAAGGTGGGGAAATCAGAAAGTATTAGGAGAAATGATTAGCTGACACAGGTTTTGATTTTGGTGGATTCATTCCAGTTAGTTTTTTTTATAAAACTTTTTACTTGCACCTTATCCTTTTAGTTACAGTCAGTCCACACAAAGACAGAGCAGTTAGGGCCTTCTCCTTCCTTTTGGTCCCAGGATCTGTGCCTTAGAGACAGACAACATAATTTCTTGTGTTGAATTTAGAATAAAACATTGTCCTCCTGCAAATGTAATATTCCACATATGTCCCAGAAGGCAAATATTTGCCACTCACGGTTCAATTTCACCAACCATGTATTCCCAGCCAGCTTCCAAAATCCAAACCTGTTTACTGATATTTACTAAGCCCCAAGCACCTAGTTTCAGATGAGAAATGAAACATGCATTTTCAAGTGTATAAGCTATTCTATAGTCTTGAAAAATAAAAAAAAGCCTTGGACATTTACCTTTTAAAGTCAGGTATCAGAGGTTGAAAGCACTAGAATTTACAACACATGCTCAAAGGAAAACAAACTAGGTATTTGTTTTCTTCAAATGTTGCCTCCCAGGAGGCCGACACATGCCAAGTTAGTAACTAGAATCTCAAACAGGCTCTGTCTATGTCTGCCACCTCCAAAAGCTTATTAGCGTTTTGTCATAGTTCCCCCGTGCTGCTGCAGGTTATTGAATGCTACCCAATTACTAATGTGCTTATTTACTTGTTTGTTTCATTACCTGGGCAAAGTTTCTTTGGAATCATAATGTCTATGGACATAACTTTTGAAGCTGGCATGAAAGAGCACCAGTTATACACTGTATATTCCTTTAAAATATATCTTCAATATGATGTAGACTTCAGATAGATGGAATCTATGTCTGTCTGCAGAAAGTCAACCGTCTTTTTTACTCTATTATTTTAGTTTTCAACCAATACCAAGATTTGTATTGAATATAATAATCAAAAAGGATAAGAAATACTCACCCTGCATGTGCATGATATATATGCATACATCCTATTGGTGGCAATAGTTAATGTATTACTACAGTATGTGACATGATGAGGTAATTTCTACCATATGACCACAAAGGATTTTCTGATCCATATAGACCTCAAGTCATGTGTAAGTTCTTCAGTATGCATAGATACCAAACAAAATGGTCTTTTAAACAATTTATGATCTCACTGCAATTTGTTTTCCATTAATTACCTAGTAATAGGTCCTACACTGTGGTGGTAATTAATTACTTTCTAGTATAATTTGTCCCACTACAGAACATGATATTAAATATCTCCAGCATAGTGTGTTGCCCCATTGCTTCACTGTAGAGCTGTGTGTAGCTCTCTCTTCTTGGCTGTGGCTCTCGCTTTCTCTCTCTCTCTCTCTCTCTCACACACCCTCTATCACAGTCCAGCTCACCATTGGCAGCACCGTGAGGAATCCCACCTTCATTCATGGCCTGTTAAAACAGCCATTAAGTTTTTAATGTCCTCTGCAGGCAGACAGGATTCAGCATAAACTGCGATCACATGAAAAGGATACAGTTCTGAGCAGGCAGACAGACCTCAGCATCATCTGCTGTACTCTGTGAACCCGGTGCCAATTAGAGAGAGCTGTGTGTTTGTGTGTGGGCACCAGCCAACGGGATACAAAGAGGTGACATTAAGCACACGATTCAAAGTGTTTTCTGTGTTTACATTCACCTGGAATTACAACCTTACCATTGTTAAATGCTTTGTTGGGTAAAACAGTGAGCAAAATATGCTGGTAAAACTTTTGAAGACATTCTGTAAAACTTCATCAGCAGTCTCAGCGGCATATGGCTGAATGAAAGCAGACAGAAGCCTGACACCTGGTGCTGCCGTCTGCTTAAAACGACAAGCCTTCATGTAACGGTCCAGCTTTGGACTGCAGTTTGCCATCCAGCCGTTTGAAGACTAATGATTGTGTTTTAGGAGCACTTTGCTGCATAATGAAGATGTATGTCTGTGCCCAGTTGGAGCAGTGTGAACTTCATCAACCTTTCAAATCAGTTAATCCCACCGCAGGAGCTGCACTGAAGAGCAGCAAAAAGAAAAGGAGAGCATCAATCTCCCCCTGCAGAGTGACACACAGAGAAAGAGAATGACAGCTTTATTTCAGCACAGGCGCCAATAAGGCCAGTCAGATGATTGGTGTTCAGACAGAGCCGTCTGGACTGTGCTTTAGTCATAGCAAGATACATAAATGTCATGGCCAGTGCTCAGACAGGTGCTGAGGGGCTTGACGTTGTTACTTTGGGGAGAGTGATAGTATCTGACAATGTGCTTTTCAACTCCACACTCTCCTCGCCTCCATCCTTGCCATCCACACAACCCCTTTCATCCCTTCATACGACTAAATCAGCAGTGTTTGCTCTGAATCCCAGCACACCTCACTTTTCTTCACTGCTCCCAGAGGAGCAGGAGAGCCCTCTGCCTGTCATCGTTATCCTCCCCCCCCCTCCCCCTCTCTCTCTTTTTGATGTGGTTCTGAGGTTAATTTTGCCTTCCTCAGAGACTGCATGTATGTGTGAACTCTGCTGTGGCTTCTTGGCTGCAGCTGATCTGGCAAGTTATGACTGTGAGCAGTGTTGGTCTCTGTGGGGTTTAGCTTACAAAGCCTTTACCTAGTCATGCCTTCAAGACTATTTCTTCCGTAAGTCCTCTCTGAAACCAGTCCCAGACCCTGTTCTCTGTCCCTTAGAAATACACCTATTTAATACAAGACTATACTGATAGAGGAAATATGATATGTAGGATTCATATGCTGCATTTTGTTGTTAATAAGTACAAAATTACATTTAATGGTAACAAAATTGCCAGGAGGTGGTAGGGATGGATGGTGAGTGTACAAAACACACAATTGTCGCACCAGACTTTCATGTTATGTTTATTCAACAATGGCGGTTTCTTTTTTTTAAATGAACATGTAAACGTTTCTGTATTAAACTAGACTTGAATATTTCCCTAACCATTAGTACTAATAATGTATAATATGTAAGTAGAGTAGTAAGGGTGTAAAGCTACAAACTTTAGAAATGCTGCAGTTGCTACAAATGGATATTGTATCCAAGATCAGATATTTTGGTCCAAAACAAATGTGTTGTCTGTCGTTGGCTGTGGCTCAGGAGATATAAAGAGAGTCGTCCATTAATTTGAAGGTTTGATTCCCAGCTCGTCCAGATTTTATGCCAAGTTTCCTTTAAAGTTCTTCAAGCGCTTGTTAAGACTAGAAAAGAGCAATTTAACATGCAGTCCTTTTGATTTGAACATTTTGAATTAACCACATATCCTCATGAGGGTTATAGAAAAATGTAATCCAATCACAATTGCATTTCATTTGCTGTTGCAATTTAGGTGGATACTGCATACATATACTTTGTAAGAGACATGGGTGATGGATAAGTGTGTTAGCTTCTTGATGATTCATGTACAATACATTATTGAGAAATCAGAGATCCCAGTAAAATTATCACAAGAATATTTTTGACAACAAATGTGAATGTCTCTTCCCAGTGGACCAGTAGACAGCTGATGTCTTTTCCTGTTGATTCAGGGAGAACAGTAGATATACATTTCTGATTGACAGTTCCCTCAGCTGTATGTGTCTTTATAAAGATGATAGTTGCTAAATCACTTCTGTCTTGGGACCTTATTCTTCCCAAAATTGCCACAAACTCACAGGCTTTTACTCACTTTTAGATGTGATCCAGGTGATCCAGAGGTCAAAATATCTTCAAATATGAACAACACTGTAGGTGTAACACACATTTTCCGAAGCACATGTATCTCAACCAACTTAATTAAACAAACTAATTAATCAACGGAAGATAATGATGAAGTTGTTAATACCCAACTTAATTTCTCATCATCCATGGAGGGTTTGAGTTTCCTCAGGTTAGACCTGTTGACCTGGACAACTTTGCATTCAGCATCACAACAGTAAGTCTTGCCTGCATTGACTTGTAAAGTGTAACCACATTTGTGACAGCTTTCGGTTCACCATTGCCCTGACTCATTATGTAGTCATGGTAGTCTCTTCTTCATCTTTCAGATGCATTCTTTCTGATCGGAGTCTCAGAGCAGCACCTCCCAGTATCACATTATATGCTTTGGCACAGGAGATCGTTTAATCAAAAATGAATTCATTAAAAAAATGTTTGGGGCGTAACAGAGGACGGCGTTCAAGGAGAATCTGAATAAAACACCTGAACCAGTAGAAAGAGCGAGAGGGAAAAAAAAAAAAAAACTACGCCAAAGCGTGTCTGTCATACTGATGTATTCTCAGGACAATGCATCCATAGAGTTTACCCTTCAGTGAGGACAGGTGTAGTGGGAAACACCAAAGGATAATCATGCGGCTCGACAAACAAGAATACTTTTAAACCATCAGCAGAAAATATCTCACAGCAAGTGGTTTATGAGCTAAAGCATTTGTTATTAACCCCTGCAATCAAAGGATTGATTGATTTTGCTCTCTTTACACAGTGAAGCTTACAGTACGATGGCAGATCACATACTGCTGGAACTGATTTATCTTCTAAAGCTCACTAATACAGGCTTCAGACTCCTACTAATGACCGACACCGCAGACAAGGTAGATATAATCTTGCGTGTTGTCATTTCTGCAGGAGTGAGAGTCAAAAAATAGGTTGATTAAGTATTAATTATATACAGTGACATTTTTTTGGTGCAGACAGCAGTGAAACACACACTTCAGACATTTTCAATTTATGGTTCAATGTAGTTAGACAAAGGCTACACATGGCCACTTCACATTTGACCATTTTCTATTTTGTTCCTTACTTGAAGTAAAAGTATATAGTTTAGATTCCCCCCCCCCCAAGTACTAAATTACCTAAATTGTGAAGTTGGAAACTCAAGCATAATGTTACCGTCAAAGTCTGCTCCTCAGTCGCCCTCGGCACAATTATCCAGGCCCTGCAATGCAATGTTTACAATTTCAAATGTCTCAACCTTACCATGTAAGTCAGGTAACTTGAGATAATGTATATTATGATTTGGTGCTATACAGATGAAATAGAATTGATATTGAAAAGTTGATATCTTCTTCTACAGAGACCTTCTTCTCCGGCTGCCACTCAGCTGCCCTTGGACTTTGTTTCCGTCTACAACTCTACTTGCTCATGTGTCCCTTTTTTCTCTGCCCACTCACACACCTATTCCCAGTTTCCATATCATTCCAAGCGCACTTTATACCTGCCATTTTGAACAGCTCCTGGTTGGTATGTCTATTTAAGTTGCCATGTCTTTGTGTTGTCTTCCCCATGTCTATATTTCAGGTACTCCACCACACCAGCCTTTTCTTTGTATAGGCATATCCCTGTATATGCTGCTTCTAGCAGGTACGGCAGTACAAATCAACCGTCCATGGCTTCAGGCCAGCTAGCCTTCAGTCTGCAAAACCCCAGCTTTCATCCCAGTTTTCTTCTGTCCTGTCAAATGTCGCCTCCTGATCCCAAGCAAACTATCTTCCTATCCGATCTTGACCCTGAAGACCTTGAGCTGTCCCTTTTTCCTCACAGCTCACCTTACTTTTGCCAGGATTAATTTAAGTGTCAGGGCCACTAAAGGAAGCGTGGGTGTAATACTTGTTGATCCCCTAAACTGCCCAGGGCTACATAGTCTCGGTTGCCAAGCGACACAGACCCTCCACTCCCCAGCGAACCAATCAACGCCAACCAGACACTGAGCTGACCGTCCCTGTCGTCATTCTGTGTGTTCCTGTGACGGAGCTCCCTGCCGACGTCCTGTCTACTCCTGAGTTGGCTGTTTCAGCTGATGTCTCATCTGTTCAGAAGATGCCCTTGGATGTCATCTACACAGTAGTTATGTAGACATTTGAATTCGTACCAGAGTGATGGGCCGACCAAAAATGTTCTAGCGTTGCCGTCCAAATGCTGCTTGCATGGCTAAAAAGTAGCAGAGTTTGATTTACTTCTGACAACAAAACAGTGAAATAAGTTCATTTCACGCAATTATGTCAGAATTACAGAATATAGTAAGTTAATAAATACATTGCAATGCAATGAGACGCAGCTTTAGAGATCCCCTGCAAAGGTTGGTGTTACCGGAAACCTCATTAGAGTCCACGATGGTTCCTCCACAGTGAATGTTGAATGTGCCAAATGTTAAGATTCTTAGCCATAATGTGTTCTATCATAAGTTTAGCTAATACCACTGGGATCTAGCCAGCATTGCCAAGATTGTTGTTATTTTTACTGTTTATTCACTCATAGCACTTGGTTAAGATCAAGGACATTTTATACTAATCTACTATTATTCGTTGTTTGCTCAAGCTGATTGGAGAGAGGCCTTTAGAAATGTTAGAAATCACCTAATGGATTTGAACATCAAACTCCACAGCCACCAGGAGATCACACGATACTGTGTCTGTGTCAGATCCTATTGCCCATCACTAGGGTGGGAAAAAGTACCAGTGCACAAAGCTGTCCACTCAGTAACAGGGTTAAATATCATTTGTTGTCCCCGTGCTTTTTATTTTGGAATCACACAAGACGAAGCAGGTTTAGCCTCACCGGACTGTATGCTCTGTCTCTGGGTGTCCTGCTGCTAGCATCGTGTTATCATATTCAGGGGTATTAGGTCCTTCAGGCACCAACACGATCTTGCATTTATAAACCATTTATTCAGTAAAGGGCAAAAAAGAGATGTCTCTCATGGAGTCAGTGTGGGAAAACTGTCACTATTTTTTTCCTTCCCCCCTTTTCTCACCAGTAAGCATGCAAGTAAATCTGCTTAACGTTTTTTTCTGCTGTGGCAGTGACACTGTGTCCTGTTGCCCGATGCCTTTGGGCTCGGGTGGGAGATGTGGGGAGAATTTCATATCAGCATTAAGCACACTTATCAAAGAGAGTGGGAGCGGGGGAGAGGGAGGAGGCACCACTGAGTATCAGAGAAAACAGCTGATGAACTTAGTTGTCCTTTGTCCAAACCCCTTTCATCCATAACTTTACATGTTTCTATAATCTGTTCCAAGATTACAAGTTATTATTGGTGTAATTTATTTATTTATGTGGAGAAGTCCTTTGTCTGATTGGACCAATACGCCTCTTGCTGGACCCTCATGTCTTCTGTCTCCAAATAATCTATGACATGGAAATATATGCAGAACAGGTCTGCCCATGTCACAGTGTGCAGAGTGCTCATCTCTCACCTGCAGTATCAGAGGTGTCCTCCCATTTGTTTTGATGTTCCTCCAGTTCGATAGCAAAGCCAGTAGGTCTCAGTCCTCTGGGTGATGCACCACAACACCACATAGGGAACTGTAAAGAAAAGCTCGGGTCAGGTGAGCTGAAGGAACTTTGATATGTAATATGTTGGAAAGATTTCATAATATTGATATCGCCAAGAAATGAAACACCAGATCTCAGGACTACATGTTTGTGGGGGTGGAAGTGATAAAGAGGTTGATCTCTGTGAGGACGGAGCACTCACTGCTGTTATTAAAGAAAGGGTGAGACTTTTGGTTTGACTCAAGACCTCCTGCTGTTGACAGGATTTGTCATTGTGTGAATAGTAGCTATCTACCACGAAGTTAGTGTATCTGAAACACTTGCATGATCTAAAATGTTGCTTTGTTCAAGCTTGAGTTCGTCTAAGGCTATGTACTGATCTTTAATCAGGGTTGATTGGGAGCACAGAGTTGCACTGAGCGGCTCGGCACATAGTAAAGAAATTCTTTCCCTCCCTTGAGGGCTGTGGATTTGTCAGAATGCAGCAGGAACAGAGGGAACTTGAAATGACAAGCGTTGACAGCGAATGATGACTAATGTGCCTGTGGAGAGCGGATACGTCACTGAAAGCTGCCAAATCACAACTGTCAGGACAGAGTCGGCTAATGTGCTTCCTAAAGCAGACTACACCTGAGACGCAACACAACTCATGGCCCTCTGTTCTCACGAGTTGCTCTGCCCTGGCAGGACTTCACCGTGTTTTACCAGGTAATTGTTGAGCAAAATTATTCCATAGAGAGATGGTTACCTGGTAAAAAATAATGTATTATGAGACTGATATAACAACATCAGCATAACACAGTTACAGACAGGATACACATAAAATATTTTGTCACTAACAATACTACTAAGCATAGCCATAGTTTATTTAATTGGAAACATAATTGAAATGATCAAAGAATACTGAGACAAAGTGATTAGTAGTGATTAAGCATTACATCACTTCCACCGAAATATGTTTTTTTTTTTCATATATATTTTAGTAGGAAAGATAAGTTAGTGAATGTAATTACATATGATTGATTTACTCTATAATCAATTTGTGGATAAAACAAATAAATGTGTTTTTCCTGCTGCAGCCGTTTGTCAGTAATGTAGATCTTTTAATTTAGACAGTTCTCCAACAATTTATCTTTCAATTCGTATAAAGCCAAGTTTTACATTTTAGTCAATAGTATTATTGAAGATCCAAAAACACTTTGTAAAATTCGTCCAGAGCTATGAACAAAAAGCAGACCTATTTTCAAAGACCAGGGAGGAGTTGCCTTGACAACATTATATATTACATAAACACATCAGGCATGTCCCATGTGGCATACAATCCAATTTCTTTCCAAATTAAGTAAACTAGTATTTGCATATATATTCACACACATTCAAGTTTCCATGTCTCAAAGGTGATATCCATCAATTCATATGAAAAAATATATAGTATTGACGTTGATGTTTTTTAATTAATTGCAATTAAAGGTATACCATCAATTTACATGATAATATATATATTGATATTATCATTTTTAGGTAACACATCTGGCTATAAGCTGCTTATATATTATAACATGTTAAAATGCACAACTGAAAAAATGTTATTTGAAGTGATGTAATTCACACTTTAAATGTTCTGACTGCTGCTTTAGTTACAATCAGAGTTATTGAGCATTTCAGGCTCTTCAATTATGGCCAACATGTCAGTGGTATGTGTGTGTCCTGAAAGGTATGGCACACACAAACTCCAGATTAATTAAACAGTTAATTAGGGACGGTTTCTACAGTTTGGCACAAAAGCTGTGTCCTCTGACACTAGTATAAGAAGTTACTCATTTGGAAGAGTAAAACAAGAAAATCAGTAAGGAGCAGTTAGTGTTAACATTGTGGTGGTGAAACGCTGAGAAGTGTACAAATACTTTGGTTCATTATCAATTGTAGCAGGTCAGAGGATGTCAGCCGAGTAGGCCATCCTTCATGTGTGGCCCAGGACACATTCAAATAATGTGGCCACATGCAACTCAGACGACCTGCGAGTGTGGCCTGAGGGATTTTTTTCTCAATGCATCTTCAGTGCTTGTTGGACACGTTCACACCTGTACTTAGAGCTGTCCATTTGTGATGGGATCAACCAAGACAGATGTTAATGCCTGGTCTGTACATGGTGCAAGTGGGTGAGAGTGCGTCAGAGTTCAAAGTAACTTGTCACAGCAAACAAGGTGTGAAAACACCTTAAATCTCCCACACTCCTCTTCAGGGGCCTTGCTGTCTATCAGCACTTTGTGGCTGACTAGCATACTCAATCAGCTCCTATTCCTGAAGCTAGGTTCACCTTAAAAAAAGGCTGATGGTGGTGCTCTGCTGTGCCACACTTCCCTCTGCAGGCACAAGAGGAAACCTCCACACTGAGCGCTGTCTCTAATCCCTGCTGCTCGCTGTCATCTGCTGGAATATAAATCCTCTTCATGATGCTGATACCTTGTATGGCACCAAATTGTAATTTTGATAAAGATGATTAAGTATGATTTTCAAGATACAACAGCATAAAGTAATAAAGTCCTGTGTGAATCAATACTTCAAACATACTATACTATATAGTATGAATACAAAAAAGAAAAGAGGAGTACATTTTGCTACGGTTGCAAAGCTTTGGATCAAGCTGCAATTGTTGCCACAAGTGCTTCTACAGCCAGTATCAGACAGATCTGGAGAAATGTGAGGCGCAGAGAGCTGGTGACTGCAGTGCCAGTCAAAAGCTGCCGTCGGGCTTGTTTTTCTGACTTTATTTATTTATTTTATCTTTGCCTCGAGTTTAATTGTGTTGTTGCTGTCCACACACGCGCCAGTGTCAGGTGGGATAGATGTCTGAATCGGAGCCTGACATTTTAGTCTCATGAAAACATACAGACCCTTGGAGTCTTTCATTTGTTCAAGCCTGTTCTTTTCATCAGTCACAATAATAATACTAACATTAGCAGCCGGATTGACATGAGGCATCAGGGTCCACAGGGTTATCACTGAGGACGACTCTGACTCTTTTGCCATATTATATTAATTTGTGGATTGCAACTAATGTTTTGTGACAGCGATCTTCATACAGGAAGTACATGTTTTGCATATCTCACAGAGGGGAGAGGTGAGGGTCAGCTGTTCCTTGAGTGGTCCTCAAATAGGAAACACTCCATGTGAAAGAAAAGATGTGAAGAGGATTTATTACAGTGCTATGGATATTAACTCAACTTGCTTCAATCTTGCATTGATGTCAAATTTTAACAAGAGTTTAAATTCTTGTAATTTTCAGTTTGGTGCATTCATTAATAATCCCAAGATGGTTTACCGTGTTGCTAGCCTTGAAAGTTAATCCTAACTCAGGTCAGAGCTATTATGTATCCAGGTTGTCATCCATCCAGCTGTCCGTCCCATTCCCAGGATTGCAATATCTCACGGACAAAGGTTCACTTGTAATCAAAAATGAACTGGTTCGATTTAGGGGGTTAAAGGTCACTATGACCTCAAAAAAACCATAACTCAGGAATTCATATTCTCATGCATTATGACACAATTTCATACAAATGTGTATATTGGGTCAAATTCACTGGTCCACATTGTTCTTAAAAAACAATGTTATTCAGTATTTAACACCATAACACAGGAACAGAGATTCTGACCTTATTTCCTACAACCTGAGTGGTAAGTAGAGGGATACAACCTCGAGGCGGTAATTCTAATTCTATTTGGGTTGTTTTCATGTTATGTATTTCTACGATTTATTAACAATTGAAAACAAACAACACTTTGTGTAGATCTTTTTGAAATTGTAATACTGTTAGCTGTGAGTTTCTTAAAGATGTAACATTAAGTGATTGTGACTTTACAGCCACTGCCTCACAGGTTTGCTGACACGTTCATACAACTGTAGTACATTACAAGAAGTGGGTGAGACTGCAGCTAACTCACAACAAATATTTCCAATATCTCTGACTCAAAATGACAACTAGGAGGCTGACATCAATGTTTTGCAAAAGTAAGGTGAGCTGTGAGGAAAAAGGGACAGCTCAAGGTCTTCAGGGTCAAGATCGGATAGGAAGATGCTTGGGATCAGGAGGTGACATTTGACAGGACAGAAGAAAACTGGGATGAAAGCTGGGGTTTTGCATCAATGTTGGTGCTTGTTTTACAACTACATTTGTTATGTCGTTTGGAAACTCACGTTGTAAGTTGGCAATTGCTGAAGCCCAGAATAACCGAACAGCAATATTTTCGTTCTTTTCTTAAGGTAGTACACGTCTGATCAAAGCAGCCACTTCAGGTCACTTAGTTTCTTTTTGAAAAAAGCACAACACCCTCAGTGCCTTATGAAAGAACACCATCCTGTAGGACACTTTGTCACTAATCTGTCCTCCAATCTATTGAACCATATATGTTGTTTATCCCTCGTTTGACAAACATACAAATACAATATGGTGTTAACATACTGGATCCTCGTCACAATGGCCAGAATAATAAAGTACTCAAAATTTGTATCCGTATGCTCAAAATCAAATAAAAAAATGCTGCTCCCCTTTCTGCTTGAAAAGCCTCAGACTTTTTCAACATCACCCACAAAAGTGACAGAAATGAAAGGTAGCATCCGCTTTTTGTCAAGCGAGTGAACAGCCTGCTGCCTCCACAAATGGGCAGTAAAACACAAAATAAATGCAAACAGGCATCATCAGATCCTTTAAGGGACAGAGCGCTGTACTGAGATCAGACGTGAGGAGATGTATTGCTGCCACTTCGGTATTGTCTAATAAATGTCTATTTTTTAGCTTGAACAGGTAAAGCACCCCCTGTCTTGCTTCTCCTGATGGCAAACCACTGCCAAAACTGCGTCTCTTCTCTTTTCTGATGTCAGATGTTTGGATTTTAGCCAAAATCTGCCAGTAACATCATGCTTTAATATCAGTGATCAACTTTGCAACAGTTTATCAACAAAAAGTGATGTTAGCAGCTCCACAGCGGCAACAAGGCTCGTTCACAAATACTCCTTCTGAATGAGGTTTCAGCTTCTCAGCCCTTAGCTCATTTCACCACAAAATGTGCCTGTGTAACATCGTCTTTGTCAGAATGTGCCTTGTGGAAGTTGCTTGTTGGATACCGAACTCCTCAGCATTAACTTATTCAGTTCAGCTGCATGTTCCAGTTGTAAAGACATGTAGACACATTGGTTTTTCTTTTATTTCAATTAATATTTATTTTAGTTTCTCTGGGAAGACAGAATCTCAGCAATGACACGCTTTGTGCATCCTGACTGTGACCAGACAGACATAGCCATTCGGGACCACCTTGAAGGACATGTTTACTATTGTGTTATTTTCTTTTATCTCAGAAAACTAATTGGTATCCTTAGATTTAGTTGTATTCATGAGTTGTTTTTTTGTCCTTTTTAAATTTTCCTTTGATCAGATCAAACTGGCAACAAATATTTTGAGCCGTGATATGCGCCATAACCATTTGGCCTATGTGTGGCCCTGTCTATCCCTGTTCTAATGGTTACCTCTAGTGTGAAAGTCCACTGTATCACAAAGCAAAGGCATCTCTAAGTCCAATAGAACACCTTGGTAGGTTGTGGAGATTTGTCAGCAGCATATTCCTGATTCAAGTCTCCTAATCTACCAAGGTGTTCTATTGGGAGAATGCTCTGCAGAAATCCCTGCAGAAATTAAAATGCTATCATGTTAACATGGAGCAGAATCTCAATGGAAATGTACCAACATTTTAAGGAATCCATGTGATGAAGAAGTGAGGGTGTTTTGACAGCAACTGGAGTAAGCTACATTGTTCTTATTTAAGAGCTTAATGAGTGTATGTGTGTAACATTTTATGGTATTGTCAAGCGTTTGTTGACATTTACTAAATGGCTTCAGGTGTCGACCCTGATTTACATGCAGCCCGGGAAAGCGATGACTTATTGCAATCAGATTTGTGATCTGGCCAGCAGAGACAAGAGTAAATGGGGCCTTAGTAATTTAATATCTTCACCAATCTACATGTTGGACTGATGATGCAGAAACTCTCAAATTAGTATGTAAGCCTGTGACATAACTTTATTTTTTACACCTCTTAATTTGTGATTTGTCTGTCTTACAAACCCCTTCTACATGTTAATATTATGTGGTATCTTATTTCTAATGTCCCCCTAGAAACTTCTTCCTCGAGTGCAACACCTCGGAGTATTACCCCCACTAGCTCCCCCAAAGGGCCGCACCAGCCACCAACTAATCAATATAAACAGCAAATTCCGCCCCTCTCCCACACACCGGGTACTTATTATATCCCTGTTGTTACTAACTATAGGCCAAACAAAAAACTTAAAATATAGCTTGCAGGTCCAATCACCTGGTCTCTGTCCCCATATCTCCCTCTGCTGGCAAGAGAGTACCTGTGCGACTGGCCCTCCTCAATGTAAGGTCCCTTTCTAACAAGTCTTTTATTCTCAATGAACTAATTTCTTCATCCAACTTAGACTTTTTATTTCTAACTGAGACCTGGTTGTCTTCTGGCAATCACGCCCAGCTGCTAGAGCCTTTCCCACCAAACTATTAATATATAAGCACTCCCAGGTATAATGGCCGTGGAGCTGGCCGAGCTGTTGTTTTAAAAAAATGCTTCACTTGCTGCCCCTTTACCACAGAGAAATGTTCTAGTTTTGAGGCTACTATGTTCAAAATTTGCAGCACAGCTCCGGTCCGTGGTTTAGTTATTTATCGCATTCCCAAACCAAATGTTAATTTTGCCCTAGAATTCTCTGAACTTTCATTGTTTCAAATTTTGACAGAGCCATCATTATTGCTGATTTCGATATCCACATTGATGACCCAACCAGTGGTGCTACAACTGAATTTTTAAACATACAGAATCTAGTCCAACATGTGACTGATCCAACCACAGCCACACATTAGATCTTTACCCTCGGTCTGAGCATCAATTCCTTGACCTTAGAGGATGTATTTGTCTCTGACCATTTTAAATGAACATAGTCCCTCAAATTCTCATCTAACTTTTCCACAGGTCATCTTGACCATAACCCTTATGAGTCATCCGATCAAAATTTTCAATAATAATTGTCAAACCACACTGGATTTCATAGCCCCTATTAAAACAAGAATGAAATCACCTATTAACATCCCTCAATGGGTTTATGACAGGCTCCAAGATCTCGAAAGGCTGTGCAGAAAAACTGAACGGAAATGGAAAAATACCAAACTGCATGTCCACTACTTATAGATGAAAGACTTCTTAACTTCCTATAATAACAAAAGTAATCACCATATTCCCAGATTCCTTTTTAAAACCATCAATAGACTTATAAACCCTGCTCCCTATGCCCTTCTAGCCACTTCACATAATGACTGTGAAAAGTGTTTATCTTTCTTTAACCCAAAAATCCCTGACATTAGAACCAACATTGCACCAGCGACCACCATCATCCCAAATATCCTGTATCCTGCCTGTCCCATTCTACTTCGCAACTTTCAGGAGGTTTCACTTCCTGATTTCATCGACACTGTGTTGCACATGCGTTCGTCTTCCAGCCCTCTCAACATCCTACCCACATCACTCCTAAAATAAGTACTATTGGCCCTAGCCTTCTTAGAATTATGAATTGCTCCCTTTCTTCTGGCCAAGTCCCTGATTATTTTCACCAGTCACCATCCAGCTTTTATTGGAAAAGCTTGATGAATCACTCCCACAAAATTATAGGCCCATTTTTTTAATAACCCCATTCATATCCCAAATTCTTGAAAAGGTGGTTCTGACCCAATTTCTATATGTGTGTGAGAATAATACATTTTTTCAACAAAAACAGTATGGAAACCGCCCTCCTTGAAACTACTATTTATTATTGTCTGCCGATGCTGGTGATTGCACCGTATTACTGCTCCTTGACCTCAGTGCCGCATTCGACAATGTCGATCATAACATTCTGATCAATAGACTAATGCAATGCTTCGGTATATCTGGAACTGCCCATTGTTGGTTCAAGTCATATCTCTTAACAAATTTCAGTTTCCATTGGAGATAACACCTCATCCTTGGCTCCACTGTTGTGTGGAGTGCCACAAGGTTCCATTCTTGCTCCTACACTTGTTTCGCTCTACAAGTCGTTTCAATGGGATATCATATCAATCCTATGCCAATGACACCAAAATATACTTCAAACCAGATACGTCAACCTTATAAGTGAGTGCCTTTCCGCCATTAAGGAATGGATGTCACTTAGCTTCCTTCAGTTAAATTTAAATAAAACAAATAATAATCATCGGTCCCGACCAGCTAGCAGGGAGACCCCTATCATTTCTCGGTCCCCTGGCAACCAATATTAAAATTACAGCTAAAAATGTAGGTGTAACATTTGATTCTCATCTGAATTTCAAAACATATGTTAATCAAATCATTAAATCCTGCTACTTTCACCTACGAGTCACGTGACCATGGCTACGTGACCATGGCTAAGGGATGCTTCAGTGCATCACACTATAGGTATGAGCTATGGTTATATGCCGGGAACAAACTGAACTGAATGCTGTCATTGTGCTCGGGAGTCACATCATCCATATTTTACTACCCAGATTAAAACTGATAATACATCATCGTCACAAAATGATACAATTATTTTATATCATGGAAATGTTGGCTTTATTGATCATACAAATACGATAATTTTTGAACATCTGGCGACACTGGGTCAGACATTGTTTAATCTGTGCCTGTTTTTCCAGCACCTGATCAGGTCTCTGATACACTTACCCCTGGATGATAAGGGGGCCTGCTGTAGTAAACCTGCTGGAAAACCTGGAGAAATGTCTCCAGTCTTGGTTCCCAGCCCAGTGCCAGTGGCTTTTAGATTGGCCATGAGCAGAATTTAAAGCCCATCAAAAATGGTAAAGGGCACAGTGTTGGCCCAAAGCCTGGCCACCCACTCAGCCCTTAGGCAGGGGTCCCAAACCGGCACATCTCTCCGTGTGTGTGCGTCTCTCTTTGCTTATTCACATTTACTTCCTCACATTATTTCCAAAATTGGTTACACACTGTTCTGTCATTATGATGAAATGAGTCCTGATTGCCCCATGCTTTGCCAGGTAAAATAAATTTGTTATTCTATTACAGCATGACAGACAGGGTTGCCCAAAGATAAATGCAAAACAGTCTTTAGCATCACAAGGTTTGCCAGGGGCCATTTTGGCTCCATTCAAATGATTTTTGCCAAGTGGCAGAATGACTGCCAGCTTCCACAGCAATCTCCGCCACCTGTGATGGATGGCCCAGTGGGCTAGGCTACACAAACGCAGCTGCGATTGCACGGAGCCATAATGGAGGGAAGGGGGGACCTGTGAGCAGGAGATAGACAGAAGTTTTATAAGCTTTTATGTTGCTTTGAGTTGAAATATTTAGAGCAGATTCAAAGCTGGGAGACAATGGAGGATTAGCTATGGTCTACCATAGCCGGGTTAGGTTTTTCTGAACCCTGACAGAAATAACTGCCCATTATTATCAAATTGTTGGGCTTTCAGCTGGCACAAGCAGCACAGAATAGCACTAATTGCCATTTTCACATCCAGTGCTCATATTGTTTAAAAAGCGAATGCACTTGTGCCCATCTGAGCACACATGCATGTGGTGGTCTTAAAATGAGTTGTATCAGGCAACTTGATAGCACATAGCTATCATGTGCACCTGAAAGCAATTATGCTCTGGACCAACAAAAACCTGGTCTGAAGTCATCTGTGCAGTTATTCTGTGGCACATTATCAAGATAATAATATGCACTGACATAGGCAAGTGCATCTGACTTTTAAAGGAATTGGGACAAGGTTCTCTAATTGGATCGTTGCATGTTTCAATGAAAATGTAACCTGGATTTATGATGACGTCATCAAAGGTATCGATCCAGCTTGTAAGGCACAGTATAAAAAATGGAAGCTGCTGCTCGTCATCCATAGTTGTTTTGGTAGAATATCGTGATGGTTTGAGGTCTTGTTGGACTTCCAGGGTCGTTCAGCTCTTCACCTCAAGTGGTTACTGAGGAGTGGTTCATTGTCTAGTCTACTCACATCATTTGAAAGATTCAGGCTCCTTACTGACCACCAGAGACTAAAGGTTTTGACTGATCTGGCAAATGTCTGTGTCCGTTGACAACCAATTGCATCCTTTCACTGTCCTTCCATTTTCTCAACAACTGCTCTTCTGATGAACTTGAAACCTGGCGGGTGAATTTCTGAGGATGTCGGAAAGTGAGATTCTGGCCCAAACCTTACCACTTCCTGTGATGTCACTGATGATTTCACAACTGTGGCTGTGAAATGGAGTTATGTTACAGTGACATCACAGAATGTTGCTTCATGATTTTGTATTATATTATTATGGAGTCAAATAAGGGTCACAGATATTATTCGCTTGCAAAATGATCTTCACAGATAACCTCAGCTTGCAGTTATATATCTAATTTTGTGTGCATATAAAAATGCATGCATATAATTTGCACGTATGTCAAAAAGATTTGTAGCTGTAAAAATATTTTCGGGTTAAGGTTGAATTATCAATAGAACATAAACACACCTACTGGAAGTTGGGATAACCGGTTGATATTACAATGGAAGAAAAAAAATACAGATTTATTAATTCAAAGATTAATTGACAAGACCACCTGCATAGTTAATGCCTGTTTAGTTTTTGTATTCCCTTTGTTTGTTGTGACTGAGATGAACAGTGGTGTAATATATAATGTCTGTTTTCTCCATAGAGAGACATGCTGGACGTCAGTCAAATCATGAAAGATCTGGCCAGTATGGTCCATGAACAAGGAGACGTCATAGGTAAGATTTTGTTTGCAAGGTGTGTCTGTGTGTGTTAAATTGTATTAACATTGTTATCCCTGACTCAATTAGCATTAATAACCTTTCTGATCATGTTTTAATTTGATGCACTTGATTAATAACATGAGCTCAGAAACACCGTTGTGCTAAACAAACTTTTTAACCTCCACTGGGCTGCCACGCTGGCACATTCTCTCATGAAAGTGAAACGCTGTGGGTTTATACAGACAGTGGTCGGTTAGAGAAAATCCATTTAGACACCCTGATATCTGTAAATGGCTCTCTGCACCCTGCAGTGATTCAGACTTGGCAGAAAGAATGGAAGTTAGCACACAGATATAGGGCAGATATAGAGGCTCTGCTGCTGGGTCACAAATCTGCCATCAGCTATGTCTCGCTCCATCATGAGCATTCACTGGAGAATTGGCTTTTACTTAATAATGTCACACAATGACATAGACAAACAGACAGACCTGAAAAACAGTGTTTGATGGGTTTGTAGATTAATTCTGAGAAGTGAAAGGTGTGATAAGGTAGATGACTTAAGCTGTTGTGTGTGCTGCAAAACAGTGTTAGTGGTGAGAGTCAGTTCATCCAGTTCAGCTTATTTTGGGGCTTTTTTGACAATTTAATAGTTGTGAGTTTTGTTTAAACCTTTAACCTTTAGTGTTGCCATTGACTCCCTTTAAAAGATAAGGTCAGTGTTATTTGTTCGAACGGCTGACAAACCACACAAAAAACTAAAAACGTTCTGACATCCTTTCCCTGTCTGTGGGGCTCAGAATGAAGACAGAAATCTATAAAAAACGCCTGACAAATGTATCATTTACTGATTTTTAACTAAAGATCAGGAAAATGTCCCCAAGGGGACAATAAAGTTTAAATAGATCAGGGACTAAGTCTGTGACTAAAGTATCTATCCGACCAAAAAAGTCAAATAAACGTCTACTCAAAAGCTTTGTGTGAGATACAACAGGAAAAAAAAACATGACCATTTCAAGAGACAACACAAACATTTATGTGGATCCATTTTTGCTGTAAACACTTTAAATGGGTTTTCTTGTTTTCTTCCACAGGGGTGTACATTCCACCCGTGTCTGTGTATTGGTCTGTTCTTTTATTTGTCAGTAGAATTTCTGTAACAAGTTCTTAACTGATATGGAACAAACTTTTGGAGGGACAGCGTATATGTCAGAGAACAACAGATCCAGTTAAAGGGCAGATGAAGGAATTTTGTTTCACTGCCACTGACATTTTTAGGACATTGTTCAACATCTTTGTAAATAATGTTTCAATCTTGAAAATATAATGTGATAAATGTGTCTTTGCTAGTTTCACAGTTAGTATTTCCACATCCAGTGCCCATGTTGTTTAAACAGAAAGTGCACTTAAAATGAGGTATGGTCAGGTGCATTGTTGGTGCATTGTTGGCACATTATTATCTTGAGGCAGCAGAAAACAATTGTGCTGTTGACCAACAATAACCTGGTCTGAAGTCAGTGTTGAGGTATTCCACTGTTTTTTTGGGGCACATTATCAAGATAGTACTAGTTGCTTACATAGGCCGGT
The DNA here is from genome assembly GCA_026259375.1 of Verasper variegatus. Taxonomy (NCBI): domain Eukaryota; kingdom Metazoa; phylum Chordata; class Actinopteri; order Pleuronectiformes; family Pleuronectidae; genus Verasper; species Verasper variegatus. The sequence goes on from CM048048.1 coordinate 6,781,725, forward strand.
GCATAATGTGTGTGCTCTCTGCTTTTTGAATGCACATTTCTATTCCAACAAAGTTCTGTGAACTTCTCTTTCACTACCTGGAAAATTGTCCATTTCACCAACATGGAACTGTGCCTGGCTTTAAAGGGAAATCAGAGATTTTGATTGACTGCATGTTGCACCCAAAACATAACCTTTAATAACTACGAACCTAGGTCCAACCCCTCTGAGACCCAACATTCAACTGCATCATGCTTGAACGTCTTAACCAAAGAGAATAAATGTAATATATAATCAACATGTAAAATTACTACACTTATATTTGAAATAAATTCAAATAGGTCAAAACATATCAATGTGCAAAGGAAATCAAAGTGGAAGTGATTGTAAAAAAAGAAACAGACAGCAGCGTTTCAAACGACCTTTGGGTGAAAGGGACCTGGGGAATCCCACATTAAACCAAACCAATCAACTCAATCAACAGTGCATGATAAAGTAGTTAAGGTTATGTGCAAACCCCCACCTCCCCCCGAGGCACAACGTGCACACGTGTTTAGACTTTCTAGTCTTCAACTAAACCTCTAAAATGATTAAACCTTTGGCAGAAGGTCTCCATAGCCAATCATAGAATTTGAGGGGTTCTTACAATATGTCTGCTGCTGTGGACTAACTTAATCAGCCCTGTTGCACCACCTCTGAGTGCTGGGTGTGGCATGTATCTTTTGTATTTCTGACAAAGTTAGTGGTGTGGAAATGAACAAAATTTATCAAGATACAGTCTGTGTGTTGAATGTACCTTCCCTTGTAGTTTGTAGCTCAACATACAGAATCAAGGGAGCACGCAAAGGTCAAGGGAACCACTGCTTTTCACTTTTTCCTCATTCATATTCAGAATAAACTGAACACGTCCTTCCACCACATTCTTCTCTTTGTGAATTATCCTACATCCTGAACTTGTTCAGGATAATCAGACATGCCGGAGCGTCTCTGAGGTTTTGCATTCTGTAATTTGCATGTGAAAGAGTGTTGATGTGGTATTTTGGACAAGGAAGCTGGAGGGACTCTGTACTCCCCACCAAAATGGATGAACGGAGAGATAGGACTCTGTTGAAGATTGCTGAGCTTATGAAATCATACCACAGCAGAAGTCCAATCTGATCATTATGGAGCCATGGAATAATGGACCTCTACCCATTAAAAAGAGATGCACTGAAATTGCCTTTGGCCTTTTTGGAACAAAGCTTTCTTGGTGTAGTGGCGTATATATGAATACTGTGAGATTGTGCTTCGGAGGCGATGGTCAAAAAAAGCAGTAGGTAATACAAAGAAATGAACAGACTCAAGGAGGATGGATTAGTGTTTTCATGGTTTATCCGTGTTGGCTAAGGACACACTATATTAAAGCCTGAGAGTAGAGACACACAATCATTAAGGTTGTTTTAGCAGGCAGACACAAACTCTGCCACACTACACAAAAGAGGTGTTAGAACACTGTGTATTCATTTGAACTAATCAAAGACTAAACTCTTTTGTTTTTTAATGTGCTGGGAGCATGTTTCAATAGGATACTATCATTGTATTTTTTGTTTTTGTTTGGTATTTTAAATATATCAATGAATTAATTTGTCCAGAAAGTTGCACTGGGAATCTCAGTGGGTCCTTACGGTGTATCCAACATTTGGATTTAAAAGAATCAAAGTCATACTGATGAATAACTTTATGAGTGCATGGTATATATTTGGAACAATAATTAGAATATGGCCTCAGGGTAGCACCACAGTAAAGCTTATGGAGTGAAAGAATGTTCTTGGTTTGATGGAAATCAGTGTTTTAACACTTATAAAAGCACAACATTTGTCCTGATGGCCGAGATATACATTTTGGGGGGTGACCACGTGAGGAATGTTCTTCTGGGGACCATGAATATCCAGAGATAATTTGAAACCCAGTTTTCATTCAAAAGTCCATTGGTGTTTTTTGACCTCTGCACTATAGAGCAGGAGGATTAAGTGACGTATTTACAAGACAATGCCACAAGTCACGCCTAATATTTCCTCATAAGCATTTGCAGCTACACAAGCAATTTAATAATTGTGTTTTGGTGGTAGTGCTACTTTAGAGGGGAGCTGTTATGCTTGTTTCAATGTCAGATCTTCATATTAAACATGATCAAAGTCTCAAACAATGAGGTAAACGGACTGTATGTAAAAAACAAATGCTCAGGTATCAGATGCCTTTCAACACACTTTTTTGTTTTTACTTTGCCAACAATCCGCCATCAGCTTATCAAATCCTGGCACAGCTGCAGGCACAGAGTACATTTTTCTTCAGGAAAGCTGCAAGTCGATCAGAGTTGATGATGCTGAAAGAAAGTCTGAAAAGAAAGAATTATATCATAATGGATGCAGTGCAGCAGCACAGCTTTCTTGAGATTTTGCATCAATTTGACAAAAACATTTTCCACCACTTTTTGAAAATGTTACGCTAAAACAAACAGCAAACTGGAACACAGTGTATTTTCTGTGAAGTTTTCCTGCTTTGACTTACAGTGAGTGCTCTGACATAAATCAAACAGTAAAACAATAAGAACAGGTGGGTGCAAGACCTACTACCAGTGTTTCAAGGGACCTGAGGGGCCCCACACAAAAATGAAAAATGAACAATAAAAATCTATTTTAGCACAACCTTCGGCACAACCGTCTTACTAATGAAAAGCAACATTTGAGTTTCATTAGATTGATGTCTGAGATACGAGCACAATGACGTTGAATGATTATTGGAGACTTTCATCTTATTGTTTTTAAATAATAAAATGCAATGTATACCCGTAAAATACCCAGATCCTACAGGTGTTACAGGACGGTTCATGGTCCATGTAGAAGGATTTAAACAATCAACTATATTATCAAGTGTTGCCCCGGCCTCTCACTAGGTTTCAGTTGCTTTACACGCCTGCATGCGTTCGATGTAGGCCCGAACCAACTGAAGTCCAAACATGAACTCTCACATGATACCGAAACCACATCATTCCAATCTTCAAACTATTCTTTTAGTATAACAAAGTGCAAACATATTAATAATAGTAAAGTAAATGAGTGCAACCCCCCACCACCATCCCATACACATCCCAAACATGCATTAAGACATATTAGTCAAACCTCTAAAATGACAGTTATGGCAGGAAGCAAGTGGCATAGAGCCTCTTTATGGGATTGCTAACCATTGTTATTATACAGGTGGAGTTTTATCATGCCATTCGCTCTTTTGATGAAAAAGCAGGAGCCCGTGGCATTTATGTCTTATCAAACTCTGTCAGGATTAATACCTGCTCAAAGGGATAGTTCACCCAAAAATTTAAATTCACTCCATACCATGGGCATTGTCTAGGTTGGGCATTCAGGTTTTTTTTTCTTTAGCACTGAATAATTTGCCAATCGCCACTTTCACGGGTACGTCACTTCGCAACTGAGCATCAATGAGCTGTGAATGCGCTGGTCACACTGGCTGCCTCACCGGCGCATTCACCGCTGGTTAATGGGTGTGGGATGAAATATGTTTTACTTTTATTGTCAGAGCCCATGTTATAAGATTAGAACATCAGCAGACTCCACACTGCCTTCGTGAGTGAGTGAGCCTCAGTCGCGTCTGTTGTTGTTGTTGTTAACGCGTCTGCGCAGAGAGTCTCCTGCTGCGTTGTTTAAATGTGAAACCCAAAGTCTGGACAAAATTGTTCGCATATTCTCTGACATATGTGATATGTAATCAGTAGGGCTGGGCAAGTTAACTTGTTATAATCACGTTAACTCATCAATTATTTAATGCCAACAATTATTGTATCGCGCATTAGCGCAGGTTTTATTATTTATTGTATTATTGTAAAAGTCTGTTGCTCACAGGCTTTTATTTTGTGACAATCTGTTGCTGACTGCTGCGGAACCGGAAAAGAAAAGAATTGGCGAATAAACAAACATGGAGAAGGGTACAGATCTTTTACATGGCCATTTTCATTTTAAAGTTCTTCCAGACGGCGGAATCGACAGAACCAAAGTTATTTGTAACCACTGCCAAGTTGAATTTTCTTATCACCGGAGTACTTCCAGTCTAAAATATCACCTAAATGCAAAACACACAGTTAATACCAGCAAATCATTCAACGAAACAGGCTTCGGCAGACTACGTTAGATGCAGGGAGGAGTATAGATAAACAAAAGCAAGAGAAGCTAACAAATGCCACAGCAAAGTGGATAGCTACAGACTGTAGGCCGATTAGTGTTGTGGAAGACGTCGGTCTGAGAAACATTTTGAGAATCGCAACAAATGAAGGCAGGTATGAGATGCCCTCAAGACGCACCATCACACGAAGAATACACGAGTTGTGTGAAAAGGAGAGGACTGCAAAAGCGACAACTTTACAACGTGCACCCTGCTGTTGCTCTCACTGGGGACTACTGGACATCACTCGGTAACCACAATTACCTCGGAGTTACAGTGCATTATATTGATGAAAAGTGGGCGCTGCATTCACATGCTCTGACTGTGATGAAAACAGAGGACAGACATTATGCTGCAACGTGCACGGGACACTTTACTGACGTTGCACAGCAGTGGAATGTGTCAAATAAAGTCACCACACCACAGATAGTGCACGAAATATGATCGCTGCTGCGAGAGACAACTGCCTTTTGATCATGTCCCCTGCTTCGCGCACAGTCTCCAGCGTTCTGTCACAGTATCTCTGCATAACAGTGCATTTGACAATGTCCTGGCCAAGTGCAGAAAGGTTGTGGGGCACTTTAAACACAGTCCAGCAAGTGCAGCAGAATTAGAGCAACAACAAGTTGAACATGGACAGAAGAAGGAGTCGCTTATGCAAGACGTTCAAGCCAGATGGAATTCTACTCTGGACACAATAAAAAGCATCCGCAGAAACGAACAGCCACTGAGGGACGTCCTCACCACAAACACCAAGATTGTCATGCCAACTACAGCTGAAATGGACAAACTGCAGAGGTTGGAAACGCTACTGGAGCCTTGCAGGTATGATTTACATCATATTTCTCACGATCCTGTCTGAGTGCATGTAAGAGAGAAATAGTGTAAATGTGTAAATGCAGCATGAATATGTAGAGGATATTTTTTGTGTATACTGTAAGTGAATGCAATTTATTTTTGACTAAAGTGGAGTTGATTTTCTGTTGCAGGTATTTGACTGAACTTTTGGGAGGAGAAAAGTATGTCTCATGCTCTGTGGCTCTGCCTGCTTTTTGCCATCTGTCCCGGGTGATGGAGAGCTCAGATGATGACCCTGCCTACGTGACCAAGTTCAAGTCTACAATCAGAAATGGCATGGAGACACGCAAGGGAAATGCCAACATTGCATATCTGAAGATTGCTACTGCATTGGACCCTACATTCAAGGACCTCAAGTGTATACCCAGAGCTGAGAGGAGTGAGGTGTGGGCCTCAGTCACCGACTTAGTCAAGGAACAGAGGGTTATTGCAGAGAAACCTTGGGAAGAAAAAAACTTTCATCTGAGTCTGATTCTGAACAGGAAGAAGACTCAATTGAAAACAGTGTGCGTCGATACAGAGCAGAGCCCGCCATCAGTTCAGATTCCTGTCCATTAGAGTGGTGGTCCAAACATGCAGTCTCACACAGCAGGCTGGCCCCCTATGCACAGAAGTACTTGGCCACACCGGCAACCTCCGTCCCCTGCGAAAGGTTGTTTTCTCTTGCTGGTCATATTGTCCAGAAGAAGAGAGCTTCTTTATTATCTGAAAATGTAAATAATCTGGTGTGCCTTAGCAACTGGCTTAGTGCAGAGGAGTAAAAAAACATCACGTTTTAGGAATCTACAAACTGCACTGAAAGTGTTTTCTGGTTCTTTTTTGACCAAAGGAAATCCAGTATAAACATGGACTTTACAGGACTAGTCCTCTGCACAGTAAATGCCAGCAGTGAACTTTTTGGTGCTTCACCACACTCTAACATTAATGCCCTGGCAGTGGCAATAAGCTTTAGTTTTGTGTTTGTTTTGATAACATTGTTTAAGTTGAGATTTACACAAAGTATTTATTTTATTTAACTGCTACTGTATAAAAATGCTGATGTTAAGTGTTTGTTTGCACAACAAATGTTATGGCACTTTAGTTCAAATGGCCGTACATTTAAAATAACAGTGTCAAGTTCTAGGAATTGACAAACTGCACTGAAAGTGTTTTCTGGTGTCTCACTCTAACAGGGACATTTGGTACTAGACTGGTTATGCTGCTCCCTGAAGAAAGTAAAATGTTTCTGCTGTTACCTCAGAAATTGCCTGTTTTAATGATATGATTGTGGCTCAGGATTTTGTGGCCAGTTTTTTTTCTTTTTCATAACGAACAGGATAACATTAATGCCCTGGCAGTGGCAATGAGCTTTAATTTTGTATTTGCTTTGATAACATTGTTTAAGTTGAGATTTACACTGAATATTTTATTTCCCTGCTACTGTATTAAAATGCTGATGTTAAAAGTGTTTGCACAACAAATGTTATGGCACTTTCGTTCATATGACAGAACATTTAAAATAAAAGTGCGCTGTACACTACTTTTTAATTCATTATTGGAGTTTGCGTATACAAATGCGATTAATCGTGATTAATCGTGATTAATCAGGGAAATCATGCGATTAATCACGACTAAAACTTTTAATCGTTTCCCTAGCCCTAGTAATCAGATCTTACTTTTCACCTTCCCTGTTCCTCGTTCGTAGTATTTACCTACTGTAGGTTACTAAGCAACCAACTGCATAGAAGACAATCTGCTTCCTGTTTACAATGATCATATGATACGTTTTAACGTAACGTTTTCAAGGGCACATTTAATCTCAAAACCTTTTTTCGTACCATTTTGCTGATGTTTCTGGGCTGAAATATTGAAATTTAACTTTGCCAGACACCTTGAGATACTTATTATGAACAGTTTTATATACAGGGATGTTAGATATATCGTGAGGGCTTGTTTCCTTCTGGATCATTTAAACATTTGAGAACTTAAGAGGTTTTAACTACTCAAAAGTAAAAAACATTTGTGAAAGATTTTGAAAACCACCTGTTTAGTCTTTAACAATGCGTTTTAACAGCTTGTTATATTATCTATTATTTCAAATATTAATTTTAAAGAAATTAAAGCTGTCAAATAAATGTAATGGAGAATAAAATTATCTTTTTATCAGAGTAGAAGTATGAAGAAGCATTAATTGGAAAATCAAAAGTACAAGTACTTGTTCTGAAATAAAAAAAAGATTTACAGTATTTGTGACATTGTGTAGTGTAAATAGTGAACATAGTGTACTGTCCAGCCTGCAGAGGAGGAGTTGTCATGTATATCTTGGGGTGCATATGCTCCTTTCTTCATTTTTTTTACAGTTTTTATATGTTTATATTGAGCCTCATTTATAATGCCTTTGCATTTCCTGCATTACATTACATTACCACCTAGCCTGCTACATTGTTTTTCTCTGTGGCCTCTGGCATCAACAATAACATTAATATCCATGTCCATGTTGACATTGCTTAGCAGCAGTGTTGTCACAACTTTACCACCCGAACACCACTCGTGCACATGATTTCCCACATCGTGACCACAAGTTGACAAGTTTCATTTGAAGGCAGCAACCTCCACATTGTTAGAAGGACCAGCTGCTGCTCAGCAGGGTGCAGAAGTCTGCCAATTAGAAGAAAGTGGGCTTTTGGGGAGGGAGGCCTTAAAGAGCCTGGATCTAATGTAGCATGTTTCAGTCAGAGGCACATCTGAGGGGTTGCATAACAGGCAATACAGTATAAATGCATTTTTTTGAAGTTACTAGAATGTCCCACAATAACTACAAATGAGCGTAACAAGTTATCTTTCAAATGATCTAACCTTTAGCATATTGACGATGCTCACATGCAGATGTTTAGAAGGTGTTATTTAAACATTTTGTGTGTTTAGCATTTAACCTTTCGTGGCAAACACTGATGGGAATGTCTTTATTTTTAAAAAGTTTACCAACAAGAGATATTAGATATTTGGTCCTAAACCAAATTGTCAGATACAGTGGATGACTAAAAAGAATGATAGTGAAAAGTATATATAATATGACAATTAATTTACTAGAGCCAAAATGGGACCCCATAAACCAAAAAACTTTGCTGTCCAGAGAGCCACATCGCTGACACCTCATATTCTCAAACAGTAAGATGTGTTCAAATGTTCATAACAGGTGAATACAGATGCTGTAATTGTAGCATTGAAATTAAAGGTTTCTTGAAACTGAATTCAAACACAAATATTTCTCGGTCATCTCAAAATGCTTTTACTGTCTATAATAATTTACAACCAGAACTAGTGTTTTAAGAGTAATCTACCATCTTGCAAGTATGAGATGTATTATGTTCACCACTGGTGCTCAGTTGCATTCTAACAATCTTACTACAACTTACTGTGTGGGCAGGCAGAGATGAATGGGACACTTTTCACTTCAGTTTTGGGGTTATAGTTTTCCAGGGCATGTCATGAAAACTTTTGCCGATGTTTTTGGTGGTCTCATGGAGATAATTAGTATTTATATATATCATCTCTTTCAAGAAATGGTGAAGCCATATAAAAAATAATGGATTTACCATTGAGCTACTCTTTAAAGTGCATTATCAATCAATCATTAAAAAAGAACAGTATGAGAGGCCCCATGAGAGATAAGAGATATTCCTACAAAAACACTACTATACTCTCTGACATGTACCATCATACATGTATATTTAAATTAATATTATATTATATATATGTATATATTATATGAAGAGAGAGAGAGAGAGAGAGAGAGAGAGAGAGAGAGAGAGGGGAATAGATTCAGTTTACAGAAGTTCTGGAGTGCTTTTGTTTTGAAATGTGCACAGGCACTATTGCAATCATTTATGTTTGTGGTTTTTATTTAAAAGGTAAAACATTGAAACTGTATTAAAAGTGAATTGCATCCATATATTCTGCTGCTAACCACACGCGGCACGCGGAGAAAATCAATTAGACCTGAACCGCGGCTGAACAACAGGTAGTATGGCCACTCTGATCTGTTAACATGGACTTGGAATGAAAAGCGAGCCAATCAGCAGCTGTTCTGTGGCGCAACTGCAGCCAGTGTGGCCAGGGCGTCAAGTTTTCATTTATTATTGTTTTTGGGTTTTCATAACCTACAGCTTAAGGAGACTGTACACTGACAATGAAATTCCCAGCAGGTGTTCATCATATAATATATCGTGTCCACAAGAATCTGAGGTCACCATGATATTGACCTTTGACCGCCAAATTGAATCAATTCATCCTTGAATACCAAATTCACAACACACCCTCTGCATGCACTCAGAGGATCCTATAAGAGGCCCCATGAGATAATATGGTTTATACTTGATCTCACACACACACACCAGTATTCTCCTATACTCTCTTACATGTACCATCATACTCACACACACACACTACTATACTCTATTTTATGTACTATCACACTCTCACACACACTAATATACTCTATTGCATGTACCATCATACTCTCTCACACAGAGAGAGTTGGTACATGTAAGGTGTGTGTGTGTGTGTGTGTGTGTGTGTGAGACCAAGTATGAATTATCTCTCATAGGGCCTCTCATAGAATAGGGTCAACATGCATTGCTGTCTTCTCTTGCTCACCGAACGAGAAAATACATTTAGTCAATCAGCACAATTCACTCAACCCTCTGCTCCTGTTAAGTTCAGAAGTTAATTCTCCACAGGCTCAGACAGTGCAGTAATTATCAGAGGTCATTACAGCATGAAACAGTGAGGAGTCTCTGAACTGGCTGCAGCCGTACCACTCTCTCAACACCAAAACAATCAATAGCACTCTCGCTGTTATTGGCCCATTATAAATGTGTATGTGTATAATTATGTAGTGGTACCAAATATTGTGGACCATCCACTTCATTAAACACATTCTGTCTCATCCCATTAACTTCTGTGTATTGACAGCCCAGAAAGGTGACTGTGTTCTTTTAATGGTGTAAACAAGTGGTCTTTAGTAACACAGAGGGGTGGGCCTTCATGTAATGTGTTGTCAATACTGTGGGCGCAGGGGAACCTTATGAACAAAAGTCTGGATGATTCAGCACCAGATTCACATCTGGAGCACATTGGCCTGATCCCATTTCACCCCTTGGCCCTGCTTCTACCCCTCCGTCCCAACAGGTATTTGGACAGCCTTCCCCTACATGTGAATGCACAAAACGAAGGGCCAAGGGGTAAAATGGGATTGGGCCTTAGTCTTCTCTAATAATGTGTGTAAGGAACCAGGCGATCGTTTTGATCGCGCGATAAACAATTTGGAATTTGTTAGGAGAGAGTTGTGTCAGATTACACAAATTACACAAACTTAACTTGGGTTATGCCACATCAGGGTTGCACCCAAACTTAAAAAAAAAGCACTGAACACTTATTTTGGTGAACAATGTTCAGTATGAGGGTTGAATGCATGATGTTGGAGTTCTAACCATCTATACAATGTGACCACTATTTGGTCAATATTTATTTTCCCAGTTTCTTGAGCAGGATGAACAACATTGTGGATATTCAGTCAGGTAAATCCACCTTTCAAATGGGTGTCAGTGGAGGGGAAGTAGATACAACACAGTCACCTTGACCTTTGACCTATTCTGGAGATACTGTCCCAAGTGATGCTCCCACCTAGTTTGCTAATAAGGGATGGAAAGAAATTCTACATTGTTGGACTTTCATATTGTGATATCGTTAAAACATTACTGGAAAACTGTATTTAAATTGCAACGTTGCTATCAGCACCCTTTATTTCATCGACCACGGACTAAGTTTGTCCTTTATGGTCCACATTTGAAAGCCTCATTATCTTGTTTTTTTTAACTGAAATTCTATGGCTAAAGCCATAGAACAGCAGGAAACAGCAAATAAATTCCTTCTCCAGTGGTCTCTTAACAGTCTAATAATTGTAAAAGTTCATGAACGGTACACTTCAGAGATCTGGTCATTGTTGGTTAACCAGAGAAAAAATGCAGTCAAGCTGTTTTCAGAAGTTCTTCAGAAATCATTTAAATCTTTTGTAGTCTCCAGTTTAGCTGTGTACTTTCCAGTGACAGGCATGCAGTTCTCAGCAGGTCTCACAATATGAACGTTACAGACTTTATTGTTTTGTTTCTGGATATTTGAGGTTGTTATATTAGGAAATAAATCTGAAAATGTTGCCATTCTTTTATTTGATCCTACCTTTTTAACCATAAAAATTTATAAATATATATTTTCATGTATTTTACAATTTAATATATTGAAACAATCCCTCATTATGTTATATGTAGAAATGTTTAATATGTCCATCTCCAAAAGGAGACACGGATGAAAGAAAGATACACAGGCCAGCTTACAGGCTCAATTTTGGTTACATGATTCACAGCAAGTCGTTTTCAATCTCATGTCTGAGTGATGAGTACAACACTGTAGTCAGCATGTGGTTGGTCTATCCTAGCATGACGGAAGCAGTCTTTATGTTGGCTTAAAAGCGTGTCCTCCTCTGAATGTCGTGTCCTGGCTCAGACTAGATTCCCTGCACATCAGCAGCAGAGCCACTCAAATCATTTCCACTGTCGCCAGATAGCGTGTTTAAGAAACTCTGATGTTTAGTCCTGAGATTCAGACATTTCAGGTCAACATCTGTTCATCCGGTTTCAGAGGGATTTATAAAACTTGTTGTAAAGCTTTAACAAGTTGTCAACCTGTCCACTGTGCGTGTGTGTGTGGAGGGGACGGGCTAAGAAAGACAGAAAGCAGAGAGAGAGAAACAAGACCATAAATGACAGCAAAAAGCAGACTCTCACTAAGCCGACATGAAACAAGTGCACTTAAATTAGATAAATAACATAAATCAAATACTGAGATTTGTCTCTTTTTATTTCTTTTTTCCTTTGGTTTCTTTGGAGAGCAGGTTCTGAGCAGTACGGCCGCTGTGGCACAGCAAGGGTGAGGTCCTGATTGTGTAGACACAAACACACATACATTTCATATATTTTTCATTAAGAGAACATGAAAAAACAAACAAACACATAGATCTTCTTCATTTTTGATTTTTTGAAGCCTTGTGATTGGTTGGCTTTGAGCCGAGCCTGCCTCTATTCTAAAATCATTAAACACTGTTGAACCTGTGAATACATAATTAAACTACATAACTTTCCCCAAAACTGTCATGTTTTACATTTCTACACAATCAACGTGACTGCAAGGTTTCGCTGAACGGAGCCCTGCACCACCTGTATTCACAGAGCGAATGCTGGGCAGATGTTTGTCAAGGGAAGTTGACAGCACATGTCATTGTCAAACAGGAAGTTTGCATTACAAGCTAGAGGCACAGATTCAGAAAAATTACCAGCTTTACCAGCCAGGAAGTGTCAAATGTCTCGAGTTCTGCGTCTTCAAATGCCATTCAAACCATTCTTCTCAACTTGTCTTTCATGAACACCCTGAAATGATGATGATGATGATGATGATTATTATTATTGTTAATATTATTATTAATATTATTATTATGGCCCATTAACAAATTTCCGTTTTGTTTTCCCAGACAGCATTGAAGACTACATCCAGACTGGGTCGTCCAATGTGGAATCAGCCAATCAGGAACTTGCGAAGGCAAACCATTACCAGGTAAACTGAACCTTCCCATCCGACCGAGTGCTCCGCAGTTTGCTTTCACTTTGCTCCCTTTTAATTCTGTGCATTTAACTAAGCTTTATCATTGTAATGCACTTGCATTAAGCTTAGTTTGATCAGCCGTGCAAACAGGGACTTTGCTAACTAGATTTCACAGTTTTATCACACCCCCCTAGCGTAATAACAAAGATGATGTAATTTCATGTCATAATTTACTAGCTTTTGCCTTCAGTTAAATTAATAGTATTTTCGGAGCGAGAACATAACATGCTTGCCGGGAGTCTTGCAAAAACAAAAAAACACATATATTTTTTTCAATTCCACGTGCAAGTGTTCATTCTACTGTGATAATGGTTATAAATGTGCAGCTTTATGCTACAAGTGTATTGACTTAGAGAGGGAAACGCATTGAAGGACAAAAAAAGCCAGAAATTATATAGATCCTTTTTTTCTGTGTTTTAGGGGAAAACAAGAATTTCCACTTCACAGCACATATTGAAGAGAAATTTTATGAAATGCCCAAGGGTCTGTGTCTGCTCTTTCTTTTCAGGGAAATATATGTGTATCTTGCTGTTCTGTCAGGGACCATCTCAGTAGGCCAGGACTTTGTGTGTCTCTGTGTAGGCCGCTGGCTATGGTAAATAATATATTGACTCAAGTGTCCCTGGGTCAATATAGGATATACCTTTTCAACATGGGGTTCAGCTTCAAAGCTGCATCCAGCTCTCTACCTGCAAGGTCTTTTCACAGTTTTGGAAAAGATGGGTTTTGTGATTATTGGCATGAGTGATATCCTCCTGGTAAATAAAGGTTTTTTTAATAGGAGTGTGATTTAAGTTCAAGAAATGTAATTTGAATAAAAACAATTTTTTTTTAATTAACATGGATTATCTACATCATATCAGCAGCCGCTCACTGTGAGCAAAACATTTGCTGGGCAGTTTTCCGGTGCGTGTGATTTCTGTCCATCTCCACATGCTGCTGCTCTACTAGTGAGCGAACAAATAAGCGAATGGCAACAGCTTTCCCATTAATTGTCATTTCATTATCTTAAGGGGAGCTGAGCCGTGACCGACCTCACACTGAGCAATTTAGCTTTCCGCCAATCCAGGCAGCCTCTGTCATTGCAGAGCAGCTGAATGTAAGAAAAACAACAAAGGAGTTCACAAGAATGGCATTGACAGCTGATGTCCCAGTCCAGGGTTCGGTGGACTGAATCTAGCAACCGGTCTGTACTTGCTGTTGCTGCAGGTCAGAATGGGCATTACATAAGTTCAAAAGAAATTCAAAGAGGTCCAGTTTGCGAAGGTTTTTATCAGAGGTCCAGCCGGATGGGTTATAAAATATTCAGTACTCTAATACTAGCCCAAATAAATGTGAGTAAAACTTTTTATAACATTTCTTCACTCTGTAAAAATTTCAATTAAAAGTGTTACTTGAGTAATCTTTTTTCGTTTTTCTTGTTAACTCCACTCCACTATATTAAAATGACCAAGTGCCACAAAGGCTAGAAGTGTTGGTTGAAAAACTAAATGCTCCATCAAGATAGATTAATAATCAAATATTAATCTGTATTTATTTTATTACGGATTTGACTACGTCTAAGTACATGTTATGTCCCCTGGTGATTTTCCACCAGGCGTCGACTAAAAACCTAATTCCCTGAGTCTGATTTTGCGTGGCTAACACACCTGCTCCGGTCAAGTGACCCACTTTATCAGTTAAGACCATCCTACACTGCTGGGCCATAGGAACCAGTCCCCTTCTGCATTGGTGTATATGATGATAATCATCTTTGAAACTTGGCGGGATATGTAGAAAAAAAAATTGTTGTTGCTTCACTGTTCATCCAGTTGCTCAGAGTCCATTGGTAGTGGCATTAAAGTTGTTGTTTCGTCTTAAATCATATCAGCTAGACCGCAGAGTGAAAATAACATCTTCCTGTCCAAACTATACACTGTGATATACAGTATGTTAGTTGTAATCTGCTCTATTCAAGTCATCCAGTTGCAGGAGCAGTCATGTGCAGGAAAACTATGTAAACAACATTTCGTTGGGCAGGCAAACACTATAAAGTACTAACATAAAAAAACAAGACCACGAAGACACATAACTTACAGTTAGTTCACTCAATGTGGGCCACAGCAGTGACTGTGTGCTTCTACTTTGAACCTCCAGCGAACTGGTTCCACCTTCTCTGCTTCCCTTTTCATTTAGTTATCTCCATAAAAGAAAAGCAAAAACATGAACACAGCATCGCCCAACAAGTTTCAACGGGTGTTTACTGTTTCTGCAGGACCGGCTGTTGTGTTGCGAACTGCTGCTGTTGCTTTGGTATGAATCTGTGAGATAACCACCTGCCATTCATTTGAATTTACAACTGATATTTTAAATGCTTTCAGTACTTTTACTTTCACTGACCTTACATTACTGTACTTCAAGTGAAACGTCCCTCTGTGGCCTACACTTCAACTGAAATTTCATGTGCTTTCATCACTTTAACTGAAACTGCCGTTATCTATTACATGTGGCATTATGGCAGGATTTAATATGTACTCGTAAAGGGGTAACAGCTCCTACTGAAGCAAATTTAGATAATTTAATTAAATGGATCACTCTCATATAAGAAGCCATGATATCCAATTCAATGGATCCTGATTCTATACTTCAAAGGAACATACAGGCAACAACTGGTTCCGAATTAAGGAAAGTTATTTGCAATTATCTACTAAGATAAATGCAATGACTGATAACTAATCAAAGATACACCGTCAGGGGGCTGAAATGAACAATAAGATAACTTGAATGATGGTAAAAGATAATAACGGCATGCTTAGGCGAGGCATTGTATGGTGATAACAGATGATGGAGTTTTGATGAAGGAAGATTTTAAAGATTAAAATTCTTGTAATGGTATCAACCCAGTCATTAGTAACAGGATAGAAATAATTGGCTTTGTCTACTTCAGTTAGTGCTGATGTTCCGTTGAGACTTCCTTGGCTGAGACCCAGACAGTAGTTGCCATAGCCCAGAACCCTCACATTAAATCTAGGTAGCTAACTACAAAGCTTTGCTAAGACTAGAAACTGACTGGACAAGACAAACCCAGTGTTTCAAATCCAACTTACTAAAATTAAAAGATACTACGTCACTGTTCTTGCTCTTGATTTGGCTCGGAAAAGAAGCAAAAGAACCACCCAACTTTCAATAAATGCATGAGAGCTACGAAGTAAATTGGACACAGAATTATCAGAAATGCATTGTCTCAATACAACGTATGTCACTTGGTATCATCATGGTTACATATGCAGTTGGCTCAGACCTCACAATACTTATCTCAACTTTCCTAAGGCCTAAAAAGATAGCACCAATTGCACCTAATTTCTTTAAACCTGTTGAGGAATTATTCTCTATATTACTGAGGAGTCGAACATCATTTCTTATTATTTCTGGTTTAAACACTGGTTTTCAGTCAAGACTAATGTGGTGTCATTTAGCTATCTATGTTCTGTCCAGTTAGATTGGGAGGAAGCAGGAGGGGATTTAGTAGTGTTTTTACGGGTGTCTAACAATGGCGTGAGGAACGGCTAACACCTCAGTGATAGTCCTTTACTGTTATCTTTTTCGGAGGCAGTTAATGCTCGGTTATTGATCAGACGTGATTGCCTTAGTGGGAAATCTGATTATTTTGAGAGTTTGCTCCCATTTGCTTTGTGCCCAGTCGTCATCCATCACACTTCTATCGTCAATCTCTGACATTCTAGAAGTTGCTCTTTCCTGTCAGTCAGTTTTTGTTTCTGTGTTCCATATCAACCTGATGTTTGTTGCACAACCACGCTTGTTTGGTTGTAGGTGAACAAACAAGCTGGCTATCCCCACTATGAACTCTCTAATGGATCTTAGGCCAGGTATTTCTGCTTCATTTTACATCCTCCCAGAATCTCCTTTCAACTTTGAATTGAAAGCTTTTTCATCTGCTTGAACTGCTTTTACATGAACTGACACTGAAATGAACTGAAAGGGTTCAGTGGAAAATTCAGCTATACTTTATATTTGATGGATTAACAAACATTTCCGATGCCATCAATTCTTACAAAGAGGAGTGACACTTCAACTTTGTTCTGTGGAAACATTTTTGCATCCACCACTTTATCAAAAATTACAGTGTGTTTTCAAATGCGTTTTATCATTATCATCAGATGTTAATATTCTGCACAATTCTTCTACTTTTCATTCATTTTTCATACAAACCTCTGATTAATATATTTGTCATAGCCACTGGAATTTAAATTGAAGTTTTGTGGTTGTAAGAGATGCTTGACAGATCTCTTGTGCAGGATTCGACTTTAACCCCCCCCATCACACACATGAGAAAGATGCTGCTTAGACTGAAATGGTTGGTCGAGGGAGTGGTGATAGGTTTCTGCTTATCAAGTAGATATACACATTCCTGGATATTTCAATGTACATATCAACACGCCTCAGCGTTCCGGGTTCACAACCTAGACGTGATCCACTTAACTGAGGGCCCAGGTGTAGTATTTTATCTTCATCCAGAGCGACTGACTCTTTTCAGCAGCTCTTAGCCATCTGTTAGTGGATCTTCCCATCTCCTGGAGTAGCCTTGTTGCTGATGTGGCCACAATCCCTCTGCAGCCTATGTCAACTGCTTGGAAATCTTTTACCCAGCCATGTTGTTGCGTGTTAGCCGCCAGCTCCACACACCTCAGTTACTTGCACTGGTATGACTCCTCAATAACACCCTTCCAGAGGGCACTTTGTAACTTGTATTGAAAGGTGCTATACAAATAAAGTTATTCAAGTTATTAGTACTTCAAGCTTAGAGATATACACATACCAGAGTGAGGCTGACCATAGAGTTCTGGTCTGAGGTTGGTTGTGGCCATTTGAGCCGAAGCAAAGCCTGAGCTTAAGTTTGCTGCCATCTTCCAGTCATGTGCACTGCCCAGCTGCCCAGTGTCCAGTCTTGATGTGGCAAATCTGGCAAGACCCTCACCTTCCTGCACAAAAGCTGTTACTGGCTAGGACATAATGAGCAGCCCTGATGGTGAAGCTCACACGTCTTCATCTTATCTCTATTAAAATAGTTTTGTTGTTTTCAGTAGAAATTATGCACATGAACAGTAAACAGATGTGAAATAAGAAATCTCTAGAAGATGACAAAGCCTGATGGCTTTCGTGATTTCAAGTCAAAATAAATCTGAAATACTCAAGACTACTCGCGGCTGATGCAAACAGTTATTACCAGTCAGTAGCTTGTATTTACCCAATCTCAAGTGAATGTAGCGTGAAGTTAATGGCACAATTGTGATCACATAAAAACGAGACAGAACACTTTACAAGTCTAAGCACTGATATAGCCTTGAACACTGGTCTACATGCACTGCTGCATCTCCGCCGATGGTCAATTAAGAGCGGATGTCATTTTCTTCTCGTGCCTCGCCTTGTCTTCTCACTTTACATTGAAAATAAATTAAATCTATAATCCATTATCTGGCGGCAGATTACTCTCCCTGCTGCGAGTTTCTCTAGCTGCTGCAATGTTTTATCACCTCATCTATGTTCAGTGGACCTCAATGAACTCTGATTGTTGATTGCTGCACAAGATTGCTTATAATTCTTAATAATCCATCATGTTGTAACAATTTAGTGAGGAAAAAACTGAAGCCTTAAAAAGTACAAAATAAAGGAATTAATTATTGACTTGACAGGGGGGTGGGCTCCATGCTGATGTCATTGTTGAGGCTCTAAAGTCCATCCATCTTTAGAACTGAAAATTGATCTCCTTGTGAGTGACTACATCCCTCTCAGTTGTGAAAAAAAAATCAATTTAACACAGTTGTCGTGTGGCTAAATTGAGGATAATATGGAGTGCTGGCTCTTGTGTTTGTGAAAGGGACAAAGGGAGAGGTAGGGGAAGAAAAAGAGATAAAAGAAAGCTAGTAAATTAATGGGTAGACGTATGAATGGACCCATCCACACAGAGACACATACAAATTGTTGCCCTTTTGACAAATAAGATAATGAAAAAGAATAACGTGGTAAAGCTCTGAATGATCACTGCACTCAGAATAGGGGCTGGGCTAATACTAGCAGATTGCAGGGAAACTGTCTTTCTCTTCAGTCACTCTTGTCTAACTCTCTCTGAACTCTTTATGCCAATTTGAAGGATGTGTAGTATATGTTTGAAGGGGGGTGTCAGTGACACTCCTCTGGCTCGGCCCACATAAGCCATAGCTGGACTGAGCTTTTTGAAGAGGGGAAAGGAAACCTGAGTTCAAAT
Source organism: Verasper variegatus (assembly GCA_026259375.1). NCBI lineage: Eukaryota > Metazoa > Chordata > Actinopteri > Pleuronectiformes > Pleuronectidae > Verasper > Verasper variegatus. The sequence continues at coordinate 6,800,728 of CM048048.1, forward strand.
AATGGATACATCCATTAGATCAACATATTATCAGTAGAGACTATTCATTAAGGGAAAGAAAAATATTCATCCCAAATACGGTCACAGATTTAAATAGAATAAAAGATCATTAATCAACAGGGAAAATATCTCTTGGGAGTGTGAATGTGTGATGCAATTGAATTGAGATGTTTGGATGAGTGATAGTTTGGCCTTTTACCAGATGGTCAGTGGTTCCAATCCCAGTCTTCCCCATTCCAAAATCCAGAGTGTCCTTGGGCAAGATACTGAACCTCAAATTGCCTTTTCATAGAGAAAGTGCTGCACATAGATACTGTATGAATGGCTGGATTTGCATGTGAATGGATGAATGGCAACAACTGTACTGTGAAGTCGTATATAAATACAAACCATTTGCCTTTAGTATTGGCCAGGAGGCTGAGAGTCTTTTGGACTATAACAGTGAATAAATGTAATAATGCAGGACACAATCAAGCTGAGGATTTTTGGGAACAAATAGTATCAACCATCATTATAATACTAGTTTGATAGAACTGTTCTAAAGATAAAACTTATTATGTAGCATTTTTCTCTTTACTTTTATAAGTTTGAAATTATGATGGTGCTTACTTAGTGTTTGTGGTCGCTGCTTATTGATAACTGAAATTCTGTGTACTGACAACTATAATTGTGTAACAAGTTCAATGACAAAATATGTTTATGGTCTATAAATCTACAAAATGGCATTTAGTTTGTTTAGGTTTGGTGCCAAAATACCTTGTTCAGTGGTTCAAAATAATACAATTCAGAAACTCCAAAGGAACTCAGACCCCTCTGAAGCGAACCGTTCTTTAAGTTGCTTTCAGTTTGCGTCGCGGTTGGCTTAACTTTTGCATTGTGAGCACAAAGTGCTCCAGGTTTGCTTCACATTTTGCCATTCTATTGAAGTGAGCCTGAACAGTGATGCATCGATGCAGTGACAGAACAAAATCAATTCAAGTTTTCTGCTACATTAATTTTGTAGCAGTGTCCCACCGCTGCATTATTATTATAGCTTCAGGACAGACACACATTATACGTCTGGTTGCCTTTTACCGTGTGGAAGTCTGCTTCCTGCTCACTCCCCCGCTGACCTGTGCTCACTTTACACTTCAACAATTAACACCTTCACTAATCAGAAGTTATTGTGACATGTACAGTATTTGAAGTTTACTTTGTGTTTGTTTGATTCACGCTTGAGTTTAAGAGACACATATTTCACTGCAAAAAAACAGCTCAAGGTTTTGTACACACAGTTAAACCTGCCATACACAATTCAAGACGCGCACAGCAAGGACATCAGGGTTAAAGTGAGCGGAACGATCTGGATTTATGATCCGACATCAGCGATTAATAATTAAAGAAATGTGATTGTTTGTGTGAAGAGGAACAGAGATGAGCAGACACACACACACAAGTGATTAGAAAAGAGCAGAGGAGCAGAATCACTTGTTCAACAGCGCTGAGTTAATAACTAATTCACTATTGACAAGTGGGGGGCACTTTCTAGTTCAGAGAGTTTTCAGATTTAGTTCAGATTTATCTGAATGGTTGTATTAATTGATGAAAAAGCAGCCATGTGCAATAGCATAGAAGATTGAGGATGTGATGCAATGAGATGCATCGAGAATTGGGTCATGGACAGATGAATCATATTCGTTCCGTGAGGCTAGTGAAGATTCACACCTCTGGTAGGAATGTTATAATCCTTATGTCGAAACAGGCCTTTTCTATCCCTGTGGGCTAATTTAACTAAATACTACTTGAATGCGGATACGACAAGTGTGGCAACAGCAAGCTTGTTCCAAGTGAAAACCACCCATGATCCAAAGCAGTAAAGGTCTGTGTAACTGTGAAGTAGGTATTGTGTGAACAGAAAGAGAACTGAGTCCTCCTTCAAATGAACTTTCATGTAAACACAAAATAACAGAGTCCTATTGATGTTGGTCCATTTCAAGAGGACTGAGTTTGGTTCATTTAAAGAGAACTATATGTGACAACACCCTAAGGTCAAAGGATCTTTATTGCCTTGGTAACATTAATGATAGCTCAGGTAATTACATGTTTCAATTGGTCATGGTACACCAAAAAACATTTAGGCCTACTTTTGGTAGGGTAAACAAACTGTGGTCATATTACTTATCATTTCGTCCTATATGGTCCTTGTTCCTGTTTCATTGGAATGGCTCCTCACTCACACTCTCCTGTTCTCTCTTGCTTGGTCTTTCTTATGTTTAGCTACTCCTCTGCCTCCTTTAGTAATAATGGGATGTTTAATAACTACTTAATTTGCTGTGATGCAAGTGAATAAATTTGAAGCATGACTTTGCACTGTTTTTTATCCTATTATTAGCTATTCCCCATCAGTGCAGGCCAAACCAGTGGCTGTCTTTGCTTGGGTGTGAGACTTGTGAGGTGATGATTTTATACATATATCCGTATGCCATCTTTTGAACTCTGAGTGTCGAGGCGATGTCCAGCAAACAATGTGGCCATATTAGACAATTGGTAGACTCTGTGGGAAAATATTAATTAATTAACTCTACATTTTAAAATAAAACGTTGTCAAATCAAGAAAGTTAGTTCATTTAATAAAGTCTCTGCAATCACCCAACCAAACCTACATACAGGAGCTGCCCCTGACCACCACCTAACTTAATTAAATATACATATACATATACATTAAAACCTAATTAAGTTAAAGACATAACAGAACAAAGGACAATTAAACGTGGAATATTAAATCCATTTCATGTCTTTAGAAGTCAATGATTGAATATTTGATCCTCAAACTGATTATTCTGTATTAATGGTTGCAGAATGTGTATGTTAGTATTAACAGTTAATACCGTTTATACCCTTCAGGGCTTTGGTGCGCTGAATAAGCCAGTGATAATTAGCATGTGGATTTGGGTGCAGCACTGTATGACCCTGACTTCAGACACTTGAGTTTGAAAGATATACAGATTTACTATAGCTCCAACACTAATATTTTTTTACAGATCAGTGTAGAAAACATTTGGCTGCATCCTTTTCATCTAATTCTGAGAGTCTTTGATTAAAATGTAAAATGTTATCAGTGACATGTCACATCACCTGTTTGTTTGAGAGAAATCTTGCACCCTGTAATATCACTGTACAACCATGAGGGAACTGAATGTTTACTCAGTTTCAACAGAGTGGGATGTCTTTAGAAATTAGACTTATTTTAAAGCCTTGCCCTTCGTCCCCTAAGACCCAAGATGGTAAATTCAAACATTTCTACTAGTATATTGTCCACTGGCCCTTTACTCAGAAGTTTTATAATTCTCAGTCTTAGAGCTTAATACAGATAAAGTAATTATGGTGGGTGAGTTCAACTCTTACATTGATATTGACACCCACAGCCTTAGCAGTGTCTTTAATTCACCAAAGAATAAATTGGCTTCTCTCAACATGTAAATGAATCGACTCACTGCAACCTCACTCTGACATATGACATCCAAACTTCAAACTTAATAGTATTTCATCTAACATTGTGTGATTATTTTTCAGTGACCTTTGTTACCAAATTCAATTTTGTTACAAAAAGAAGATTTTAAGGTTTCAGTTATTAAACCTCTGCTTCAAAAGCCTACTCTTGACACTTAAGGCAACTGTAGACCAATATCCAACCTCCCTTTTATTTCTAAAATCCTTGAAAAGGCAGTTGGAAATGAGTTATGTGATTATTGACACAGAAATATAAGTGTATGAAGATTTTCAGTCAGGATTTAGAGAACATCATTTCACAGAAACAGCACTACTGAAAGATGGTAGGGGTTGTATGGCTCCATCCCCAGCTGCTCCAGAGTGTGTTGAAGTACCCTTGAGTGAGTCACTGAACCCCTAACTGCTCCTGATGCTCTGTTATCAGTGTGTTAGTATGGGACTGAGCTATACATTGTGGAAGACTTGCAGTGGAAGGCACTATATAAATGCAGTCTATTTGCCATCTTCTAATGGCCACAGATGACTGACCTGTCTCTTGTCTTAACTGTTACTCATAGGCTTGTTGTTTTGATTAACGGAACAGTCGGCAGGTTTAAGTCATCCTCATTTGATAGATTCCAGTTTTTCCTGTTAGCGACTTCCATGCACACAAAGGTTTGTCATGGCGTTTCCCAGGGATCTGTGCTGGGACCAATAAGTTTCACCTCATGTACGAATTAGGCAATATTATCAGGAAGCATTACAAACTTTCCAATGCGACACTGATGACACTCTGCTGTGGCCTATTTATCTACGAACCCAAATTAGTTAACTGTTTAACTGAACTTTAGTAATGTCTTAATGTTTTTACCTCTTGTACTTGTCCCCAAAAAAACGAACTAACAAAAAAATTATGATCTGATCACTTTGTTAATTTTGATTACCTTCACCTCCATTTCTAATGTAAGGAACTTTAGAGTTATATTTATTTGTCCATTGACTCACACATAAAACAAGTCTCTGGCCCAGCCTCATCTCGTCAGTGCTATATTCTGACATTTTTAATATCCTGTTTCAAAAGGATGCTGTCATGCATTTCTTACCATTAGACTGGACTACTGTAATGTCTTAGTGTCTCCCAATAACTCAGTGAAGAGCTGTTCCGAAATTTTCCAATAGCCAAGAGCTTCAGTAGAGGAGAAGATGGTATAATGCATCTATAATGCCGTGGACAATGCAGAGACACGGTGTCAGAAAGTGACTAGGACTAGATGTTTAGCATGCTGTAGGAAGAAAAGAAGTAACACAAATAGAACCTAAACTATAGTTAACATTTGCACCAGTGAAGAGTGCATTAGACAACAAGACAATTCGTGTTGCCTCATACATAAAACTGATTAAAACAAAATCCTTAATCAGAGACTAAGGGAAAAATGGCACCATCAAAATGTGATTCATGGAAAGTGAAGCACAACAGAAATGAAGTTTAAACAACAAAGTTTGGGGATAAACCTCACAGGAATGTTTGCATAGCAGGAAAAACTATTTATAAACTATGGACCAATTTATGTGAATGGCAGTAATTGGTTGTTTGTGAAGTACATGACCTCTGTGAGATGTGCTCTAAATACTCACATCTGTTCTGATTTGTGACTAACAGCAGGTTCTTGAAAAATCTGCCTTCATCTGCATATCTGACATGGAATAGAATAGAATGGTCATCTCTTGTGGACAAATGGTAAATGTGCTGTTGAGTGGAAAATCCTCTGCTGATTTGGAGTGACTGTCCCTTAACACCATAGAAACCATAGAAATTGGTTGCAGAACTTGGAAGCAAGTGTTTGCCAGCTTGAAGCACAACAGTGACTCTGTGACAGCTGTAGTACAAAGCCAGGTTACGCCACACTGCTGGTGGCCCAATCCATTTGAGCCCTGCACACACTCATACATACACAAACAAAGCAGTGATGTGAAAGGCACTTTAAAGCTTCCCCTGTTGAATGTGGCGTGATTGTACACAGCACACTTTGTTCTGAGCTTGGTTCACCTTTCTTGCTGAAGGTTAATGCTCAGTAGCAGCAATAAAGATGCCTTTGTGAATCAGAACATCTTTAATCTGTCTTTTATGTATCTAAGGTTGGGATCCTTTTTCCTATCAAGGGCCATTTACATTTTTTATAACATCTTTTTTGGGCCTAAATCACTGGGTCATGCTGTACACACTTGTCTTTCTAATGCAGTGACTGCTTCTCTTTCGCAAAAAGTCTGATGTCAGATAGTAGTGATAATATTGATGCTCCCCACAACTGGTTAAGCTAAACCAACAAGCTCAAACAAATAAAACGTATGCAAAGATAATAATTGCCCCTCGTGTCCAGCCCAGCAGTGATCACACATGCATTGACAAGATGGCTACTGGGAGAGTATGATGGCTTTGGTTGAAGTGCAGGACATGCACTGAAACTGGAAATTCCTTGTGTCCCTCAGTGTTTTTTCAATATCTTATGTCAGTATATCAGTACGCGGATGTACGATGGTATTTTAGAGTAAAAACTCACACTTTTTTTACTTTGTGTGGTTCTAGCAGCTCCTCAGCAGCAGCAAGAGACTGCTTCACGAATTAGCCTCCTGAAACCTCATTCAGAAGGTAGACCTTTTTCATAGCTGTTAGTCTGGTGAAGGCAAAAAAATGCTTCCTAACATTGTCGCTGTCAGAATGTGTTTTTGAAAAAACTTCTTGTTGGGCACTTTGGGCCTTTTTAATCATTGTGATCATGCTCCCATAAAACCATACAATGGCTCGACTTCAATTCAAAAAATGTTTGTGTCTTCGATTCTGCAATTGCCTTTAATTTATTAACAGTAAACTGTGATGCTTGTCAGCTATGTGCTCCATTCACCCTGACCACTATCTGACTGCACTTTGACCACTACTTGACAGGCTTATAGCCACAAGAGACATTAGTCTGCTATTTTATCCTTTTTTTTTAATGGCACAAAAACACTTAATTGCTCTAATGATAATTTTCTTGGCCTGGATCTTGCTGGGGTGTTGCAGCCTGGAGCCGGGATTCCCCCAGATCCAAGAACTATAAATGGCCTTGGTATCATTTAAATAATAAGATCTGAAGTAGCTGGTCAGACATAATAAAGCCTGTGACTCTACAACCTTAATTTTATTTTGTTAAAGCTGGTAATGGTTTGAGTTTTAAGTGTAAATCCATCTCTTAGTTTTGGGTAAACTGTTTATCTCTGTATTTTCAAAAAATGCCTTTAGAATGCAGTAATGTGAGGCAGGGTGGAGACACGCCTACGTCTCCCCATCTCCCACACACAACACATCAACTAGCTTGTTAAAGTTATCTAGGTTGTCTAGCCATGAGTTGCGACTCCAGTGATAGCACAGAAATGTCGAATGGAGTATAGGCTTCTCACCTCTGGAGCTCCCTGACAGCCAAGACCACAGTTGTCCTGAGCCATTTGAACCACTGATAAAGGAGGCCAGCACCAAGACTGCTGGGGCAGCTGTGTCTGAGGAGTACAGTGGTTCCCAACCATTTCGACTGCCAGCACAGTCAGTTGTGTCAGCCAGTGGTTTAAATGTGTGTGTGTGTGTGTGTGTGTGTGTGTGTGTGTGTGTGTGTGTGTGTGTGTGTGTGTGTGTGTGTGTGTGTGTGTGTGTGTGTGTGTGTGTGTGTGTGTGTGTGTGTGCGCTGTGTACGCGTGCATGCATGCATGTGTCTGTGTGTGTGTGCGTGTGATCATCAAGGAACAGTCAAATGATTTAGATTATGGCTCAAATATATATATTTAAGTGGGGAGTATCACTTTAGCAACGATTAACCATTATTGGACCAACTGTTTGAAAAGGTCAAGGAAGAGAATTTGAACTATTTTACTTATTGTGAAATGTTTTGCTAAAATCAATATGGATATCTGGTCCCACTTTATACCCAACTTCTGGACCTCTAAATCACTGACCTCATCTGATTTGTTTACCAAATGAAATGTGAAATGGTTCCATTGTGGTCATTAACAGCAAGTTGAAGAAACAACATGAACAATCAGTTGTGCTTTGTACTTAGGATTTTGTATGGGGAACTATCCTTTCTAGTGAGCGAGCTACATCCATGACAAAGAGAGACAATGTAATTATGTTGCTATACAGAAGTTGATTTATATGACTATCCTGCAAATTTCCCCATTGTGGGACTAATAAAGGATTATCTTATCTTATCTTAAAAAAGTACCCCATGGGTTATGGATACATTTTACTGCGATGAGCTCTAGTGGCTGAAGATGACAGCAAAAGAATCGTAATTGCATATTTTTTATTGTAACCATGATGATGAAGGTCAAGGTGTGATTCGGCTTTTCTATGCCAAAGGGATTACAATTGTTTCTAAAGGCTTTGGATATAGCCCTAGGACCACTACAATTCTGTATGCCAGGTTATACACTCAAGTGCCTTATAGCGTGAACCATGAGCGTGAATTATGCAACTGCACTTTACCTGGTGGGTCTCCTGAAGTTGGCAAAAAAAGGAGTGGGGGAGAGATAGGCATGTCCAACATGTCAAAGGTAGATAACGACTGTCTGGTGAGCTATTCAACAAACAAAAGGCCAAACTAACCTTACAAATGGTCCAAATCCACTTTCGCTGGCCAGTGTTTTTGTTCCATTATTGACAATGGTTGTCACAGGGCGCCCACCCAGGCTGCCAGGATAGTCTGTGTTTATTTGCTGCTCCTCTTAAATATCATAATCAGGGTGACTGCATAAGACTCTGAGTTTTATGTAAATTGCATATAAGCCGATTACAAGTGAGGCAGTTTTGCTGTAAACACTATTTATTTTATGGACCTCCAATTTTCCTAACCAGATGCGATAAAGGGAGAGTAATATTATTGCCATTATCATGCATTGCATTATTGTTGTATTAATAGGATATTTCTCATATCACACAAGCTAAACTTTTCTCCCGAAGACAGGTTGTGATGTCCATGAAAGGAAGGTAAAGATGAGATTGTGTGTTGGTTTGTGTGACAGTGCTATCAGCTTAAATGTTTAAAATGCAGGTTTCCCCCCCCCCCCCCTGCAGAAAAAATGTCATTTTTGAAATGGTGTCCAGGTTGTGGGAAGTCTTTGGAAGCATCAGAAATACTGAACATCGAAAAAATGAACAAGCCATGCATGCTCTTCTCTTCTCTAACTCTCTCTTTCTCTTGACCTACACTGCTGATCTTCATATGCATGTGAAGGATATCTTCAAAAAAGAAGAGGGAAAGCAATGGGCAATGTTAAATAACCAATGTAAAAAAGAGACACTTCACCAGAGGACCATGCTATCCTTCCAAGCTAGACTGCCTATATACACCTTATTTGCCCGAATGGTTTGAAATGGTGGTTATGGAGATTTAAATGAAAACTTCTCATGAACAAAATCAACAAAGATGAACTCTAGAGGATTTGTTTAGTTCCTTGATATTGTTTTGCATATTTGTTCAACTGAATTGGACATTGGTAATTTTTTACAATGACTTTAAAAGCGATTAGATTAGTGAAGCCCCTCAACATTCAGACCATTTACCTCTTTGTGTTGCACAGTTGATGTGAAGAGAGGAACATGCCATTAGGTTAGAATTAGAACTGAAGAAGAAAACAAATAAAAAGGCCTTTGTATGATTGGTAGAGGTACAGCTTGAATGATTTAGATTTTTTTCAATTAATTTCTAACATGTTTAAAGAAATATATAAATATTTGAATCTTAGTGATTTATTTTCATTGATTTAATCAAAAATTGGGTTTATCAGTAGTTCATTTATATAATTCTTAATGTTTTTTCTTTTGATGGATGAAAATGAGTTTTTATCTTATGTTCCCTCTGTGGGTCCACACAGTAGGTAATGTATGAGAGTGTTTAAAGGAACAGTATTAATTCTGAAAAACTCCCTATTTAAGTCTTTGTAATCAAAAAGCTAATCAGAGGCCAAGGGACCAACATAGATTGGGCACCTAAGTTTCAATTCAGTTGGTGCTCTGCAGAATATGTCCTGATCATGGGAGCATTGACTCTATTGGACATTGCCCTGGTTGCTCTTCCTCACACTTTATTATTTTCCATTTTAGTGCTCAGTATTTTAAGAGGAAACTGGAGAATCTTTGTTGACCTCAGGTTTGCAGCTCAGCTTTCTGCCGCTGAGTGGTTCTGCAGGCTTTGTCAGACTGTGTTCTACACTGTACATCGACTCTGGTTGGCTGCCAAGTGTGAAACGGTCAGGATGAGAGTCACCACCTGAAACCAGTATTCTCTGTCAGACAAGATGAATCACTCCATACAGGGTGGAAGGGGACTATTGCCCTTGTGGAGGGATTTTAAGGACCTTTGGTTTTTCCTCGTAATTGAAAAAATGGAGATTGATGCAGCAACTGCATGTTATGTTGAAAACCTTTGTCTCGGTGTGACATCGAGAGGAGCTGGAGCACCTGCACCTATGGTCATAAGCTTTGAGTACTTCACTGGCTGAGTATATTTGTCCTACACTGAATATCTTTAATAACTTAACTTGAGGTAATTGCAGTCAAATTTGAACAGATTTCGAGCGATTAGCACATATTTTGGAAGACATTACAATCCAAATGTAAGGCAAATTCCCACAAAATCTGAAAAAGAGTATGTGAATTTCCCTCAACTAATTTTTGGTTTAAAGGGCACCGGTCAAATTTTGTACCAAATTAGCATTAAGGTATTTCTGTGGATATCATGATTTATAAAGTCTGTTTTCATTATATTATTATATAATCACAATTTGCCTTTCGACTTCAAGTCTAAAATATTGTCGATGAAATCTTGACGTTTTGAATTTCTGGTATACCCACTTAGGATTTTTTTTTTTTTTTTACAAAATGAAAATGTGCGCAAATACAATAGTTGTGTTTTGTGGAGTTAGTGTTAACAAGAGTTAGCGACAAAGTTTGTATCATTGCACTCCAGAGGATTTTACACACTGACATTGAGGAAAGTCTTAATGAAATGTAATAGTTCCCTTCAACATCATTGTTAAATACAGTGGCTATAACAGACATTCCATTCAACTATAGCTTTAATATATAAGTGTGGACATTACTCTTATAAAAACTTCCATTTATTACAGTGATTATATCAACTTTATCATAGCTATATACGGCTCCCCTTGTAGTCGACAATGACAGCGAATAAATCAGTGCAAAGGAGATGCTGTCTTTCTCCCTCACAGCATCCAGCACCTTTTGGCCCTGAAGTACTGGTGCTAAGGACAACGCTCTTACAGATCAAGTCACTGGTGATGTGAGCATCCCTTCTATCCTCCTCTTCCTCTGCGACTCTCTGTCCCACCTCCCAGCCTACCCTGCAATCTGGAAAATTCTGGTTTAAAAATACTGCAACACTTCCTTTGTTGTACTAAGCCCTTTTTTGTCCCCCCTCTACCTTATTTATTTCCCTGTTCTCCCCAAATAACAGCAGTGCTGGGATGATCGAGCAGGAGAAATAGAGAAAGAAGGGAGTATGGATGAGAGAGGGCGGGAGGGAATTCAGTATATGGCGAGAGGGAACGACTCTGCACTGTCAAAGCGAGCACAGAGAAGGAGAGGATGGCAGAGAAAGTTTATAAGGCGTAGTTTAGGAGGAAATGCGTGAGAGAAGCTGGGGAATCTGTGGTGGCCAGCTGCAAGAGGGGAGATAGCGGAGAAAGGCTTTTAATTCTCAATCCCCACAGAGCCTTTGAAAATTACCAATCTTCTTATCACAGACGCAGGGCTGCTTATGCAAATTGTTGTGGAGTGGAACGTTTAAACGGAAAATTACTCGACAGCATTTTTTCTCCCTCTTCCTCTCTCCCTCTCTCTTCCATACAGAAAGCCTGTTTTGAGTCTCAGATAAGAAGATGAATTGCTCTCTCCGTGCTTTGAAGCGCGTCAGGATTTAAAGACTCCAGCCTCGGCTCTGGTCTAACGCCGCTGCTCTCGCTGCCTTTGTAGCAGAAAACAGGCTGAAAAAAATGAGAGAAAAAGCATTTCAGAACAACATAGATTCTGTGCTCCAACACATCATCACCGCCTGAGGAGACAAGGAAATATATAAATATTCCCTCACCCCGGCTCTTCCCTGTATTTACTTTAATAATTCTGCTTTACACAGTCCACAGTTTTTCCTCTTTCTGAAAAAAACATGGAAAGTAATTGACATAACTGAAGCTCATGTGCTGTGTGGAGGAATGTTGAAAGCATTTATCAAAATTATACCACAGGCAATATAAGAAATAAAACAGAACATAGATATGAAAACCATTTGAGACTTATAATCAATGAGAATAAAAGTAATTGATTTAGTGGAAATAATTTTGAAATTGAGTTTCACATATTATTATTATTTCTGATTAAGCAATTTTTGATGTATGTGTCAATCCTCTGTAAAAACTGACATCTTCCCAACACATTTCACTGCTGTGGCAACTGGTGAAAACCACTCCAAAGTGTTTGAATGCGTCGCTATGGGATCAAGGTTTCAAACAGTATTTACCGTGTAAGTTAAAACCATGCAATAAGTAAATAATATGTGCATGTTAAATATATATCTAATAAAGTTGAAGTTTAGATATTTTTAAATAGATTACTTCTTTTACACACTGTATATCAGTGCTTATTACAAAAGGTTGTGAATAAATCAAATAGCAATGGAATAAAATGTATAATATACAACATGGTTTAAACAAATTTAAGTTCAAGTTCAACATGCATCCACAGAAAAAGGAAACTTCAACAAAAACCTTTACAATTTAGCATGGCAAAGGTCTTCCCATATGATTGATTATCTAGGACATCCATAAAGTACAATGTCTTTGAATGCCAGAGAGAGAAACCTGTTGTTTCAAAATGGCCAATTTCTTTTTTTTTTTTTTGGTTTGGCTCCAAGACCAGTCATCCTGCCATACCCTGTACTGAGAGCCATCTTATCCATACCACTGGCTCATCTATGGTGAACCTGGAAGTAACAGGCGTTTTTCTGTCAGGGTGCAGTCTGCAGTGCCTTATTGGGACTGGGAGGATTTGATCTAAAATCAAGGCCCATGCCAGCTCCACTCCGCTACAGCCCTGGACCATATTTGGTGCCACCATCAGGTGTTGGTGGAAGAGGGAGAGGGGAAGTTTTCTCTTTTTTACTTCCCCAACTTGGTCCTGCAAAATGGACTTAATACTGTTGATCTTCAGACAGGCCTTGCCAATAATGTTGTGAAAACTCTGCACTCCCAGCTACGCTTCACCCTCGCATCGCCCACCTGCTCACTACAGCATGGGGCTCCAGTGGCAGCACACCTTTGTAATATGCTTGGTGAATCACTTATGAGGAATATCAAGCACAGATCCGCAGAGACTCACTGCCTCCCAGACATCCAAGCTGAGCCCTGTTCTGTTACACCCAGTTTAATCATACATGCTGGATGTAGTGGCATGCCTAGCCAGAGGTTTGATTTTTTTTAACGGCTTGCTTTTAGCAATCTCTCAAATCGTCTTAAAGATTCTCCCAAATGTGTTTCATATCTTCAGTCCCATTGCTCCATTCAAGACAGCCACTGACTCCCAGTCTCTGTGCCGAGTTTCAATCAGTTTGCCCAGTGTTCAATGCAGTTGTATTGACCTTCAACCTTTTAACCCGTTTCATACTTGGGCGTCCTTCTTCAAGAATGACAACACCCACCAAAATGGCTTTGGTGCTTTTAGACAGACAATATATTTAGCACAATTTTAACTGCCGACACCAACACCACACCACCACCACCTCACCCCCTCGTGTAGTGATCATAGTTCTGCTACCCCCGTCCATATCATCAACAGGCTGTCTAACTCTAACTTTCTTTTCCCACCAGCCCAGCCCGACAACATGGTTTACAGAAGATGTAATTGGCCGGGAGTAAATGCTAATAATTTAATTAATGTTAAACGGTCTCCTCTGAATACACCCATTAGTGTACACTTGCTTCCCATTATAACTGCTCAGTTAAATGTAAGATCACTCAAAAGCAAGCCATTCATTGGCAATGACGTCATTACCTCAAATAAGATTGACATCCTCCTGCTCACTCAAACCTGAAATGTGATGATTCTCAACCAATGAATGAAGCAGCCCAAGGTAATGTCTCTTACTAACAGAGATTTGGGCTGTCTGGCTTTGGCAGTGGAGTAACATGTGTCATATATGTATTATTATATGTATATAGCACAGCTTGACTTGCTTGTACTGTATTTGCTTTAAGGTAAGGGACCAAAACAGGTTTACACCGAAAATCATGATTTTCAAGTAAACCAATATAAAAATGAACTTTGCGATATTCCACTCTTTCAGTTTTTCATCGCATTTTTACATCTCTGGTGTCAAAAAATATAATATAGCAGGTTAAAAGATTGAAAGTTTTCTAATGGGCTGATAACCTCAGTAGTCCCTAATTCAACAAATTTGTCCTTGTTTTTGTTTTTCTTTGTAAGTTTTAAAGTGGAGGAATGACCTCGGCCCAAACAAACCAATGAACTGATAGCTCTACAAGGGCTGAGTGAATACATTCAGGGGGAGAAGGTGATTGTATTTGGAGACTCATATCTGTCCATCCATTGCATCCCTCCTCCAAGTCCTTCCTTCTCGTGTGAGAGTGCCATCACACAGACAAGATTGATATGCAGCAGAGACACTGGGTTCATGACTGCAGAGCACTTCAGTTGAAGCTTTAAATTTAGATTTTTTTGTTCGGTTTTCTGTTGTTGAAATTGTGAGTGCATGTTAACATGTACTATCAGGGTTTATTGAATTATTTCAAAAACAACTAGTGGGGAATAACAGGGCTGCGGTGGCTATGTGGTCATTAAATTGTAGCTTGACATTTAAAGAGCTGCCAATGTATTTTGCCAGTGACTTTCACTTATGTAAAAGTGGAGATTTAGAGTTTAATAGTTTAGCTGTCTGAGGACGGAATGATACTTAAATCACTACTGTTTTACAGAAACCACCAACAGAGATTAGAAAACCCAACACATATGATTTAATATTTAATGGAAACCAATTATACAAAAAATGAAAGCCCCATCACTATTCTTGTCTTTTCAGATACAGGTTTCCATTTGAAGGACCGGAAGACAGTGTAAAATGTCCAATGAGGAATTATGTAATGTTCCCCCCACGTACTGAATCTTTTCTCTCCACAGAGGCAGCTGAGGAAGAGGAAGTGCTACCTCCTGCTGGCCGGAGCGATTATCCTCACCGTCCTTGTCATCATCATAGCTGTTTCAGCAAGAAAATAAGACTGGCCACTTTGGTAAGATCCGTCATCTACAAAACAACACTGTAACCATAAAGGTAGTATTGGGGTTGTCAAATATGGAAGTTTGGTGATGCACACAGCTGACACTCTTTGTTAAAGCTGAGATATCAACCAGGTGGTGTTATCATCCTGTCACCACATATAGAATGTTTTCAGTTTTGCCCTTAATCTTAAATCTATCTTCTACTCAACAAGCATGTACATGTTAACATCCTCTGTGTGGACATTCAGTTCAAGTTTACTTTGAGGAAGAAAAACTCCCTGTTGACAAGAAGAAACCTCAGACAGAACAAGATTCAGGGTGAGCAACAATAGCAGTACCTATTATTATTATTATTATTATTATTATTATTATTATTGTTATAATAGTTATACACGTATTGATCTATATCCTGCAGCTCTGGCGTCAGAGATACCTGCAGAATAAGGGCGGGGAGAGGGAGGACAGAGAGGAAATTACAAACTGAAGTACATGGGAGAGAAAAATATTAAGTCAGTGACATGCAGTAGTATGGCGTACATGCGTGGATAATGTTAGAGTGAGTGGGAGATATTTTTAGACTTGAGAGCTTCAATTTACATCAATTTCTGGTGTCTGCTCAACTCTGAAGGTCCAAAATGTGTCTGTAGATTCTCAACACGTGGTCATGTGCACTCCTGTGACACTGAGAGAGCAGCTTTACCTCCATTGTTCAAGAATCCCACCATCAATCTGTCTCAAATAATTAACACTTTCTTTTCTACTAAAAATTCTCCAAAAACAACCTTAGAATCAGCATCAGTTTAGCATCACATAGCATTACACATTAAAATGCCCATTAAAACTTGAGGAAAAACTATTGTCTTGAAAAATCCGATTTTTAGAGGTACCTCCAGATACGCAGTTATTTTGAGCATAACATTAGAAACAGAACAGACCTTGCTGACCCAATATTGACAATATTTCTTAGTGCCCACTAAAATGATTCAAATAAAGGAGTTATGTCTAGATTCTATACAAAGGCCTCATGACACACTGCTGGATATGTTAGAGAAAAATGGGAAAGAGAAGGTGGCCTCTCAATATCAAATGAGGAATGGTTGGGTGTATGTAAATTCCAGTGGGAATGCACCACCTCTAACGTGTGGGGCGGGAATTTGGTTGGAAGTGTGTTATTCGTTTCTTTATTACACCGAAGCAGATAGTACGTTTTGCTGGAGGGGAGCCCACATGTTGGAGACAATGTGGGTCTCGGGAAGCAAATCACTGGCATATATTCTGGGATTGTCCAGTGATAAAACCTTTTTGGGCAGAGTTACATAAAGCATTAAAAAGCATTCTTAATACTGACCTGCCGCTACAATTTACAACATTATTTTTAGGAAATGTTGATTTCCAAACAAGGCGCCCAGATAAATATATGATTGGCATACTAATAACTGCTTGAAAAAAAGCCCTCACAAGTCGCTGGCTGCTTCCTGAGCCCCCCACGATACAGGGTTGGATAGATATAGTAAATGACATTTATGTTATGGAAAGGATTACTTATTCCCTTCGTCTTCGGAAGACTGTACTCATTCAATTATGGAACAAATGGGTGAGATATGTAAAACTCTTAAGGCCAGATTTTGTGGAGGTATTGAATGAATGATCCTGTAATGTTGCCTTAAATTAGCAAGCCTCATTGACCTCTATCCCATTCTCTCTCAAGTCACCCCCTAACATGTTGTTGTTGTTTTTTTTAGTTTTTAGTTTTTTTATTCACTTATTGTTTCTTCTCTTTTGATCTGTGTTTATTGTCTACATGTACACACTATACCTCTCCCAAAATGTACAAAGTTACCTTAACATAGTGATTTGCACTTTTTAAAGATGTTAAAATGTGAAAAAATAGATAAATTCGGACTAACCTACAACAAAGGATATCAATTTCCCTGTAGTATGGGCCCAAGTATATCATCATTCATCGTGAGTGCACACTGTGACGCTCCGATGTTCCCCGTGATTTCTGTCTATTAAATCATTTTCAGAACAATTAAAATATCCCCCTGAGCACCCCTCTGTCTTCCAGTCAGGCTCATTGGTTCATTAAAACTGTCGCTGTGAGTGTCTTGTACAAACATCACATCGTCAGCGGCTTTAACCTTCATCAACTACAGCAGAAACCATTTTACTTCATCTCTTACCCCGTTTGTATTCAGCATACTGGAAAGAAGAGTGATTAAAAACAAACAAAACGCAGACACAGACCTATATTTAGGATGTAGCAACTAATGATGAGTAACATCATCTTCCTTCTTTTGCTTTTGGCTGAATCTCTGAACACTTTTCTTAACCCCCTCTCCTTTTACTGCTCATGTGCAGTTGGGCAGAGAAGCAATCCTCTGCTGTCACTGCCTTTGTACATTTTTATTTCTGTAAAAAGTATTTTTCCAACTCGTAAGCTCTTTTAATCCAACGGCTACCAGGCTACCAACCACTTTGGAGTCAGAAGATTTCTTGTCACTTTCAGCAACAGTCATCCTCCATACTGATTGTCAGACTTGCTAACCCGTTCTCCACCTTTCTCAGATTCATGTTGACATTTGGCACACTGACCAGCTAATGTGAATACAGAATCTCCCCAAAACCTTAAAACTCCACTATTAACACACAAACACAGTGTCACCTACAATGCACACTATATACACAATTTACAGCAGTGGTGAGAAACCTCCAGTATCTGGGTCATATGGTAATTGGTCAGTATTTACAGTATATAGCGCTTTTCTAGTCTTGATGACCATTCAAAGCACTTTACAGTACATATACAACCTGCAAGACAAGACAAGTGAGACCATTTAATTGATCCTTAACAAAAAAGTTGTTTTGATGAAAACCAGCATCATCATCAATACCACCTGACATCAGCAGTTCCACCTATCACATTAGAGAGGTTGAATGTGTGTTCAATAAATTAGTCCTCATAAATGTTTTAAAATTGGAATGGTCCTTTATGTGAAAAAGGTACAAATCACTCATAACCACTCTCAAGCTTCCTCTCTGCACACTCTTCCTCCACTTAGACAGAGAGAAAAGAGCTTCATCCAATCATGATGGTGACAACCTGAGAGCACATTCTGAAAATAAGTACAAAGACATACCATTAAAAAAAACAATAAAAGAAACCTGAAAACCTTTTGATTCACCGATAGGGAGATAACATCTCTAGCTCAGGAAAGCCTGCGATTCAGACCGTATTGAAAGCAAAATCAGAAGCACAGTGTTGAAGTTGTTTTATACTGCATTTACTGAGTGTGATGTCACCCAGGTGTCCACAAGTCCCGGCATTCATATTTGACTCAAAACGAGGTCATTTACACCAGGTTTTTAGCTTAAATGTCGACTAATATCTTTCGACGAGGTACATTTAGAAAATGGTAATGTCCGCTAGCTTAGCCACTTCCTGTGGACATTTAGGCTTGAAACACAAAAGTGTACATGACGCCTTTTGATGCCATGGACGCTATGGTGTCCATGTTACACTTTCTCTCTCTGAACAGAAACTACTACACATTGGCCTATTCATTCTCACATTCAACTTGCGCTTATATATGCAGCGCTTTTCTACCATACTTTGTTCACCAGGGACAACTAAGGGTTCAGTGTCTTGCCCAAGGACACTTCCACTGACCCTCTGGTAACTAAACGACACGCTGCTATTCCCAAACCACAGCTGATAAAAATGTGTATGGGTGACAGTTTTATTTATTTGGTAACCTGTTTGGATTTATTATTTTTAAATCTGCCATGATTCTGAGCTTTAAACTCTGGTGAAGTTTTGAAAAACTATAGAAAGACTTTTGAATTTGTGGACATTTACCTTGTTTTCCGTGTGTTTGCATTTGTGTTCTGTATTTGGTTGTTTGAACAGTTTTATCTTGAAATGTCACTCCTTGTGTGTGTCTCTGGCTTTATTTCCTACCTTTGTCCTTTTTCCCGCCCTTGTGGTCATCTGCACCTGTTCCTAAATTGTTTCAGCTGCATTCAATTTGCCCTCAGTTTGTCTTTTTCCACACCCGCAAGCTTGTCCTCATGTTTCCTTTATGGATTTACCTTTTTGTTTCTTTGCTGATTGCTGTCATCACCGTAAGATTGCTTTTTGTATCATTGACCAGCAAAGCTTCTGTGTCCTCTTCACCAAACCCTAAAAAACAAGTGATGGGTAACCCCATGCTTGTAGTTTTTGCTTGGCTATTTTAAATACATCCTAAAAAGTGCTGCATTTTATTTGTCAAAGGAGAAATTCTGAAGAAAGTCTGTTTGAGTGTATTTGAAACTAGTTACCGTCCTCTACACAGCTGCACGTTTTACCAAATCGGCCAAATCACACTGTATCAGCACCAGACACATTTTAGCCAAAAAAAGCTATTCTAATTCTTGACAAAACCTTTTTCTCTATCTATAATTTCTCTTACTTGACATTCAATTCAAGATGTCTCTGCTTGCATAAAATATTGATCATTCCCTTACTTTTCTCCAATGGAGGAAATGGGAATGCAGTGGAACAAAGCCTGCTATTCATAAAACAGCAGGTTGAATTGATGCTGGTGACAAGCTCAGCAGTTCGCGATAGAGGCCCAAGTGGCTACACACTAATACACACCAAAGCAAATACCGAAATGGGCCATTGTGAAGACAGACCATTATTGACTGTTGTGCTGTTTGCACATGTTCAAAAGAAAGCTTTATTGATATTAACTTGTTCTGTCTAATGACTACAAATATGTGGGCACATATTGTTTTGTCGAATGTGTGTGTGTGTGTGTGTGTGTGTGTATTAGTACAAAACCTTAAAAACAAATGCATGCAAGGATTTTCACTAAACTTGATGGGAATGTGACATTACATTACATACAATATGAAAGTTACAATATTAATATTATAATGTGTGTTGTTCATGCACATCCTCGTCCACAGAGGATATATTCAAATCATTTTCATGATACCATGACTCTCCCTATAACATCGAATGAACACATACAGTATATACAGTAGTTAAAAAAACATTATCTAAACTTTTTAATGATATATAATGAATGATTATGTTTTTCAGCTTAATTCTTCCTGTGTGTGTGTGTGTGTGTGTGAGAGAGAGAGAGAGAGAGAGAGAGAGAGAGAGAGAGAGAGAGAGAGAGAGAGAGAGAGAGAATAACTATCTTCACACTCTTTGAGTTTAGCAGAAGTGACTGTGTGTATTGGCACAGCCAAGCAGCCTGGCAAAGTCAACAAGTTCTTGTGCTAAAGATTCAGATGAACACACTTGGCTTCATCTTCCTCAGACATTTTGGTGGCTGCAGATACAAACTCTATGTGACTGCCCAACCATTTTATTATCGTTTTGGTGATTTTAGCATCCAACACATTAGTGTAATCATACTTGTCCTCTTCTATTAACGCTGCATAACAAACATACTTGGACAGATTGACTCCCATCGTCTGTAGCTGTTCACCACAAACCTTTTCCGATGGCTTTAGGCCATCCGGGGATTTAGTGAGTTGGTTTAATTAAGCGCAACTCAAACTTTGAAGGATGACCCACGATCCTCCACATCATTATCTGTGTGTTTAGTGAAGTCACTATAATCTGATTCTGTTCTGAGTTAATTTTTTATTTGCTCAATAGATACAGAATATAAATAAATAGACCAGCAAATGTGGCCAAATGTTTGTCAGTACTTACAGAATAGTTGACTGGTATTCTAAGCTTGCTTGACATGCACCATACATTTGAGAAGTAGTACAGTTATTTAATGAATATGTATCAACTCTAGAAAACTTACTCACTACTATTTATTAACTACACACTACTATTAATAAAAAGACAACTATTGGGTAGCCAGATATTTGTCTCAACTTCAACCCATGCCAATATGTATTTCTCTGTGGCAGCTTGGACTTTCAAGTGGGTTTGCACATATCATTTTTTACCTATTGTTTTGTCAGAGACAATTATCTTCTATCTGCTACAATAAATGAATACTTCATTGCTCAATGCACATGTGTATCCCCTCAAGCAATTCTTGGCTGTCTCGCCAAGCAGTGTCTATTTTAATGTTGAATTTCTGATATGGTACTTTAAAACCTGTAGAATAAGAACAGAGTTGAAGAAAGAGATTGAAATGAGCAAATATCACAGAGGTACTGAAGGATTTAGAAGGGATCTATCACACTTGGAGAAAAGCCATGATTTAAAACTACCGTGCGTGTGTGTGTTACTGAAGCACTTTACATGGTCGATAAGATGAGAAAAGAACTATAGAAATACATTCCATTTACCGTTTGATTATATATCTGGTGGGAAACCTCCAGACTGTCCTTATATGGCCCATGAGACTATATAATTTGGGCAGCAAGACAAATTTATAAATACAAAAAATTAAACAGATCACATTGATTGATAATTTGTTCCAACATTATTGTGGTAGCATTGAAAGGACGATCAAGACCTGAACTTTAGAACTGAATGTGAGAACAAAATGCAATTAAACCTCTTACTTACCTTTAATGCATTCACCATTTTACCACATAGCTAGATTGAAATAGCACATCAGTCAATGTTAAAGCTACTGTGGCAAAAATTTCCACAAAAAAAACCCCAACAAATGTGAAAGCTGTTGGCGAATCATTCTCCGACCCAAGCGTGCACCGTTCAAAAAGCTGTAGGTAGCATGTTTTCCTGAACAGACAGACAGCCAGCCAGTGTATAAAAGGTGAGTGGAATAGTGATGAAGAACAGGCGCAGGAAAGCAGAGAGGAGAAGAGCAAGTGCCATACATCAGTTTAATGAGGTTGACAATGACAGAAATAACTGGTGAGCTGCTTCTCCCCTCAAATCAATAGCCTGGCTCTTTATGGCACACTAAATAATACAATAACTGCACCCTGACACTTAGTCCTGTAGGAATTATGTTACTGGCACTGCCCTCACATCTTGTTTACACAGTCATTTGGGGATTTCTCTATATGCATGTGAGCGTCATGTACTAAATCTACACTCGTGAATTGTGTTGAGGTTGCTGGAATCCTGCTTCTTATAAGCCACAGCAAATAAAACAAGACCTACCCCTATACAAGGGGTTCAACAATTTTATGAAAAGCTCATTTAGATTTTGCTGACTTCATTCCCATATTGATGCTTAAAAGTTGGAAATGTCATGCAATCCTCCAATTTTAAGTCATACATGTCCCAACCTCTGCTGTTCTAGATGTGCTCGGCCAAAGGAGAATCATAAACACCTAAAAATACAGTACATACCCAGGCTTCACTATCAGGTGAATCAACAGTGCAAAGTAGAATTTAAATTTAAACGTTGAAGCATTTCAGAGGAAACACTGATTTCCGACATGAGGTGAGGCTTTCAAGCAAGAGTCAAATCTTAAAAATTATCTGGCGGGAAAGGAATTATTGCCATAATTGCCAGTTGATAACCACTGCTTTAATTTATCAGAGGACACGCCCCCACCGACTGCAAGACGCTGTCTGCCTGTTTATTCCAGTTTTATAAATCTTATAAATGTGCGTCCAAATCGCACAAACAGGCACTTCCTCAAGACTTTGACAATTCACATGCCATTTTTGAAGCCAATAAGATAAATTGTTTGTCTGACTGTATTTAGCCTACAGGTGGATGCTGGAGGCAAGCAAAGGGAGAGATTTTACGTCTTAAATAGACCACCAAATAATGTGTATTATAGAGGGTTGTGGAGAGTGAGGCATGTCACATGATTGGAGCAGCACAGCTCATCTACTTCTTCTAATTTGCTTATCAGTGGTGACACGTCAGCACACGTGAACCGTGACCTGACAAACACACAGCTATTTAGTTTGTAAATTCAATTATGTGTTCATATAAAAGAAAATAATAATTGCTGCCATGAGAGATTATTTTTCTAATTCTGAATAGTAATAGTAATAACTTTTTTTTATTAATTGTGTTGTAGGGCCAGAGGTAGGAAACCTCTGCTCTGCCAGAGGGCAGAGGTTTCCTACCTCTGGTAATTCTCCATGTATAAAATGTATTCTGAGGTTATGGAGACGCAATGGGTGAGTGTGTGTGCATGTGCGTGTGTCGGGACTTTTGCAGA
Organism: Verasper variegatus; assembly: GCA_026259375.1. Taxonomy (NCBI): domain Eukaryota; kingdom Metazoa; phylum Chordata; class Actinopteri; order Pleuronectiformes; family Pleuronectidae; genus Verasper; species Verasper variegatus. The sequence continues at coordinate 6,823,652 of CM048048.1, forward strand.
CCTCGTGTATTTTTGATGTTTTCCTACTGAATTTTAAACACGTATATAAGCCACATTTCAAGCACCTTTTCCCTCTGATAAATATTAAAGAATTAATGCAGTGGATACATGTTATATTTAGCCTCTAAAGCTGCTTTAGTCACTATGAAACACAGCAGACACGCTAGCACTGAAAGAGGCTTATTCAAATGATGTAAAAAGCTAAGATGACAAGAGAGAGCAGGAGCATTGCGATGATATGACAAAAAATAAATATTGAAAGAAAAATTGATATTGAGAAAACGGTAAAGGGAGTTTTTGAGAATAATTTCAAGCGAAAGTGCAAACGCAAATATTATATTTGTCTTTTGCCTCACTTTTATAGTTTTACCAATCATGGTATGCTTAAGGATATGAGTTTGTTTGATGCTTAACTATCCAGCAGGACAGGTATTTGTATATATTAGCCAAATGAGGTATTTTGCCATGAATGCTGCAGATTCAGTCTCTGTCCCTCTTAAACAGAGATCTGAGCCAGTGAAGGGGAATTGTGAGTTGCTGCCACAGTTAGTGGAGTTCTTTGGGCCTGGTATCGTTAATCCATGTCTATGAACAAGTGTGACAATAAGCTCTCTGTCTGAACAGCAATCCTCTTAGGCAAAGCTTTGTGGGTAAACTCGCCTCATGCAAATTCTAAACCCCATTAGCTTTGAGGGACTAGTCAGCTGCATTGAGATTAATAGCCAAGTGACTACTTGATTTAATATGGTTATTTCACATCTTCCCAGGGAAAAAATAAACAACAAAGTTAATGCAAGACATTTGTCACTGATGTCCTCAATCTCTCCTCTCTTAAGTGGGAGAAGTTTATTGTGCATTCAGATGGGTTTCCTATTCAGCCTTCCATTGCTGGAACAATGCGGAAGCTTTTGATGTTAAATGTGTGTATGCTCAATCTGGAAGTTAGATATTTTTTAGTAAGTTTTGCTTCTTCAGCCTCTTAAAATGTTTTTTGCATTGTGGCAAATTACAACATGGTCATATCTGAAACTGTGTTAGAGATAAATGCACCGAGGAGAAAAAGTGCAATGCAATTTTTCATTACAGGGTGAAAAATGAAAAATCCTTATTTATCTTTTTCCATGCCGTCAGCTTACTCCAAACTTTGCTGCAGAGGATTACCGGCTGGGTGGGTAAGGCTCTGTCACTGCAGAGTGGGAGACAACACACTGTGACAACGGTGATCTGAGAACCCTGCCGACTCACAGCTGAGGAGGAATGATTAGCCCAAAGTTGTGCAGGAGCATTTAAATACTTCCTCGTGACCTTTAATCCCCAGTGAAATCAAAATATCACCCTTCCCTCTTCTGCACAACACAAGCAAACACTCAAAGCTCCCAGCATGCACTGCTAACAGCTTTCCAGGAGATCTGAGATTACCTAAAGCTGACTGATTACTTAAATAGGTGAGATGAGTGTCATCTTCCAGTGCAGGGCTTAATGTTGGATCGTATGAAAACTGCCATTGGGACTGTGACAGCTGGGAGTGACATATTAAAGTGTTCAGTGGATTGAAACAGTCTGAATTAACTTTTTACCGTTAGCACATTGTGTTTTGCCAAACAGTTACACAATATTAGAAATCAATAGTCCAGTAGTATCAATGTACACATCGTATGACAACAATACTTTAGACTTAATCTTGATTGTTGTCCCTTATTGCTGTCACTGCCCCACCGAGCTGGTGAAACTGCACTGTAAGGTTGAGTTCGGCCATAAGAATAAGACGACCCTACAGATGTGCTAGCAGCTTTAAGATGCTAACATTCCCAATATGACAGTGTTAACAGTTGTTTGTATGAACAATGTATGTGTCCCAAAGACACTCTGGCATGCAGATTGCCAGAGGTTGATAGACGAGCCAAACTTTGTCACTTTGTTTTTAAATACCATTGCAGGTTGAGTGGTTGGTTCCTTGATTGCTATTTCAGTTGGGGAAAGCAGTAGGACATATATTTGGATTATGGTTTCCACACTTGTAATTGAATGAAGCTGTCTTTTATTAAGGGAATGAAAGGCTTTCTGACACAGCCTCTAAATCAGAATATAGTTAATTATCAATTACGTTGACATCTGGAAAATCCACTTAGAAAATAAAGGAAGTGCATCATCAGCATAGAGGAGAACATGTGCATACAGAAAGTATACTGTTAATTTAGTCAGTAAAATGGAAAGCCACAATACAAAAGTATTATTAATATGTGTACCCCTTTGTGCAAATGATCCCTGCTACAACTAAAGTAAATATCAGGAAGTAAATGTTACTGAGTCAGAATAATCATAATAAAAAGTACACATTAATCTATAGCAGTTACCGATACAGCTCAACTGTGACCATGAAACCAAATACATAATGGTCAAAATCATATAGCCAAAATTATATATAGTGGTTTCTGAGATATTACATGAACTTGCCTCTTGTTTGCCATGGACACTATAAACTGATAATATTAGGTATTGTTGAGCTGGTAATGTTAGTTCTTGTTTCTATAGTAACTTAAAGTAGTTGACTTTACCAAGAAAGCTTCAGGCTTATGTTATAAAGTGTAAATGATGGAAAGTATACAGTATCACTGTAGTGTAGTAACTGTAAAAGTAATGCTAAGTTGCATTGAGGCTGTTCTGGTAGCACAATGGAACACCTTGTTCATTTTTTTTTTTTACAATGTGTCACACATCTGTAAATTTAGTAACAGCTTTGAGTCTCATGAGGACCCCTGAACCTTTCACTCCACATACAGACCCTGTTGGCTTGGTCTTCACAACATTACAGAGATGCCATTCATCCACCTGCTGACTGACAATCAATGGTGGTGCCATGGAACTGCTTTTGGCTGTGATTGATACGACCTATTAGCTTCCTGCATCTGGACATTGTGTTTTGGAATGGGGAAGGATGCGGCCAACCCACCCAATTTGTCTGTATTGATCTGGACTAGACTGAAACTTCTAAATCTCTCACCACTCTGGATAAACCACTGTCACTAGCTCACTCAGATATAGATCACAATGTTGGTAGGTATTGGACTTTTTGCTGTTTGTTTGATTTAGTCGATTGTGGGGAACAACTTCGAATTATCTGAATAGAATCAGCAGTTGAATGATAATATGAATCCACTTATCAGTGTCAACAACTATAAATTATAACCTTCCAACCTTTGATTTAGTGATAAATCTTTATCCATTCTCTTTCTACTTTTTTAAAAATAATATTTTTATTCACATTTAGCATGAAGCACATTTCCAAAGAATGAGTTTCAAATGTGGTGATTAACAATTATCATCATATGTTTGTCTGGAATGTCCAATTTTTAGATATATTACAAACTCAAGAACATAAAAACAAGAACAGTGAAGCTATTAACAGGAAGCGATCTTTTTCTCATAAAATAGTGAAGAGATTTGCAAAGATTGCTGTTTGCTAAGACCTTAAAAGGAAAACATTATTTTCTTGAACAGGTCTAATACAAGAACACACATATTTATATTTGCAAGGTTTACTGGCATTCACCAGTTTTCTAACATGAAAAGGGCTGTCTTGAGTGGTTCAGAACATACTTACCAGTCATTTATAGTAGGTATAGTATAGTAGTCATTATTATATTGTATATATCTGAGTTTTTTGTCAAAAATACAAAACTTCCTGAAGATAAATTGCTACAGCTGACCTGAAAGGAAAGTGAGATTTTTTCTTCTTCTTTTCCCTGGGAAGCAAGTGGTTTCTTCCAGGCTCATTTACATCTGTGAAATCCGGTGAAAACAAAATAATCTGCGTGTCCTGACCTTATTTTAGCCACAAGATTCTGAAATGCAGACCAGTCTAGACTTAACGCTGTTTTGTTCTAGGTGATTTAAAAATTTTCTGTGCACTCAGAACACAAGGTAAATATATTGTGTTAGCAAGTTATGCAGCATTACTGTCATGTCTTTCTTTTGGCCAGAATATGTTTTAATCCATGAAGTCTCTCTGCCTATAAAAAGCTTAAAGCGGATAGAGGCTTTAGGAAGTCAGGTGAGGTAATAACAGAACTAAGTCTGCATACCGAGCAGGTTGTGGAGGATGAATTGGTCAAGTGCAGCAGTGGGATTTGTACTCTGATTTATTCATTGGCTTGGTTAACTTGTTAGTTTAACCTTTCTCTTCATTTCTATTTTAAAGTCTTTCTGCCAGAAAGCCCTGAGGATAAACTTGTTCTCACCAGTCCAGTTTCCTGGCTGTTTGTTGGTCAACAAGCGATTCTGCTCCTGTGCTCATTTTTAGTCACACATAGAGTTCAACTTTATATCAACTTCATGGATTTATAATGTAGGACTTTCTATGTGTTCCTGGATAAACTGGGCTTAATTTATTCTGTAAAAGTGACAGACAGCCTTTAAAAACTGTACAGTGGATCTCTTTAGTGATGAATATATGAGTATATGTGTCGTTGATAGACAGTCAGGTGCATGGTGACACCAGTGCTAACAAAGACAGGGCACTGTTTAACCTCTACAAACTAATTCACCTGCGGAGGAGGGAAAGCAGAGGCTGCACCAGGCTGTGTTCAGAGAGAACTACACACAGTGAGTGGGGGATACTGTTAGTCTGTGGAAATAAGACTTTGAGGAAATCCGGAACCCCCTCAACCTGTCTTCTGAGTAAGAGGCAGGCAAGAAGCTCCTCAGAGGTACGAGGTGTGAGATTTACCCTGAGATGCTGCAGGTTCTGGACATCGTGGGGCTTTCGTGGTTTACAGTCAGCAACAGTGCCTGGGTACTGGCAGACTAAGACCGTAATGTAAAAAGTGGATCAGTTGGTGTGCTCTAGTTAAAAGGGTTTTTCTTCTCTGCCTTCCTGGAAAAGTTATGCTATGATGCTGGAAAAGAAAACTGGAAACTCTTTGGCCTAACTTTACAAGTTGTTTTGTCTCGCATCGGGAAGGCTTGTGGATTGATACAGCATTGTGGTGACAAGGGTGAGTCCAACCTCACCTCTCATCGTGAGCTTTTGGTCGTGATCAAAAGACTGAGATCACATATGGATATGGTTGAAATGAGTCCCTTTTGTAAAGGGCCCCCCCTTATAGATAGTGTAGGGAGCTCAGACAGATGGGGGGGGCGAGCGTGCAGCAATCCACCTTTGAATCAGCAGAGAGTTCATGGATTTATATCACAGTATCACATTAAGGAAAATTGTTTTCGTGCATAAAATGAAACTGAAGAATTTGTCCTTTTAATTTGAAAATGCATCTCACTACAAAGCACATAATGTTACTATTCATATTTGATAGTTGTAACATTATGTTTCTACATGTTTACTTTACTTAAGTTAGACTTGTGCTGCAAACCTGTATCCTGATTGGACGAGGGACTTCCTTATTGATAACCCTTTGTCACCATGGTTACTTTGCTATTAAGCAAACATGTTTATCCGCTGTAAGTGTTAGAGTTTCCCCATGTTTTTACACAAATCCCCATACCCAACAGCATGATGATGCTGGTGACCACTTTTTTAAGCCCACTAACTCTGACCATTAGTTAGAAAACAAATCCTGAAAGCCAGTTGGTCCACTCCTGCTGGCTACAATATTTCCCCTTCTTGACAGATTTATTTACTAACTGACAATAATGTGAAATTAAAATTGATCATATCCATCTTGAGACAAAACCTTTCCAATGAAGCCAATTTTCATCTTTTGAATTCTCCTTTTAGTCTTGGAACAATGAGCCAGTGTTAATATTGGCCTTTGATTTAAAAGTACACATCAAATCAACGTTTCATTAATGTCTGTTTATTGTAGTAATTAATACACCGATTGGGATGCCCCCTGAATTGAATCTAAATCCAAATTGTAGATTGGATTCTACTGCTGTTCATCAAAGGCTAACGTGATCCTCAGAATCTTCTCTCCAGACTTAATTCGCTTACATTTTCCTGCTCGCCAACTATTAACTGTAATTCAGTTGAAAAGTGGTGCGCTTTGGCCTTTCCCCGTACCAAGCCGATCCGCTAGTTGGTGATTAATGGACCACTTCCATCTCCAGCACCATGAACTCTGGCCTTGACTTAATTAAAACTCAGCTGTTGACCACCAATTATAAATTACTTTCCACAACCTGTGACACTTTTAGAATAGAAAGAACAAATTGGTTTCTTTCCAACTAATAATTTACAAATGAAAATGACTAACAAGCCTGAGGCAGGGATCTGCACCGTCCTCCTGCTTTGGAAGGCTGACGGCACCATCCCTGAGCATGAGGCCGTTGTATCCGCTGAGTGATTGATGCCTACTGTCTGCTGTGCTTTTGTTTTTCAGGTAGCGGCTTTTCATTACAGTGTCACCTCAGTGCTCCTGCCCAGCCTGATCCCTGATCTGAGCAGCTGGTTTCCAGTAAGAGGGAGCTGCCCTGCAACAAAATCTCTCCTCCATCATATCTGGCTCTGTCCCCATGTGCTTCTGTCTGGGGATGGATGGCTTTCTGAGTGTATCAATTTGTCAATGGGTAGCCCCAGTCTGAGACTCACATGTAATCATTCATATTTTTTAGGCCATTTCTGTGACTTGAATGTTATCATCAATGCTGAAGTCACAAATTTAGTCATCACTGTAGGGGGCACAGGCTCCGGTGCTTCCTGTCTTGGATGTGATGGGTGACTGTTGTATATCACACACAGGGAGCTCCTAACTATGCTGTTTCATCAGAAAACCAGATGAAGATGGAGCAGAAGCTTCAGGGTGAGACGCAGCAGCTTGGGCGTTACAGTCTTCACTGCTGTCTTGTATGCTCTATTTCCTTTATGTATTTTTAATGACGTGAACTACATTTATTAGTGTGTAATGTAATTTATTTAGCATTATGTTGTACAATCTCTTGATAGTTATTATTTGACCAAATATATCCACCAAAATAAAAGTCTATGTTAAAGAGAAATCCAACGTTCTGGCTGTGTTTGTGATTGATGTAAAGGGTAGAAAATCTTATGAGACTTACTGTTTCAACATGTGTTGATTAATATCAGCTATCGTAAGACTCCTCCCTTGAAAAATGACCCCATTGGTCAGTGCCAGCCTATTCCAGTTTATATCTTTATTTGGGTTATTGTATTTTTAAGAGACATCATGTAGTCATGTGAGGCGGTATCAGTCATGTGACAAGTGGCAAAGACCTCTAGTGGCCATAGCAATTATGACAAGTTCAAGGTCAGGTGACTACATTTCCATACACTTGCTTTCTCGCGTGCTTGAGTGGATTCATGCTGACAATTATTGTAACATCCATCGCACTGTAACTAACTGGATGGTGCACTTATAATGGTCAAACACTTGAGTAAGTGTAAGTGCTGGACAGCTCAGGATTAAATTGCCATCTTGGCTCCTTGAGAAAGGGCCACTGAGAAAGAACAAGTTTTAACATTTAACACAAGAAAACAAAACATACATTTTTCAGTAAGCAAAGCAGTTAGATATTTTGTTGGATTAAATGTTTTGATCATCATTTCCGATAAATCGTGTTATATTTGAGACAACACTTGTGCAATTCATGTGCTTTGTCAGTAAGTACCTTATCTTAACAGTGTACTACATGTAATTATTTGAATTGAGAAAAAGCCATTGCCTAGGTAGGAGTTTGGGTCTGTTGGATGGGTCAAATAAAACAATGTACTTTAACATAGGGGACCATTGCATGTTTCATTTTGCAAACCAATACTCAAAAATGTTTAACCACAACTTCAGGAAATGGTCACATGGGTCATATCAGCGGAGAGGGTGGGGGTATTCAGGCAAAGTTAAAATATCCTCAAGTAGTCATTTATTACATGTACATACAGCTCACAATGGCATAAAGATTAAACATAATTGCTTGTGTTTATCAACTATAATCATATTTGAAAAAAGTCGGTTTAACTGAGTTTATACAATGCTCAATTACCTATCACAAATTACTTTCAAAGGGCATTGCAATCTTTAAAATGTGTGGCAGCCTCTATTAGTTTAAAAAAGGAAAACACAAAACAAATCCTTTCATAGGGGAAAAAGTGTATGTCATGATTGTCAGTCATTGTTAGTTTGACAGCCTTTAGGTTAAGTGCTGATGATGGTCCTGTGACTGAAATGTTTATTTTCATTGTATATAACATTAAATACTTCATCTCTGTTGGAAATCTGCTCATCTTCTCTTATTGGTGTGTGGGCATTTCCTTCTATTTGAGATGTGTCTTTTTACAGGAAGTGTTCACATTGCTTATTTTTATCCAAATGGCAAGCCTCTTCATGGAATGTTAGCTTTATAGGCCCTTGTGTGTTTTTGTAACAGCAGTTTAGTTTTTCTATAGTCACTCTCTTTGGATTTCAGCAGTCAACAGCTCATTAGAACTGTGCAAAGTTTTGAGAAATGTGCTCAGTAGCTGTCAAAGAGTCATCTAGAAAGACAATATCTATTTGTCTTGTGTTGTCTTACGTACTGTAAGCGTTACTTGCTGGGCGTTGCTTCCAAGTTCCTGTTCTCTCACCAATTCACCTGCCTCATTGAGTCTGCTCCAGAATATACATGTATATCACTGGTTCAACCAACAAGACTCTGCAAGATCGTCATACATTCTCAGTGGTGGAAACGATATGGCTTTTTCCACCTACAACTTTGAATTTCTGTTGATCTCTTTGTTACCAGTCTCTTCCTGCCTCAATCAGCTTTATGTATGGAATCTCAACTTAGACCACAATTGTGCTCTGCCAAATTTTTATTTAAAATTTGGGGAAACTAAGGCCCAATCCCATTTCACCCCTTGGCCATACCACTTGTTTTTTAAAGTTAGCTTGTGCCTTGAAAGGGAGTCCCAAGGGGTAGTGGTTGAAATCTTCCCCTACGAATTGGGACAGCCCTTCAAGAAGTCGTTACATCATCAGTAGTCGTTGAGGAAACCCAAAACGCCATCAGTAGTCGTCGATGTAAACAGACGAGACAGTTTTGCCGGGGATGTCATTGTAATAACATTGTCGAAATCTTAAATAAACCAATGCTATTGTTTGCAGTTACTAAAGTGACAAACCTATAATATCCAAATAACATATATGCTAATGCAGGTGAATCAATGACATTTGAAATCAAAAAGCTTGGCTGCTCTGCATCATTTCACGCATGAATCAAAAGCACACAGGCTGCTAGCAGTGGTCTGTATACAAAACCCTGCCAGGATGCTTTGTTATTAGAGGAGCAGTTAAGTTCAGTAACCTCGCTGCTTTACTTTGGTTAAATCAAGTGCATCGTGTGTCTTGAAAGAGAGGTGGGGGGGTGCAATATGAAATTAGCAAGGCATTCTTCCATACCTAAGGACACTTCCATACCCCTTGGTTTGAAGTTAGTGTATGTTTCGAGGGCCTTAAAATTTGACCCTACCCCTCCGTCCAAACAGGTATTGGGACAGCCTGCCCCTACATGTGAATGTGCAAAATGAAGGGGAAGGCCTAAGTCATGGCAAGTGTCCCACAAGCTCCACTGTGGTGAGCTGTTGTGTTTTTAGAATGTTTAAGCCATTGCAATCAGGTCGTCCAGGTAAAATAATCTGATGCCTTGCCTGAACAACTGCCTCAGGGCTGTCTCCAGAGAACAACCAGAAACTAAACTGTAAACTTGAATGTAAATGCAGCAATTTCCTGTGTCCAGGAATGATAGGGACATAGAAATATCCATCTTTTAAATAGATGTATGTGAGACAATCACCTGGGTGGATGCCTGTGATATGCATATAGAATGACGTCAACGTGATGAATTTGAGGGACAGAGGGACAGGTTAGGACTTTACTGTGGCACCTCTATCCACCATTATCTGATGAGGGCCAGTGGATAGCCTTCATAGCCCCATGGGATGGCTGAGCAGAGGGTTAAAGTGGAATCGGCATCAGGTCACAGAAAAACCACCACCAATACACACTGATTGGAGAGAAGTGGGGAGAGCACAGAGATGAGGCAGTGGGCTCTTGTGTTCACTTGCGATGAGAAACTGTTCACATGTGACAATGAGGTGTGGAGAGGAATCTGACTCAACAGCTGATACAGAATGCATGACAGCAGTGGAGTCGACATGTGTGAAAAAATGTGTGTTGACAGTTAGAGTTCTAAAGGGGGTTTAGACCAAATGCATGCTATGCATCAGTTCTTAATGCTGGGGGGGGGGGCATGGAGCAGGCTGTGATGACTGAGGGGCATTTCGCGCTGGGACAGGAGCCTCTGTGTTCCCGCCAAGACTTTCTGGAGGTGTCACATGTCTGTGTGAAAGAGCGTCCCGGTAAACTGTGCTGATGGGCCCATCCAGAAGCCTTTTCCTGGCCTGCTGCAGAAGCTGAGATGTGGAGCTGCATATTATGCATGTTATAATGGACACATGTCAAATGGCATCAAACACACAAGGGAACTGTGAATCAGAATAACACCAGTTCCTTGCAGCTCTTCTCACACAAAGCTCTGGAAGTGGGTCCAGAGTTCTCAAAATCAAAGCAGAATCCATGATAATTGCAACATCCTAAGATTCCTGTTCTATAACATACTCATGTCGGACATAAATACACACACGTACATTCACAAGCACCATTTCAGGTTTTGATGCCTTGAGCATAAGTTAATCACACAGCAGACAATTTCCCTCTTTGCTTTATTGCCTCACATTTCTAGCTGGCAGTCTTATTTCAAGATAGTAATAGGCTTAATTTGATCTGTTAGAGGAGCGATTATGTTGCTGTGTGTTGTCTCCTGAGGCTGCACAGTGATAAGCATGATGTCATGCTGTGCAGCTGCAGGGTCAAGTCCCACAATCCATCATCTTTTCCCTTCCACCAGTGGAGCTGAAAGGGTTGTAGTTTTTTGCTGTAAGATTTGTCCATCATCCCCAACCGCTTCTCTTGTTTTGGAATTATCGACCTCTGGAAGCGCTTGTACACTTCAGTGAGTAATATTTTCCTCAGACCACTGTGACTCAGTAGTGCCAGCAATAGAAAAAGAAGACACAAAGACTTCAAAAGAGGGAAGGAATGATTGTAATTGTTTTTTTGTTTTGGGCATTATGTAATAACGTCAAGAAATTGTTCCCTTTTTGTGTTCAGAAAGGCCTGAAAATGTTTTTTATGAGGCTATATTACCATGCTTGTTTCAATTCATTGAAAATAGCAGTAAAAAAAATATTTCAAGCATTTGAAAAAGCAATCAAAGTAAGGTTTCCCCCCCCCCAAGCTTGAGGCTGTGTATCTAGATTTAATTCTGCGCAGGTTGTTGGACAAACTTTACATGGTCATGATTGCTCACAGCGGTTTAATATCTGATAGCCTGCTGTCTCTGTAAATACAGCATGAACAAGGGGATAACTCTCCCAGGAAATGTGGACTGAGGGGAATTTCAATGGCAGGTGAAGCAGTTATCACCTCTGGTCGATGTGTGGAATGTTAACGAAGGTTTATTTAAGGAGAAAAACCCAGGGGAAGAATGTGTTAGTAAAACAGGGGACATGCACGTGTCCAGCATCCTTACACTTGCTGCATGGTGTAGTCAAGAGAGAGAGACTTTAAAATGAGTCAATCAGCTGTAGAAGGAGGAGTTTTTAACTGTTATCGCCATGTATGTCTTTTATGATTTAGATTTGTTTTTGTACATACTATCTGAACTTTACTCTTCATGTACACTGTGGATAAACTTATTTTAAAACTCTATTCTAATTTGTCTTCTTGTGTTTGACAATGTAAAGTTCATTTTTCCAGAGCTATCAATGGAATTCAATCAGTCTTCATCAGTGGATGATGTTTGGTCACTTATTTGGATCTGCTTCCTCACTTAATTTTGTGTCACAGAAACATTTTGACTATTGTTTTAATTGACCTAAGAGTAATACTTCATACAGTCCAAATTCATCTGTGGCTAAACCGATTGTTGACAAAGCACGAAATGTAAACCATGGGGTTTAAGTCTTTGTTTTTGTGAGACTGTTTAAATTCAATCAGACTAATCTAGAAGCAAATTCAAACCTACACATGTCTAACATCTGATTGGACCCTGCTAAACTAACACAGCCAAACCTCCCAAGTATTTAACACTTACCACAAACACTCAACACAAAGCATAATAAATAATACATTTTCCAAGTTCTGTGTAGATCATTTTGTTATAACTGTTGAATTATTGCAGGTGTTGTTACTTCAAGAAACATTCAAAAACAGTTTGTCCTTTGTTCTTTTCCTTTTCTACATTCTCATTTTGTTCACAATCTTCTACTTACTATCCAAGCAAAATCAGCTTCAAGTTCAACCATAATGTTTGGCTTACAACTAGAAAAAAAGAGTGAATGGCAAAAACTGCACTGTAAAGCACTTTGAGTGGTTATCAAGACTAAAAAAGATCTATGTAAATTAGAGCATTTATTCATATTACACTGTAATAAATATCTGTGAAATTAACAGTGAAGTGCTGTAAAATCATGACATCAAAAAAGTGTAAATAGAAAAACAATGAAGGAGGGTTTAATTTAGAGAAATACAAGAATATGCTAAAAATAATCATACGTCTGGGTAGAATTTACAAATTATTGTAGTTTAAACAAAGTAAAACTGTAATACAAAAAGCAATACAATACAGTTAAAACTTTACAAATTCATATGTTGTACTTTACAGATATGAATATATACAAATACAGCAAAAAATATGTTAATATGAGGGCTTTAAAAAAACAGGTGATGTGTCTGTTTAGAATTGAGTAGGTCTATATTTAACACTATAGAGTAGTAGTAAAACTAATAGTAGTAAGTATACTGTCAAAAAAAGATTTTTTTTCCGTAAAAACCTGCACTTTACTATTTATGTTCACCGTACAAAATAAAATGTGCCTGGCATAGCTAAGTGCAGTGTACGTGAAGTATAAAATATTCAGGACAGATGAATGACATTAGAGTTAGGTCCATAAATATTAGGACATTGACCTAAATGTACTGCCTGCCCGTCACAGCATGTTGGAATTGAAAGAATGATGATGGAACTGCAGCAATTGTATCTTTGTCATCCAAATGGACAGTTTGCTTCCATAGCTGTCAGTTCTTTATTTTTGCATCATATTGATTGTTAATCAGCTGTAAATGATAAAATGAAAAGTTTCTGTCTTTCCATTACAGAATAATGTCGTTTGGTAATATTTATAGTTTCTTAAGGCCATTTTAAATGGAATAGCAATGATTTTTTATGTAAATGTTACATTCCAGCGAAAATAAATGCCTGTGTTTGACTTTCAAACTAGACGACTTTGTCACCTCACAGAGCAGTAGAGTTAAAATTCTGTTATTTCATTGGACTACTTAATTACCAGATTGGTGAAGTTCTCCGCTCGAGCATGAGTGAGATACTTGCCAGCAATGGTCCAAGAAAGATTAAACAATAAGTGACTGTCACACGGCCATGTATAGAGCGTGAGCACAACACCAAGATGCGGATGTTGATGCACTTCATTGATTTTGCTTTGCCCAACAGGTGGCTATTGTATCGCAAATGCGACACTGAAAGTGGTACACCAAGAAATGGCATAATGCAGTTCCTTGAGTTTCGCATTGCTGTGGCCCAAGCATACTTGACCCAGTGCCACACTGATGTCGGGCATGCACAGGAAGAGAAGGCACACCTTTCGCAACAAGGCAAAAAGCATCACTTCACTCCAGAACTGCCCTGTCCTCAGATGTCTGGCAGTTAACTCTCCAGCTTAAAGATCTTGTTGATATGATTTGTGCGCAAAAGATTTCGTTGTCACAGGTACGATATCTTGACATTATAATCCATGAAAGAAGAAAAATTTCCTGAGAGTCCACTAAACCCAAACCACAGCTGGGCCAGGATGCAGTCAGCTTCTGCAAGTCAGAGACAGTTGTACTTTTTACCCCAACCTTTACAGTGACACAATTAAACATACAGTGAGAGAGTTTAGCTTTTCAGAAAACAATACTGGTGTTTCCTGCAGACACACAGTATAAAGCTACACCATATAAAAAAGGGAATTTCCTTGTGTTAAAAATTATGAGTCCATGGAGTGTGGAGAACATCTCATTATTTAATTAAAAATGATTCAGCTATGTATTTCGTGATGGATGCACATAAAGCTATCATTCTGAATACCATCTGTACTCCATGAAAAAACAGTGTAGAGTACAAGATTGCAATGTCTGAACATTAACGACTTGGTAGATTTGTATCCGTTACCATCATACATTGTTAATGGGCACGAAGTCATTCTGCTGGAACACAGTGGGTTGTCCAAATAAACACGATCTTGGCCCCTCAGGTGGAGAAACCACACCAACAATACACATGTAAGCTTAGCAAAAATGATAAAATAATATTTGAAAAATTTGTAAGTGAGAGCAGATTTTCCTTTTAGATTTTACTCACATTTTATACTTAAAGTAGAAGTTCCTCTTGTCTGTATATATGTACAGTATTACATGACTAAATGTCAATTTACTTTTGTCTTCTTTCATTTGTAATCTTAAAAACTATTGTCATACTTCCTTGATTCCAGAAATGTCTCACTACGCACCACCATCACTGAGGTCTAGCCTGACCTTCCAGAGATGACGAAAGATATTCTGGAAGAGACCATACAGTCCCTTGGGGTGGAGACATCTGATGATTTTCAGTTCATTGAGGAAGCCCTAATTGCTGTCAGCCTTGATTCAAGCCTGAGAAGTCCTTGCTGCTTGGAAGCTGAGATGTAAGTCCAGTATAGTACAGGATGCAACCAGTGCCCAAAGTAGCCTGCATAAAAAAATAAATCGGAAATATAGAAACATTCACATTGTGTTGCTGATAACTCTTTTTTGTGTGTTAGGGTTAGGGTTAGACTCCTGAAACCAGCATCTCATCTGTTGCTGCCTCGTTAGGACCTCCCGCATCCCTGCAGTCTCTATCACCCAGAAGTTCACCCTCAACCTCTTCCAACAGCTGCCAAAGCCCTGATATACACTGGGTGGATACATGATACATATGATATACATATTATGATACCGTGGGATAAGTTACCAGAGGAACTGATGCAGTCATTGGAGAGAGAAAACAACCAAGTCCACGAATGAGAAGGGAGATGGTCTGGATTGTGGTTTGTGAGATGATGCAAAAAAGTTATTGCGTAAGTAAAGATACTCTACTGAAGTTGCCAAAAAGTTGTTGGCAAACTATCCTAAATCTCTGCAAGACATAAAAGGGGGAGACGTCATTGGGCCAGGGTAACACTCTCTTGTCAAGCACCTGCAAAATAGGATCGAGAATGCGAAGCGATCTACAACCCCAAAAGTAAGAATGCAAAAGCAGCGCCCTGATGAGTATGACACAGACGAAGACCCTCCAGAACGGAGAGCAGCAATCCAGGACACTTATGGTTGCATTAACTGGGATTTTAAATTCCTGCCCT
The DNA here is from genome assembly GCA_026259375.1 of Verasper variegatus. Classification (NCBI taxonomy): domain Eukaryota; kingdom Metazoa; phylum Chordata; class Actinopteri; order Pleuronectiformes; family Pleuronectidae; genus Verasper; species Verasper variegatus. The sequence goes on from CM048048.1 coordinate 6,839,094, forward strand.
GTGGAGAGACTGCCAAGATTCAACAGGAGAAGAAAGAAAAACTAAAGATCATGTCTCAACAAATTGGTGCAAATCCAGAGGAGGTCAAACTGCTGATGAAATTGACTTTATATACACAGCATGAAAAAATATAAAATACCTCCTAGAGGAGTGGTTGTTTTGGTTCGACAAACTTGGTATGGCAGTCCACTTCAAGGAACTCTCCAGAATTAGGCTCAAAGAAACCTTCACACCGAATGTGGGTCTAAAGGGGGAACAGCTCCTGAACAACATGATCGTGTGAACAAGAACAAAAAGTTCCTACAGGCTGTAACAAAGTTTAAAGTGGGGAGAGCTGAGTGGTTGCTCTGAAGACGTCAAAGAGATGATGCTGCTTCTGCTGTCCTACTTTGATAAGGAGGAAGACGCAATGTTCTGTTATGTGGAGGACACATGACTGGCAGGGAAAGTACAGATGGACCAGGTTCACCTGACTCCCACCATTGTTGTGTGTGGTAAATAGACTTTATTTTTCTTTCAGGGTCTTTCTTTCATTCTTTATTTTGTATTTATCTATTCTTTCTTCCTTTCCCTTCTCTCTTTTCTGTTTATTTCGACAGAAATTCATGTTGCACAGTGTTTTTTGTTACTGTAAGCTCTTGTGGTTAGTCAAAGTGGATTCATTTAACCGACTGTGATAATTTCAAAAAGAAATATCCTCAGATTGTTTTGTTAAATGTCTCAGGAAGACAAGTCTCGTTTTCATTTTGTTTTAGTTTTTTGCTTTGTTTTTTACGATCCTACTATTCTTCAAGATGGTTCATGCTGAGTGTGGATCGAAACATTGTACAAAACAACATCCCCTGCTTCGTTTCTGCCCTGTGCATGATGTTCGGCAGCTATTGTTGCTTCAACATCCATCACCCATCAGAACTGGCATCAACTCTGTGTCCTTCTGGATTGGCTTTATCCAACATTTTAACTTACAGTCGTCTGTTTTTCTTCTATTTCCCAAGGTGTTTTTTTTCTCCTTCAACCAAGAGAAGGGCACAAGTGGAGAACCCTCGAGTCCTTACCTTGATTCAGGAACCTTTAGAGATTTATGGCATATGATGATGAGCCCCGCTCAGTTCTTCAACTTATAGAAGAAAGTTAAAGTTTCAGCCAAAATTTTTACAGAGTTTGTATTCAGTTGTACTGCGTTTCGTTGCTCTTGTATTGCTTTACTTGCATACCTGTACCTCAATTTAAAGAGCTTTTTTTCAAGATATTGGTACATTGATTCTATTTATTCTAATAAGGAAATGCATTAATCCTTAAAGGGGGTTACAAATTCTTACATTTATTAATTCCATCTTCCACTAATATGAGCACTAATCTGTCACATGCTCTCTGTTCTGATGTTTGTAAAGTGTAGAGATGTAGAGAAATGACATGTTTTTGTAGACAGCTTTGAGGTTAGTAAATTCTATGAAAGGCAAGTTATTTTGTTTATTTTTTATTTTGATCTTCCAGTACAGTAACTCTTAAAGTGGAAATGATTTTCAAATTTCACGTACCACTCACAAACTCATCTGTGAGTCCAGAACCTGTCGTCCCAAATCCAATTTTGATGCCATTTTCTCTCACCTGACCCAAACACTCAACTTCACACATGCGTATTCCCTAATTAGCCTTGGAAAAAACATCAGTTAATTTCCTGTCATCGTAGCAAAAGCGTCTCTGCTTCTCTGTGTGTGTTCTGTGTATTTTATCTCATCTTTAACCCCTGCTTGTCTCTTTGAGTTCTCTCTAGGTTTGTTTTTGCCCCTTTGGGCTTTTTTGACTGGTACTGCTGACCTTTGTCTTCTTCAATGATCAATTCAAGTTTTCTTTGAATCCAAAGTGATGTCATGTGATTTGTGCATTTGGGTCTAAACCTTGTTTTATGGAGCCATCACAGCTTTATAGTCTTTATAAAATGTAAAAGACCCTTCTAAGTAGACATGATCTCTTGGTTGGTTTAATACATATTCATTTCAGTGTAACATGTGACAGATGGAGAACATATAAACAGCTTGGAAATTGTGTTATTTAAGAGGGCTAAATCACATGTACCGCAAATCCAATGATTGTGTGAACTCTAATTTATGTTAAGGATGGGTACGTTGATCCTTTGAGAGAGCCATGCTTCTCTCATCCTCGGGGCTCCAAGCCAGGTATAACTTCGGAGCAGTGGTAATTTGCGCTCCCTGTTTCAAACCTCATAAATCTTAATCATGCAAAGCCTGCATGCAGGACTAATCAGAAGCACATAGACTCCCACTAATACACTTGTTTTATGGAAACTGAATGCATTGAAAGAAGCTCAAGCTTTTGGGCCTCTTTGTGTGTATATGAAAAAGATAGGACATTTATTTGATTCGTATTGTTAGGAATTACTGATTAAAAAGAATTAAATCAAGCATTTACACTAACACCTACGTGCAGTAGACAGATTTTAGAGCAGAAAATCCATGACACCGGTCCTTCTCCAGTTGAGCTGGCTGACAGCTGCGCATCCAGTCTCCTGCCATCTTAGCCAGCCGACTTCCTTTCGCCTCCTCTCATATATGGAAAAACACAAATGTTGCAACTTGCAAATATTTCATGACCAATAGCAGTTCATCCATCATTGCTATAATACGTGTGGCTTAAACTGCAGCAGGTTGCCAGAGAAAATCTGCGAGCACAGGTCTTTCTTTGGTTTTGAGGGAGTAAAGACAAAACCTGGCAACCTCACTGTGACAACAACACAGAGCAGCTGCAGGCAGTCACTGCACTTGGCTGCTCATCAAGAAATGATTCCAGCATGTGATTCCCCCTGAAACCATAAATTGTCACTTTTTCCATTGTGTTTGTTCATGAGCAACATACTTATTAATTGGTGACCTTTACAAGTGTCGGTATTTGTTTTCACTGTGGATCGAGCCATGGTTATCAGCTTCTGTCTCTTGTCTTTAAGCTATTTGCAATCAGCTACATATATTGAAATGTACTGTATGAAGATGAACAACTTCGCGGTTCCCAAAAAGTAAAACCAAAGATCTTCAATCACCCCTTGTTGGCTGTATGCACTATCATAAGCCCTGCCCCCTCCATGTGAGTTAATGGGACATTGACCAAATAAAAAGTCAAAGTACATGTCAAATATATTTCTTCTCTAATATGGTGACTGTCATTTTAAATGGGGTGAAACATCTTGACTGACAGCTGAGACTTATCAAGCAGGACCTCGCTCCCACTACTGCACCCCCCATAGCTAATGCACAGACTCTGGCTTCAAATGACGTCGGGATGGTCTCATCCGTCAATCATGACAAAAACATTGAGAAACATTTATTTAAAGTGTGATTTTTTTAGTTTGGGCCACATCCCATCCACTTAAATGGAGAAGACACGATTTATGACCTATGTTGCAGCCAGTCACCAGGGCCAAATACACACTTATCAACAGATACAAAATGAACAAAGATTTTTTAATACATGAAGACCTGATACGAGTAGAGCTTTATCCCATTAGCCAGCCTCATACTCTTTATTTTTTTATTATTTTAAATACATTTGACCTCCTTTCACACAGCTGCATTTTTATATCACATATTAGGCTATATATCGTCACACCTCGTGTTATGTCAACAACCTTAGAAACATATTAAGTACAATACATATTAAATTTCGGATACATAAAATTGTATTCAGAAATGAAAAGCTACTTTTTAAATTACAAAGTACCTAAATGGGAATATACTGTATCATTCAATGAGTCTTCATTTATTTAATTGTTTAATGAAGCTCAAAACCTGTTTAACTGTAAGTCAATTTCTTTATATATGTTTAGCAAAAGAAGTCATTATTTCAATCTTTCTTTGTATGTTGCATTTTTTTCTTCTCTTAGAGGAGTTGAAATAGTGTAAGTACAGTGTGTCTGGTAAAAGTCTGGAATGCCAGCAGCAAAACTGATGCTAATTCTGTACGTCCCATTCCATATTTACACCAGTGTTCAAACAGTGGTTTAAATAGCTGCAGTAGTACATCATTAGCTCCTCTCCGGGCTCAATGAGCAGAGCTGTAGGAGGAAGAAATAAATCAACATTTTATAGCTCCTCGGGGCACCGTGGCTCAGACTGAGCTCTGCACTGAGAAATTAAAGACACCCCAATGGGCCGCACAGCTGAAACAAATGACTGTATCTGAAGACAATAGCTCCCTCCTATATCATTATATGGACAAACAGAACCTTGAGTTCAGTCATCGAAAGATCACAGACAACTAAAACTTACCAACGAAAGAATCTCATTACACTTTAATCTCTTGTTCTTGTTTTTTGTTGACTCCATACCTATTTCGTCTGAAATCTTTAAAAAACAGTGACATCTTCAATACATCATTGAAATTTATCGCTGTCATAGTGGTGTCTGACATCATTTACCCCAAGAAATGTCTGAAGTGCCAATACCACCCCAATGTCCATCACACCAATCAAAGACACAGGGACTCAGTGACTTGGTGTTAATAAATGGATAAATGGAGAGGGTTCATCCTCTGGAGGGCATGATATTTCTTTAAAGAGAATTGTTGTTGGTCACAAGACAGTTATTGATGGTATAGACAAGATCGGAGGTTGCGTTTGAAAAAACAAGGTAGAAAACCCATCAGAGAGGGTAAATATGTTTAGATTTTGGCTATCTGATACAAAAAAGATGGATGTTCTGAGTGATGAACAAGAGAAAGTTTTTCTTTTAAAAGTTGAGGTGTGGATTCCATAAAAGTTTATATGGTCAAATATTTTTTATTACTAAAGAACTGCGAGACGTTTATTGTACTAGAATGAGAATCAGTAAGAAATGTGTATTTGGCAATGACAAATTTATTAATAAATACATTTTCAATTTAATATTCCAACAACAGTCCCCCTCATCCTCACAACCATGCTCTCGCATTTCATTGTTTGTAGTTTTTCTTTTCTTCCCCATGGTTCTGCAGATGACTCTACCTTGTCAACAAGAAGGAAGTCACATGACAACAGAACGTTCCACTGGATGATTTTCCATTTTCTGGCTTGATATCATACACTGGGGCTACTTGATGTTTCCTTTGTGTTTCGACGTACATTTGATCTCCTGAAAACATCTTCCAACCCCCATTTTCATTTATATTTCAGACCAGCACTCTGCATTCAAGGTACAACTGTGCACCACAGGACCTCCTGTCAGAGAATTTGTCTTCATCCTCCTTCCTTACAGGCTGTCTGTAAGGCCTTTTAAGCATCATTTATTCAAGCTTTTGTTAAACAGTGAGTGTGGTGATCTCAGGAAACAAAAAGTCAACAGACTTCTAATCTTTTCCACTTTATTATCAAGGTTAGCTGGTTTCTATTATTTTCTGGAATAGGCAACACAGAAGAACCCTCAACTAGAGGCTGCGGTTTCCTTACCTCAGCTCCCATATGTGGTCTCAAGCCAGAGTTCTTTGGTGTGCTTCTGTTAAAGCTGTCACCCACCCAAAACCCACAAGAGACTGTGTCTTCCCACTGACTAAATCAGATTAATCATAATTTGCTATGCTTTTCCCTTTAATCCCTTTATTGTCATTGACCAAGTAAAGCTGGAAAAACACCTCTGGAACACTTATGTCGGAAATTAAAAAAGGCAACCTCAGTGTCCTCCACACACAATAAATACACAAGGCAGACAATTAGACACAACACATCAGAGAGGCACAAGAAACATGAGCAAGGAGGTGGGGATCTAAAAGAAGGAGGAGACGTTAAAGGCACCAAAAGAAAACAGGTACTAGTGCAATGAAACTAAAAAGAAAACATGACTAATGTGACGGGGCATAAAAATACTTGTTACCAAAGCCAAAACCATTTTAATTATTACTTTAATGTTGACAAATACACGTAGTTGGAAAAACAATAACCATCTTTTTTAAATCACAGCTGCCGTCGCCTAACTGCACAGAGATGACTATTTTCTGAATTAAATTTGTTCACATCGTCTCTTCCTTGATCTTCCAAAAAAAAGGTGGCTTTGATATGGGCATGTACTGTTTAATTCTGAGACTTACTTCAAAGAGATTTAATGAGTGACGAGTTCTTCTTTTAACTGAAGCTGTTACCAGTAATCATAATAATCCTGCATTCATGCTAGATTTACTATTAATACAGAGGCTAAATTACAATCAAATCCACATTCTGATTATTAACTGCTCAAGAAATTATCTCAATGATATCAACGGGATTAACAAATGTACCTACTTTGTTTTCTGGGACATTATAGTAAGTCTATAAAAATGTGTTTCCACCCAAATCTCCCCATTTTCATTACTTTACAAAATATCTCATTTTCTTGTCATGATTGTCATTATTCATAACGTGCAGTTGATTTGCAGTCTAATCATGGTAATAATGATACTGACAATATTAGTGGAATTTGATTCCAACGCTCAACATAATGATGATGCAGTATGACAGCTGTCCAATCAAGGAGTTAACTGTCAGTCTGTATAACTCCATGTATATAGCTCTTAGAACAACAGCAGAAAAATGAAAGGCAGCAATGTGTTCTATTTGTTTTTCACCTTGGTCCAAACCAAATGAACCAAACTGAAGGTGTGAAATCATGCTAAAATATTGAATTCATCTTTTTAGCCTTTTTAATGTATTTTTGTTTCCTCTGGACATTTACGGTTTTGTTAGTAAGGTTTATTATACGATTTGAAATTGTCTATGCTTGCATTAATATGTGTGCTCCACTGACCATGCCACATGGTGGGGATCATGTTGTGACAAAGAGTAGGTTAGCTATTATTAACAGGAAGCTTTGCTCTGAAACCACTCAGCAGCATCTGACACGACCCTGCAATGGAGCCGTGCTAATCAAACACCTGACACCGCAAATCTCATGTGAACACAGAGCGGCCGCTCTCTTATTGACGATCCCCTGAACGCTGACGGCCTTGATCGTCCGTGTGAAGTGTTTCCGTACTGTTGACAGAGATGTTTGTGTGTGAGCCAGATGTCTGAGTTAGGCTGACAAGATGCCTTATCGTCGACATCTAGATAAATGCCTCTCAAAGCTCCTGTACTCCTCTCATGCTGCATTCCTCTGCTGCTCTCAACCCACCCACTGCTTCCTAAAGAGCATCAAAATGTCACACATCTAAATACACATACGCTGATTTATGGACTCTTCAACTATAGCTGACTAAAGGTTGTTAAGACAAATGAACATGTACAACCAGGAGCATCATGAGTGGGGTTTATGTCATCTGCAAGTAGCAAGGTCATTCATACATGTGGGTTTGTGTGGCGCTCATGCATTCATTAACATAGATGTATCTGACTCATGATGGCCTTTTATTGTAGTATCACTACAGGGCTTGGAAGTAGACTTTTAAGTCTTATAATCCATAGTTTTGTTCGTCACGGCTGATGACAATTGAACAAGAAAGCATGAATGGAAGAAGGACAAATTTCACATGAGCGGCCGAAAAAAAGAAAAGAAAAACTACTGCCATGCTAACAACATTGGGCCTCATTCACTAACATGTGCACAGTTTGTGAATCAGAATCTTTCTAAACTGACAGGCGCATGTCCGCTCTCTGCAATTAGCATACTGCCACGCCTCTATTTCTCCATATAAGGACATCCCTTTGTCATGAAGCAAGGGGTGTGAACAGAGAAGTTGAAGTCATGAGAGAAAAAAAATTTCACAGCAGAAATTGAAGGTGTCGGAGGTGGAAGACACAAACGACACAGCACCGGAGTGACGATGTTTAAAAAGAATGAAGCCTGGAGTGCAATAACTGAGGTGAGGAATGCTGTGTCCTCCACAGAGCTGAGCTCTAGAGCTGTGGACATTTATCGCGGACGTGGACTCCACTGAATAATTATAACACCGCTGCATCAGGATCAGACGCACATTGTTTCCTCATCACCCCTCCTCTGACATGTGCTCACTTTACACTTTAACAATTAACACCGTCACTGATCACAAGTTATAAGGACACGTACAGGACTGATGTTTACTTTGTGCTTGTTTGATTCCCTCCAGAGTTTATGAGACACATGTTTAAACTTGCTACACAACACGAGACAGGATGCGCAGTCAGGACATCAGGGTTAAAGTGAGCGGAAAGATACAGGAGTCATGATCTGTCATCATCGATTAATAACTAAATCCATGTTATTATCAGTATGTGTGTGAAGAGGGATGAGCAGACAGGCACACACACACACACACACACACACACCTGCAGACAGAAGAGTTCCGTTCATTCAGAAACATAAATGTGAATTCAGCAGATTTTTATAGAGATGAGGATGAAAGGGCGTCAATTTCAAAATTATTTAATACATTTGGTCAATGCAGCATGTGTTTACATTTGACAGCCCGACCTTCATAATTTGTGCGTATATGCATGGTCTGAGGAAGTTCTCAATTTGTTTGCAGAGTACGTACAAATTAAATTACGAATATAATGATGAATCCCAGATTTGTGCATCAGACATTCGTACGCACGGTTTAAGCACAGATCTTGCTTACATCCTCACAATGACAACTGTTAACAGGCTATGTTGTCATGGTCACCACTCTTGTTAAGCGTTTACATTGCTACAGTTCTGCTGTTAGTATCGTTTAAAGGAAAAAGAATGAAAGCAAATCATGGATTGTGAGCTGCAGAAAAGGTTTTGAATGTTTAGAACTTTTGTATTGAATTGATGTAGTATAGTATATGAGGAAGAATAAGAGCCTTGGTTTTACCTTACAATGATGTTTAAAATCTAAACAAAAATCTTTGTATATGTATTTCAGACCAGCACTCTGCATTCAAGGTACAACTGTGCACCACAGGACCTCCTGTCAGAGAATTTGTCTTTATCTTCCTTCCTTCCAGGCTGTCTGTAAGGCCTTTTAAGTATCATTTATTCAAGCTTTTGTTCAGCAGCGAGTGTGGCTCTCAGCAGACAAAGACTCAAGAGACTTCTTAATCTTTCCCACTTCATTAGCAATGTTTGGTAATATAGTACGTATTACTTCCTGTGTTTAACAGTTGAATGAAGTTGAAAATCAAAACAATTATTTGAGCCAAAACAGATTTCCAGAGGTGAAATATTATTTTTGGTATTTCTATAACACTGGTAGAATAACAGGATAAATACTTAATGCACTAACCTTACTTAAAACCATGTTAACTTCTTATACTTGTTGTTTATGCATTTTTAACAGAACAAGTTGTTACTTTTCCTAGATTGTTATTATGATAATATGAACTGTACATATTAATCTCGCCAACATCAACAAAGTATTTATTCAGGCAAACTAATTTCACCAATAAAATAGAGAAATGTGTACGCATCCTGAAACTCAGGCCACACTTCTCCTCCTCCCCATTGTAATAACTTGAAGTTATTTAGATGAGTGTACAGTTTTATAAATCCTCTTTGAAATTCAAATTGAAATGTTAAAAGTGTAGGGGGCAGAAATAGGATTTTGTGCTCCATACCCAGGAAAATATTGTGTTTTGCAGCCACTTGAAGGGTTGTGTGTATTGGAAACAATAAACAAATGCCAACCAATTGCTTCTTTTTTTTCTTTTCAGAATGTGAGGTTGAAAAACAGGTTCAAATGCCAGTAACCGTTTCTTCAAAATTGTATTTAGTGTAGTTCTGCTTGAACATAGCTAGAGAGCAGCCCTTTCTCTCCACTTTGCTGCTCTCCATGTGACTGCGCATCTTAGATTAGTCATTCGTATAATACAAGAAGTCTTAGTGACCTACCTGTTGTCAGACAGCAGCCTCACACTCCATTAAAAAAGGGGATCTCAAAATGCCAAAAATTATGATCAAATCTTAGTTAGATCCAACTCAGTCTCCAACGGCGTTGATGACTTGTTCGCTTTGGCGAAATCTTCAAATCAAAATTGCAGAAATTGTATTTCTTTAAATTGCTGAGAGACCATCATGGGCAGTATGTGTGTAGGTTTTTTTCTCTGTACTTCACAGCATCCTAATCATGTGTGACACATTTTTGTATACGCAGTTTAAATTAAGTTTTTAAATGAAGGTCTTAAATGTTGTTTTCATATATATATATTCCCCAACCTTGTGTATAGATTTGTGTCACTGTTTTTTATCTTCCTTCATTTTGGTGGCATTACAGTACAGTACTATGCAAGCAAATTAAGAAGCAAGGCAGAGCTAAGGTCTCCCTTAGAGATGTGCAATGAAACCTCTTAAACTCTAATTAAAGCCACGGGGGGGTCGTCAGCATCTACTCTTCCTTTTTCTTATAGGAGACAAAAACAGACACCATAAGACTGTATGCAATATGTAGCAGAGAAACGAAAAAAAAAAAAGCAGGAGGATGGTGTGAAGAATGAAAGGGCATCGCACTTGATTAACTCTGAATTGGCTTCTTGGAGAGCCACACCAGGAACAAGAAGCCTTGCCATGCTTAATTGGAGGAAAAGATTGTGGGCTAGCGCAACTCTTTTGTTGACACAAGGCAAGTCCACAACAGAGTTCTCGTGTCAAATAGGGGTCACTAAAACTATCACTAGAAACCACAAGGCTACCCGCATTACAGGGGGTTGCTAAAATTAGATACAAAAAATATGGTTAGTGGATGCGTTTTACTTGCCATTTTCTTTGGCTGTTAAAGGAAGTTAATGAAAGTCGAAAGAAATGGAATTGATCATTTCATCGTCAATTTTCTCCGATAGCTGACAATGATTCAATATACCTGAAAATATGTAGGCGGACACAATCCTGTTTCATGCAATAAGCCAAGAGACACTGACGAGGCAAAACATGACCACTAATATGTTGGTCCTGTCTGCGCCAGCACATTTCTAACACCCTGTGGTTTGTTCCCCTCCCTTTACTGCTGTCAGTAGGTACTCAACACTGCTCTCAACGTGAGTCTTTCTATATGAGAGACTCTATGACCTGTGTGGCTATAATGATTCACTAGGGTCTTCACCTGCCCACTTCTCCCACACTCCCTCACCAACTACGAGAAAAGACTTATCATCCAGAATATCCCTGATATCATCAAATGAAACATTGAGAACGTGCTTGAGTTAAAGTCCTTAACGACAAGGTTTTGTTGTTAAGTGTTGAGTACTTAAAGACAAATCTGAGTAACGTCTTGAACAAGTATGGGTCAAATCATGAGTTCATAAGTTCAATCTCAAGTTACTGCAGACAGAATTAAGTCAAGGTTTGGAAACAAATGTTCATCTTGTCTAGAGCTATTAAAACAAGGCCCAGTCAACCTTCAGTCAGTCAAGACTTGCCAGTGTTGTGTTTCAAAGGAATCAAGTCATTAGAGCCAATGTGTCAAATATTACACTTTAATGCCTCTACATTTATTTGTTTTAAGGCCACAGGATCCCTACATATTTCCAATCTTCACTAGAATAGCTCAAGACCTGACTTTAACTTGGGTAAACTTGACTCCTGCACGTCTGTAATGATTGTCTTTGATTGCTCAAGCTTCCTCTTCATGATACAAGATTTGAGTCTGGCTTCTGGCCCTCGTGTGAGCAACAATTGGAACATTTTGACGATTATTTGGACTCAAGTCCACATCTGGAAACAAAGAGTTCAGCTGTTTAATGAGACCAAATAATGATTCAACTGGTTTGGTAGACACTAAGGTGGCTTGCATTGTTTTTATTAGTTTTCTGTGTCTGTTTGTCATTCCATCTCATCCATTTTAGAGAAAACTTAATTGGTGACATTACTATCATTACTATTGTTTAATTTCATCATTACTACAAACACTCCTTTTGAAGCTAGCTGATTTCGATCCATATCAGTGTAGCCACATACATTACACACATACATACAGACCGACATGCAGCACAGCAGAGTGAGCGACGTGTTCTGTGTCAGTAGTAGTGTGTGTTAAAGCAGTAATATTGGGTCACAGTGCAACGTGAACCAGCATGACTTGTGGAACACAGGTTGCTCATGCATAATGCATCAGTCCCCCGTGCCTCTTTGAAACAGTGAACTGTCACTCCCGGTTAGACCTAGGCCTTAAACCATATTACACAAAGTCTCACTCAGCCCTCGCCCCGGCCCATCTGCACATTAGCATGTCTGTTTTCATCACACTGGTGCCACTTGGCCTCTGCTCAGGACAATCTGTTAGAAATAACTGTGTTTAATCTGTTCAGCAAGAGCACAGGATGGCTCGTAGTAATGAACACAAAGGCAATAAAAGCTGTAGTCTCAGAACTGCCTATATACAATTAAAGATGTCTAGTTTATTGGCCTCAATTTTTGAGATTCCTTCAAAATCATTGTGGAAATGTTGGACTTGACATGCATCACCTGAATCCACCATTAGCTGTGATCTATGTTAGTTTCAATTCTCTGAAACCTGCTTCAAAAAGGCAGCACTGGCAGGTCTCTGTGATATGGTCAAATTCACATCATACCGTATCAAAACACAAACTCAAACTTCAAGAGACTTCGTTCAAAATCTACACAGCAGACAAGTGCACCTCAGAACGAAATCCCATAGCATCTGGCTGACAGTACAGTGGACAGAGAGATAACAGATACTAATGAATATGAATAGAGAAAAATAAAATTAGTTTAAAAGCAACATGTAAATTGTTCACACAAACCTGTAAATCACATAATATTGCACTTGAGAAAACTGAGTGTATGTACACTTGCATATTGCAACAAGGTACATTACACAAAAAGTCTGACCTAACGGCTCTGGTAACCTGTTTATATAGTTATATTACACACAAACAACTTGTACACTTGTGATGATGGTATTGGCTTTGGTCAATGTCTCAGATGGAAAGAAGTAAAGTCCAGATTAATTTCATTGCCGTCCTGATCACCCCCTGCACGGACTTCTGGTCAGATTGTCTGTGTTCTGCACCCCCAACAACATGCTGCACTGACTAACTCCCCAGCAGTGTCATTGATGTGGGGTGGTGTGTGACTTGGCCGGTTTCTCCTGTAGTCAACAATGATCTATTTTGTCTCTGGTTGATATCCGGGATCAGCTTGTTTGTTTTGCACCAGTCTGCCAGTTGTTTCACCTCCTCCCTGTAAGCCAGATCGTTATCGTCCTGTCTGGGGCCCACCACTGACGTGTACTTCACAATATGGTTTGTACTGAACCTGGCACAACAGGCGTAGGTCATCAGGGTGAACATCAGTGGACTCAGCATGGAGGGGAGTCAGTGATCAGAGAGACTGGTGCACTGGTGATGCACTGACTGGGGTCTATTAGTGAGGAAGTCCAATAGCTAGTCGCACAGATGATAAGCCCCAGTGGATCCAATTTCCTCACCAGGTGCTGAGGGATGATTATACTGAATGTTGAGCTGAAGTCAATGAACAGCATTCCCACGTGATTGTTCCCCTCCAGATGTGCCAGGCTCTGGATATGTAGAGTAGCAGATTGGCCAGTAAGCTAACTGGAAAGGGCCAAGTGAGGGGGAGAGTCTGGAGATAGTATGGTCCTCAACAGTGTGGTTGTCTAGGAGACATGTGATTGTTGATTTTTTTTGGCACCAGTATGAGGGGATCAGCACATTCCCTCAGCACCCTGCCCAGTATGTTATCAGGCCCTCCCACTTTCCATGCTTTGAATCTTACCAGGATCCTCCTGACATCAGCTACGTCTAGTCTAAGTACCTGCTCATCATGGTGAGGGAGGGCTTTCCTCGCACATGTGTTGTTGAGTGCCACCAAATTATTCATTGAGTTCATTTAGACAGTCTAAGTTGTTCTCCCTTAGAGAAAAAAAACATGTGAATTTCAGATGTGCAAAAACACACAGTCACATTTTAGGGCAATTCAAGACACCAGTCTATTCTATCAAAGTAAAGGTTTATTTTCAATCTGGATTTCAGGATTGGTTCTGTAAGTTGTTTATGTACTTAAACTAGTCAAATATATAAACAAACACAGATCCAGTGCAGACCAACAGCAGGCCCTCTCCCAAAACTGATTCTATGAATAACACTATCATCAGTATCCTGTCATATTCAGTATAAATAGGCTACGACCTTTCCTTCTCTGCCTGTCATCTTGTATCCTTCAGTTTTTTGTGCCATGCGAGCCTTGATCTCTGTTCCCCTGATGCCCTGATCAACGTTTTTGACATGGTCTGTAAGAAATGAAATAATACTAAATATACATCGTACTTACCAAACAGATTTTGAGTCAGACTTCAAAGAGGGTGTCATTAATTCCCTGAATATATTATTTTAAATACATTGGCTTATGACTGTAGATTGTGAATGGAAATAGAACAACTGAAAAAGAGCACTCTGCCAAAAAGCCTCATCTTCTATTAGAAAGGTATTTAAGTAAACAACAGCTAATAGAACAATGACCAAATATCAAGTAGGAAAAAAATAATTTGTCTACAAAGAAGTCAATTGAGTAACTGTTTCAAAAAAACAGCATACAGACAGATAATTGCATAAATAACTCCTAGAAATGTCAAAAAAAATGTGATTCACAAGAAGTAATGTGCTCAAAGTTAAACCAAAGGACTCGCCATAAACAGACTTACTGCATTAACTATTAATAGTTAGTTGTTAGTTGTTGTTAGTTATCTCGACAGTGTAGCTGTTGTTTTGTCGTATTATTGTTATGCACTGAGTATAATATGAAATATCCATTAAATATGTCACTTATGCCAGGGGTAGTCAGTTAACTCATTGATAGAAAAGAGGTTCCTCGAGAAAAAAGGTTGGGAAGTGGGAACCACTTGATATCTCTCATTTTCGACTTAGAAGAGGAGCAGCGTGGCTGCTGGAGGGCTGCCTCACAGCAGGCTGAGAGCAGGCTGAGCTGCCTGTGGGCTGCAGCCTCTTTTACAGCTTTTGGGATTGTATCGGCTAGCCCTACCATCGCATCAAAAGATGTAATAGACATTTAACTATTAGAAATAGCCAATTTAGTTGGGTGACTTATTATAATTGTATTATTGATATTATAATATTATCAAAGAAATAGATCAAAGGCTACTGCGAGAGTTTCCCTCAATATTTGCACTCTTAGAAGGTTCAACCTTCACAAACGCCTGATCTCCTTATCAGTCATTCTCTCCTCAAGTTCTTTCACTTCAATTTGGTCTATCAAGACAGAAAGAAGGAGAGCGTACAAGAGTGAATGTAATATAGTATATACCATACAATAAGATTATACCATATACCATAAGATTGTCTCATACCAGCCAACAAATATATAATCAGAAAACCTTTCAAAACAGGGAAATGTGATTTTAAGGTATATTGCCCAAACTGCTTGCGTGTTTTGGGAAATGACGCATCTAAGACTTGCCATCTGTTTTCTCAATCCAGGGGACAGAGTCGAGTAAGGTAAAGGATGTTTAATTAAATCCTTATCAGAAGGAAGTATCAGAACACTGTAACACAGATACATTTAACTGAGGGAGAAAGGTAGTGGTTGGTGAAGCCTTTGAGGTGAAAGGTTCCACAGCATTGATGTTTCAGCCTCTTTTTTGATGTCTCAGGATTTATCGTTGGCTTATTGCATTGCATTGATTTAGGGCTGATGTGACGACTGTCTACCCTGTGGTTTGATAGTTCTTACCACAGAGAGTATGGTATATAGGAACCAGAATCAATGAGAGAGATGGGGACATAAAACAATTCCATCCTCCTTCCAACATCACAAGACTGCTTAGACCCTGACCAGAGCCTGCTGGAGAGCCTCAGAATTGCTGTTCTCTGGTTTTATGCTCCAAGTTTCCAGGTGGATTCAGCGTCATCATTTAGTGTTCGCTACTGGCTTAACCAATTATGAGGGTATTGCATCTTGCATACGAGTCGCGTTAATTTCTGAGGATGTGCATAACCTTAGCACCAAACATACGTAGGATCTGCATAGCAGCCATCTTGGATACACGCACAGAGATTTAACAGCAAGTAATCCAACCCTTAGTTGCAATATGTGTGTGGGCATGGAGGTGGCTCAGAGACCACCTCCACCTGCACCACAGGATTAATCGGTGCAGCTGAGGGCTGTTAGCTGATTGATCCTCTGGTTCAAAAGGCAGCAGCAGAGCTGCCACGGAGAGACATGAATACACATGGGAGGAGCACAAGAGAAAACTCATGAGAGACACACGGAGAGAGACTGAACTAGTCCGAGCTGAGCTGTCACGCCAGCAGAAACAGCTGGACGATTTAAGTTGAGCTGGTTAAATGTTTGTTTGTTCCTGATTTATAAAAGACAAAGAATGCTGAAAAGCAACCCGGTTGTCTCTGGCTTTGTGTGGGAGACCCCGGTGGCATCGTCTATAGCCACAATGTGAATATATGTATCCACATGAGAAGTTCATGTGAAATTCATGTGGTTTTTTTTTACAGGCTCACAGTTTGGTGAAGCAGTTTTATAACATGTGATGGTTTGAATTCTCTGACACAAGGCTGGTGTCAGAGAAACTCATGAGTGTGCTTTGCTATGGATCTGATGGATGCACTAATTACCAATGTCGGGCATTTTCTTTACCAATTACTACATAAAGTTATACTAGGGAAAGTGGTTTAAATGTATGTTCAGGCCCTCTTATTAATGCACACTACTGTATTTTAAGATTGCTGAACCTGTGACACAGTGTGGCACAAGAACTGTCATATTTTATCTATCATTGTGCTCATTATTGCTATGATGGAGTAAGTAGTACTGACAATAAAGCTGCACATAGACTTTAACTCAGCAGTATATTTTTGTCCTTGACCTCAGGGAGGGAAAATGATGTCCATCAGTCCCACTGTGGTGGGCCACTGCTGATTCACTGACTGATTAACACATTTGTGACTTATAGCTTCATTTGTCTACTATAGTCTGAAGTGATCCACAGAAGAGAAAAAAGTAACAATGATGTTTAAATAAGTAATTAGTTATACTTCTAGTTACTGCCAAAATGTATTAATTAATAAGCAATAAGATAAACCTTAGGCAATAAACTATAATCATGCCTTGATAATTGAAATTATGCATACACAGTGCTGTTTAATTATCACAAACTAACTTGGGGACAGAGGTTTAGGTGTAAATGAATAGTGGCCCATTTCAGGCCCCGGCCTTTAGGATGTTATACAGGTTCTCGTGTTTTACGTCAAATCTTTATCTACAAAGTAACTATAACTGTCAACGAAATAGGACATTTAGCTCTAATATATTAAGATGTAGAAGCTAGGAGTCACACAAAGAAAAATATATATATTTGAGTAAATGCACTTATTCATTATCCACCACTGCATTGCAGACATTTGGCCTGCTAGTAATGTTCAGAGGCACTCTCTCTTTTTAATAGTTAAAAGCAGTATATGTGGTAGAAGTGCTATTTTGTACATTTTTGTAAAGTAGTGTGATTTATGTCATGTAAGAGGAGCTGCTGCAAAACCAAGCTGTTCTTTTTCTGCTGAATGCAGTTTATTTGAGTGACGATATTCTCGAGAGAAATCTAACCTCCACAAATTAACTGCCACCCTAAGCCAGTATCAAAATGGTCCCCGCTGTGAGGAGGTGAAGTCGCCTCCACGCCGTCCTCTCCTGTTTACATCATATTTTGAACATCTGTCGGGGGTGGCACAGGTTTTGGTTGCTGCACATAAGCCGCATTCTCCTGCTCTGTACGTTTGGAAGCAGGAATGACTTTCTGTCTGTCATTCACTGGTGCAGGATGCCAGGGCAGACAGGATGAGGACTAGGCTGTCAATGTAAGCAGTCAAGCGCCTATTCATGAAATGAAATTACTCTAACAATGCCATTGCTTGGCTTTTGAAGCAGCCTGTCTTTTCTGAACTTTAAATCCCCTGGCTAGCACCTCTTCCCCGGCTGTCACTCCCAGCTCTTTGCCCCTCCGTACTGCAGAAGTGCGATTGCAAAAAGCAAGCCTTTCTTACCTCCACACAAAGAAACAGGATTTGTCATCAACATTTTCACGCTCTTATAAAAAACCTTGAAGGGATAAAGCAAACATACTGATTTGATGATAGTTCCCTTTTTACCCCTGAAGGCACTCAGGAGAGCTAGGTGACTTTGAGCTCTACTCTACTCTATATTCCATTGCAAAAGTGAAGTCAAGGTGATTTCCAGCAGGAGGCTGCTGGTGACTGGACTCTGTGATTGGCTGACAGCCCTGCCAACGGTCAGCCTCATGAATCGCTTCAATTAAGTGACAGCAGATGAAGAAGCAGGAATGATATGTTATAAGAAAGCAGAGGGAAGGCATTCAGCTTTTAATGTAACCACTGTGGGACAGACACTGACTCCAAGGAAGAACCACCCAGATGGCAGAGTAAGGTGTCAAACAGCAGTTGGGAAAAAAGTAAGGTTCTGTCATGAGTGGTGATTATAGTCCAGGCAAACACAAAGAGGTTAAAATACAAAAACCAACAGAACAAAGTGGAGTAAATAACCATGAAGGTGCACACACACAAGGAAAAGGCAATACACACTATGGGAGATACAACCTTCTGTTAGAGGAGAAAGGACACAGGGACAGTGCAAGGACGTGCACGTGCAAAGGGTTCTGCTAACCCTGGAGATCAGTGTCACAGATTGAAGTTTAAATTCCAAATGCTGAGACAATAACTGTCTTCTAAAAATTGTGTTCCCTCACGACAAAACTACATTCTCAATGTTTCCATAAGGAATATATTTTCTTCCACATTGTTTTTTTTTTTTAACGTATCTCCAATACGTTTGTAAACAACCCATCTTTGCTGTCTATTCTTATGCATGGGGCTTTTATTAATATAGCTCTAGGTTTTATTATTTTTCTGTTAATATTCAGTGTGAGAATGAAAGTGATTTAGCGGCTTGTATTGTTCTGATACACATTAAACAGCCCACAAGGGACAGAAAACACAGGGAATCCCTAACTTGTGTACATAGATGTATATGTTGTGTCACTGAGAATTTGTAAATGACGTAATGCATAAAGAGGTCTCTCCTGTGATGTACGACCGAAGGGACCCCGTCTCCTGTTTTAAAAATGAATTTTAGACAAATCGGTGATCTATCCTACTAATTACTAGGTGGCTAGAAATGTACGAGACAGCTATTTCCAGTAAAGTGTGTCTGGCCTTTTCATTAATTTGATTTTGATTTAAGGACACAAGCTGGTTTCCTTTCAGCCTCAGGAGTTGGACCCATGGAAATCTAACAAGATAGTTTAATTCCCTGTGTAAATACAGGTTTTTATATGCTAGAATATATACTTTTGCAGCTCTGACATGTTATCAAAACGTCTCAAAACCTCTAGCCATGCTTTGGGTCCTGGCCCAGGGAGTGTATCTTTAAGGGTGCAGGTTAATTATCATCTCATTGCATGTTGATCTATATTTTCTGTATTTTCTTAACTTGAGATAATTTACCCTAATGAAGGTCGATGGCCACCCATAACCTTATTGTAATATCTTTTCTTTTTTATTACATTTTAGATAACGAACAACAACTTATTACATCTAACCGAGGTGAAGAGCTCTCTCTCTCTCTCTCTCTCTCTCTCTCTCTCTCTCTCTCTCTCTCACAAGCACACACACACAAACTGTCTCTTATGGACAGTCCTATTAGAAAGCTAATGAATAATGAAATAAATGTACAGTGAGAATGTGACCTGAGGGTGTTAGATGTGAATAATCCTATTTGATTAAAAGGAGTTTTCTGTTAAACTTACAGACGTCATTGCACTGAGTACCAAGTTGCATTTGTTTTTATTATCAACAGTTGTATTCATCAAGATGGGAAATTATAGTGGCCTATGAAAATTAATGCTGGATTGAAATAGTCAAAATGTATTGGGTGAGGGGTTTGGGTTACACATGGTGTGAATGATGCCGTTTCAAGTAGAATTTGAATGTTGGGGCTTACGGACACTTTGATGACACCACAGGAGCAGTAATGAGGCATTTTATGTTTTTTTTACATTTGAAGAATTGTTCACCATTTACTTCAATTGTATTGGATTTGGCTGCAAAGCTGTTTACCCCTGAAACTCAAAGTGTTTTGTGGAATGAAACATTTCACCCACCCCTCCATCGGCAGTGGTGATTTTTCATTTTTGGGTGAACTATCCCTTCAAGCTGCCTGCTGTACATAGTCAGCATCTGCTGTCTGATTGGAGTAATACTGTTACAGTGAACAGGTAGTCAACGGCCTTTAACTGCGATTGCCTCGGCTGAGGGTTTCTCACTTTACTGAGTCCCAGAGGCAGTGTAAAAGCTTTGACTCATGTGTCTGTGGAGCCTTTTGCTTTGAAAAAGGATCAAAGTGCTGCAAGCTAGTGAGGGCCATGAAACAGACAGCGAGCCAAACATCAATTTGTATGAATCAAGCAGCCGACTCTCTCGGGGTCAGGAAAGTTGTGTTCGTTGTGCTTCAAAGGGAGAACTAATGAAGCCAGAAGTCACTTCTTTGTGAGAGAGACTCGCTGTGAGGTCAATTATTGTGACCTAAGGCCCACACTGAACCAATTAGACAGACGGCCCGACTGCTAATGAGCTCCCCATTCAGCCACACACAACGTGAGGGTTGAAACGTTAAGTTCAATCTTAGCAACATTGTACATGGCTTTCACTTTGTTTGTGTTCATGCATACAATAGTCCACATTATTGGTTTTGATTAATAATCCATAATTTATATACCAGAGTTAAACAACATCACATGCATGCATTTTTCAATATGATGCATTTCAAAATAAGCTAGGTTTTGAGTTGTGGGTCACATGATAATAATATTAATCATGAATTAATTCGATTTTTTTTTCAATTTAAAGACAGGGGAACACAGTGAAATTATACTGTCTCTTCCTTTCGTTTTGGCATTCATATCTTGATGATTGATCCTTGTCAAAACACCCTGAAAGCACTAGTCACTTGACGAGATGAATGTTCTGAATTTCTGACATCAGATATAATAGTTACCAGTGACAATAACTAATGAATCCTGAAGCTGGTCCTTTTTTATATCTGCTGAAGACAAAAGCCTCACAGTTTCAGAGCATTTACACAACAGTGTCTGTTACTGCAGAGAGTGTTTTGGATTTATTGGAAGAAGTGATTTGGCCGGGGCAGACTTGCCAACTTGCTAATGGCTTCTGGTCGAGTGCTCAGCAGAAAATAGTCAATCAGAATCATATTGCGTTTGGTTCTTCTGAAGAAATCATAGCTCTTGTCTCTCTATTTTCTCCTGTCACTCAGCCAAGTGAGTCAGCCCAACTAATTAAGTCAAGCTTACTACATCACTGAGCTCATACATTTCAAGATGCATTTAAAAGTGCCCATGTCCCAAAGCTTAATTTTCCTCCCTAGGTATTTTATCTGAACCTGAGCACAGAAATGAACCACTTACAGCACATGGCTACGGCTGGACACATGCAGTCATTACCTGCTGGCCTTTATTCACAAGCCTGCTCTTTCACACACACACACAGACACACACACTTTGCTCTGCTCCTGTATAACAACCCTGCAGTGTTTGCTTGAAGCACTAGTCCATCACATGTTACACAAGAACACTGCAACACAACATACAATCTGGCTTGTGACAGCACCCTGGTTGCTCGAAGCAGGCTATGACCCAGTCTTTTTACCAAGCAGGCAGCTATAAGTCAACAGCTAACAATTCAAGTCCATGAGCCGGAGAGTCCTGAGCAAACAATGCCATCCATTTTTGTAAAGATGTTGTCTCTGGCGACCAGGGGGAGATGATAGAGACGGGGCACGTTGGGTCACTTGGGGAAAAAAAGGCTCACTTTGTTTCAGTTAGGTGCGGAACACACAAAAGTCACAAAATGTCATCCTGACTCGCCAACAATGTATATCAATGTTTCCACGATAATGTCTAGCGGGTTATGTTTACCAGCTTAGTCTCGCACACAGAAGTTTTGAAAGTGGGCTGCAGGGGAGGCTCAGTTAATTGAGGTGAAGAACAAAATATTATAAGTTACTAAAGTAGTTATCAAAAGGAGATCTCATAGAACAGCCTAAATGTGTATTGATTGATTAACCCTTACATACAAATTTGACCCGTTTTTGACATTTGACAGCAGTAAAAATACCCTAAATGTCATTCCACCAGTGAGGGTCAAATCAAGGAAAATGGTGTTTTTAGGGATACTTGAAACTGTACATGCCATGTCTGTGTGTATTTATCACGGAACAGTGGTGACAGGGGGACCCACAGAGACAGTAGTCAATCAGAGGTTCCCACAGAGACAGTCACCTGCTGGTCTTTGAAGGGTCATCGGGGGGGAATCCTGAAGCGAAAGGGTAAAACAGCATCGGGGTGATCATATATGCTGCACACAAGGAACAGAGGCCATACAGAGGTCAGTGGGGGCCTTGACACAGACGCAAGATCTGCACCTGCAAGCACAAGCTATGTCACAAAATAATCTAAACCCAAATTAGAATCCATTTTTTCAGAGCTAACTGAGATCAAAAGAGGGATTGGGAGGTCATAACATTATAAAGGTAAGTGAGCTGCCACTTTACTGACTATATAGATATAAGAGGCCCTTGATCTCATCTTCCAAGATGAGGAAGCAGATAATGATTTGGAGGAGGTTGTGTCAGAGCAGGAAGACAACATGGAGGAAAACTCTGAATACAGCCCCTGAAGATGACTCTGAGGGAGAGGAGCAGGCAGCAAGGGAGACCTTTATGTTGAAAAACAATGCCAACAGTTGGTCCTCACATCCAGATCAAGTTGCAGGCAGGATATGGCAGCGGAAAAATGTCATTAGAGTCACTTGGTTTTAATGGTTATACATGGTTCTATAATAAATCCCAACAGTTCCAGACTGTTCTTGCCATTCTCACTTTCAATAAAATATATTCAAATCATCATGACTCTTGTGTTTTCATGTCTTAGGTAAAACAGGACATGATAGTGTGAGTGTGTGATATTCTGCTCTCTGAAACATTATTAAAGATGAATCATCCATTTATTAATGCTAGATAGGCAGTTTTTGACACTTTATGAGTTTGTATACTGTGAAATATGAATGGCATGTCAGGGATAAAGAGATAATTCATAAATGTGGTATTTTGGGGGGCTTTTAATGCTTTTGTTAAGTGTCTATAAGCTCAGATAACAATCGGTATTGCATAGGCATCCACAAATTGAGCAAAACTAAAAGTAAACTAGGTTTTTTTTGGTCTTTACTGATGCCGGTGTTTGCTCGTTGTAGAACCTGTTGGGTTTCTCTACAATATTGCACTGGTCTCGACATTACTATGTTAAGTTCCTTGTGATAGTATATGTTGTGAGTTGGTGCTACACAATCAAATTGAATCAAGTCACTTAAAAGATTTTCATTTTAATTCTCTGCACTATATTTAATAAATAAGTGGCACAATACAAAACACATAATGGAAAAGATCATCCTCGATGCTCAAGCAACACAAAGACTACAGTGTTTGTTCATCCTTACTGCTGATGGAAAGCAGACAAGATACACACCAGAGGCATTTAAACTCACAGTGAAGGGTGAAAATGCTTTAATAATAACATTTTTAATGAGAATATTTTTCTTTCTTCCCCCAGCAGATTTGTGGTATTGCCAAACTCACTGTCAATCACGAGTGGATATAATCATTCTCAGCAGTCCGCCGTCCACTGCAGGGGTCTCTCACTGCTGCTTCCCTGGTTTTGAAATCTACAGTGATGAAGGGAAGTGTCCCTGCACTGAACACTTAGTCAGTGCAGGATGAATCAGTTCTTAATTAAAGTTGTACTAATTAAGACCGCTCAAAAGGAGCAGGGCTTTGATAGCATTAAAGTAATCACAGTGCAGCTCACTGTACAGCAGCTGAATGCTGATAGAATCTCTAACTATCAACAGAGGAGTTCGCTCTGTCTAATCCAATTCTGCTTACAGAGCAACAACTGCATGTAAAGCTTTCATAATGCCGCTCAATTTGTTAATGCAATATGTTTCCATCCATATGTGCAAAATTAGATAATGGGCTTTGAAAAGTTAAAAATATTTTTTATTCAAATGTTTGAACTATCATTACATACGAAATTGGCTGCAAATAAACTGCATGTTTAAGGATGTAACTGAGTTCTTGTATATTGCATGTGATAAACATTGATTCAGAGCAACTTATCTTGACTGATTAACCAGAGTACTGTGAATTCTGAGGTTTCCTAAGGTGAAAATATTGCCCAAATTTAAGATTGCCATTAATAATTAGCGCCCCCTACTGACATAACATGAAATAATCAACCAGAGCCAGAAATTATGACAAAGATTAATTACATGGGTTTTGTCCTAAAGTTAACGTCACATTTTCATTTCCCTTGATTTAATACGTGGTTTGTCTGGAATGTAATTGAAGATAATCCATCATCGAGACAGAGAACTCAAATCCCTGTGTTCATCACCTAATTAGCTGCTGCAACTAGTTTATTTTTCGTGATGGATTACATTTCATTCCCAAAAAGTGGAGGACTATCTTCACATATAGCTTCTGGACCTGGCCAGAGACCAGCCGCACACCTCCACCAGCTGCTAAGTTTGCTAAACGCTATTTGAAGAACAGGCAAACACATGGTTGGTTGGATGCACATTCACCATGTAACATTTTGTTACAACATTTAGTTATTGTGAATTTATGACTGACATATTTCACTGTGGCACAAACCAAAAATGGATGCAGTTTGCTCTAGCTTCCATGTTTTCTTCTGATTTATATTCCCACAATTTGTCTTGATGCTGTTGTTGAGAAGTATTTGTGTTGAATGTATTCTGCAGGATTTGTTCATGCAGATTTACTAAATCATGTGTGATAGTAGATTTGTGTGTATTCATTCTTTAAACATACTGTACTCTGTTTAGAGTGTGTCCAACAAAAGCAGAACCTGAAATGCAGCTGTGTGGAAATCGACTTGCTCGCAGGTTAAGCTGAGTCACAACTAAACTGCAGGTAAACCAGAGGCCTGTATAAAACAAGCATTAGGGTTATTAAGATATCCTAAGGTTTAAGCCTGTCTTTTCAGGATTATGCAGGTTATCTTCAATCAAGAGCTCCACTACTGACTATTTTAAAGATTTTAATTACGAGACCTCAAATGAACACATTCAAAGTTTGACAGCAACAACATGATTGGCTGATTGCGATCATGTCGACATCTGAGTGGATAACTGAAACAACCCACAGCTGATTAGAAGAGGCGATAGAGTGAAAGAGAATTGTGAATAAATGGGACATAAATGAAAAAGTCTTCCCAATTGAACTCATGCCAAGCTTCATTTCTGTGGGGAAAAAAAAACAAGTCTTTATTCCCACAGGAGCAGAAAGCAAAGTGTACAACAAAAGTGCCAGAGATATTTTTATAGATTAGTCAAATTGTTTTGCTGTTCCAGACATTTCATGTTTGCTTTGATTTTAAAACACAGCTTCTGACAAAAGGAGGGTGAATTTAATCACACTGAATAATCCCAACAGAATAGAGTGATGAATAATGTGAGACTTTGTGACAATAATTGGAAATAAAAACGAAAACCTCTGATGTGTTAAATTTGAAAAAAATGATTCACACACTGTTTAATATTCACCATGTTAATACATTTACATTTCAGTCAGACTGGCCTAGACATTACTTTGCCTCTCTGTGTTTTGGCGGCAGAAGAAGTCTGACATTACTTCACCTTCTAAAAATCTGCATCAAATAATTGTTTGTTCAGGTGAAAGTGCAAAAATAAATCACTCCCTAATTAGTTCACTTTTAAGTCTTACTGTGTATCTCACCATGGGAAACACCATCTGGTGTCCGGGTGTGTATGTAGGAGATAAGGCAATACTAGGACTAGCCTTTTAGGCACAGGGTTTCCATCAAGGGCTATTTTGGCCTGCAGATAGCCAAAAGTGAGGGTTGACTCACAGATTCCCTGGAGGTAGAGCAATCAGTGGCAAATCATATCCATCCAAACTGCCATTCTTCCTTCACCTCGCTGGTAAATGCCATCAAAAACCTATATGTGGACTCCTTAATATGGGTTTTCCAAGGAGGAAACATTACAGGAGTCGTCACAGACCTCATCCTCCGCATGTCTAGAGGTGCAGTTCAGGGAGAGATCGCTGTGCCCTAATCTCTCCTGCCTGCTGGACCAGGATAAGCAGGTTGTAATGGATTCCCCTTTTGACACTTTGGCAACCACTGCCATCCCACCCAGGCTTTGCGACTATGCCAGTGAGAGGAGTTTAAAGGGCCTGCGAGTTCAGGTCCCAGTCTCCACAGTTTTGCTCTCACGGCCAAAAAACGCTCCTCCCACTCCTCAGATGAAACATAGAGATGGTTGAGTTAGGAGGTCGTGGTAACAGACCTCAGCAGACAGCACTCAGCAGACAGCACTCAGAGAGGTGCCTGCCTTGTGCCACTCTGGGAAAAATGTTCTCTACCTAAACATCACCATTTACAGTTATAGCCACAGTTAAAATGCTACAGTTATTAAGCAAAGAAGCAGATATTAAGCAGAATGCGTCCTATGATCACTATTTTAAGTTTACGATGCTAGCGGACATTTGGTATCTCACACAAAAACATACAGTTGAGATAAATGGCATACTATATAATAAAATTGGTTTTCATTGGTTTTACATATAACTCAGACTTTATACATATTAATGTATCTAATTTAGTAATTTCTTAACCAGTCATTATTATATAAACACATTCAAAGCAATGTAATGAGTTTGTGTTTAGTGTGTTTCCTCAGCGTTTCCCTGGTGTGATTATGCTGTACATTTACAGCCCAAGCCCAAATGTACGCTACCTTGTGTCCTTAGAGAGTCTGTTAAGGCTCATTATTACATCTTAATTTAGAACTACCTTTCTGGAACAAATCATATTACTTCATGTTGAGTCCCTGTCACATTTGCATACTGATTACAAAGAAGTAATTCTTGGTTTCGGTCTGTTTTGAACAATATTCTGTAATCATCTTAACTTTTCGGTGGTTTGTGCTACTCTTTCGTCATATGTTTCCTGTAAACCTTTGTCACAGCAGACATGTTCACTTGTCACAGTATGGAAATCACCAGTCTATAGGACATAAATGGCTGTATTGCATTAGGATGCTGCAGTTGCAGAGTCCTGGAGCCTCATTCTTCAAACTGTGTGTTGAAACAACACTGCACATATGGATAAGAACTGGCAGTGAGCACAAGAAAAGTGGGATTATACACATGAGCATACACCCATTGACAATGCTTGTACACCATCAGTTCAAGTTACATGAGCACACATCCCAGTTCAACCTGTGGGTACCACTTGCCTTTAAAGGTCTCTGGTGACACCCCTGCTGGAACAAGCAAACATAACTAGAAAATAAAATCTTTAAAGACTGTAAAGAAGGTCGCAGTCATATTTAATTAAGTAGGATGCTATGTAACAATTTCATTTAGCTTGTTCTCTGGAGGACTATCAAAAAAGACTAAGGACAATTCTTTGACACAAGTGACAAAAGAAGTAAATGCTCTATTCTGTAACAACAGGAGCAGTTATAGAGGAAAAAAGTCTTTTTACTGAAAATCAAATGCCAAAATAATAATTGCAGTGCATAAAAAATAAATACTGGGTGAAGGGCAATCCACCTCATCACATCACAGTCGTCTCAGTAATTGGTGAGGCATCCCTGCCAAGAAACATCCCTGCTCGGGATATTGAGAGCCACAGTGAATCTCCACAAAGCACATAGGAGGCAGGACCCCCACAAAGGCCAAGCTATTCTATTTTACTGTCTGGTCATCTTGCAATTAATCACACACAAAATTGTAAAACACATATCATTAATTATTTAATTACTTACCCACTTGTTTTTTTTCCCTTTAAAGTATATCAATTTGGTTTGGTAGATATTTATTCACTAGCCCAGAGATGCCTCTTATGGTTATTATTATTATTAACAATGATAACTCTGTTTCTGCATTTCAGTGTAGTGTACTATGTGTACTATGTAGTGTAGTGTACCTACACTAAATTGTATTATGTAATCCCTTTGCTGTACAATGGCTAAAGAGTGTGAACCTTGTCAGGTTGGTATTGAGAGCCCAACATGAAAGAACCAGCAATTCAGGCTCGTCTCAGTCTTGTGTGTGTTGTCTTGTCATGGTTATAATATATATTGTTGGCTACAAGTTACAGTGAGGATTTAGAAGAGTATTGTATTGTGTATTTAACTAACCACACACACTCAGGAAACTAAAAAATTTACCAAAAGATTAAATTCCACAAAAAACAACCAAGCTTGATACCAAAATAAAAAAAAGCATCATATCCATTTTTCTCCCTGGAAAGAAGACCCTCTCATGTACAGTAAGGTCCTGCCCAGAAAACCCTTTTAGTCTCACTGAATCATAATTATGCAAAAAGCCAATGTTATAACTCATTATAAATCAGAATTCAGTGCGTTGTAGTATGATATTATAAACTGCTGCACTTCTCTGGAAGAGTTCTCCAGGACAAAAAGGGAGCAAAACTGTCATGGTAAAAATGATGTCTAATAATGACATTATGAAATGGCATTATTACAATATATATAGTTAGGCACATCTCACCCCAATACTTGTCATTCTCTTTCTGTTGGGCTCAACAAATAAAATAGTCAAGCACTGCATGTCGCTGGACTACTACTCTAAATACATTACTGAGACTTAATGAAAGACACCATCAGTCTAGCACAGGGACTAAACTTTCATTGTTGGATGGTAGTGAAGAGGATTCACAAAGGTGAGCTCCATTTTTTATTTACTATCATTAAAAATAAGTAATACAATATTTTTAAAGGAATGTGAATGTTTTGTTTTTATAGAAGTTCATATTTCAAATACTGAGTTATCCTTCATCAACTGTCTCCCCTTTTTCAAATGCAGTAGTATATTAGAGTGAAACGGCAGTTACCCTTCAGCTCGCTGCAGGGACCTCAGCCACGGTTCTGCTATTAGTGAAGATATAACAATAAAATGAGAATGAGGGTAAGAAAAACTGGGGGATGTAAATTGTCTGAAGTAGTAAAACTCATTCTCTAGTTCTTGAAATTAACAACCCAATCCTCTCTCTCTTTTGCTCATAACAAACCTGCTCAGACAGCTCTATTTTGCCTCCACTATTCTGAGCGTAAAAATATTAATAGGCAGCGTGCAGTGCATGCAAAATCCATGGAAGTAGGAAGAATCAGAGAGGTGGATTGAGTATTTGAGTCAGGTAAACAAAC
Organism: Verasper variegatus; assembly: GCA_026259375.1. Taxonomy (NCBI): domain Eukaryota; kingdom Metazoa; phylum Chordata; class Actinopteri; order Pleuronectiformes; family Pleuronectidae; genus Verasper; species Verasper variegatus. The sequence goes on from CM048048.1 coordinate 6,868,354, forward strand.
TGAAAAGTAAGATTTTGACTAACAAGTTGTTGAAACCTGTGGTTGTGCTGCTACCAAACCTAGTTATGAAATAACTGTGGTCTTGAAGATGTAGACAGTGGGTCCAATGTGAAAAAAGGGGTTCAAAGTTATACTCTAACATTGAACACTCATCCAATGAAAATAAAGCACAGGTTCACCTGTGTATAGAGACCTCAGGAGGAAAGCTGCTCATGGATAAAACATATTAAGTCAAGTAGGCTGTCTGGCTTTAATAAGCTGCTTTCAGACATAATGCATTTTTATTTGTATAGCACTTATCTACACAAGGTTACAAAGTGCTTCACACAAAAGTCCATGGCAAAATTAAGATTCGATTGTAATAAAAGATATTCTGTTCAGTCCAATTTTAAGAACCAAATCATAACATAATAAGGTCAAGAAGTTTTTAGTGGAACCCAAAAGTTGAACTCCGGAGATTCTGGAGGAGGTGCATGTGCGAACACAAATGTCTGAGTGAGAGCCTCCGGATTATCTCCAGACTTTCACCACCTAGCCCTTGAACAAAGACCGCAGAAAGTCCGGAGAATCCGATGTGAGAACACAACAGGGATCCCCGCTGAATTCACGCGAGCAAGTGATGGGGTGGCTAAAGCTCCTAACACGCGACAGAACCCAATCAAAAAAAACAAAACGGAAAACAAATATCTCCCGGTGAAAAAGCCCTGCAGCAGAATGATTACATCACTTCCTCTGCCTGCTGCACTCGGCTGTTCCACCTCTCGCCTGAATAATGCAGAGGATTTGTTGCTGTTTGCGCAGAGTATCTCACGCTGCATTGTGCATTTGTGAAAAACAAACTGCAGGTAAAGTCCGGACCCAATTCTCTGGACTTTATCTGCAGGTCATGTCTGAAAACAGTTATAGTCACAAAAAACGAAAAACCTATTCTGCTCTGAACCCGGCAGGCCAACGCAGCACAAATCATTTTGTATCTGAAAGGGCCTTAACACTCAGGAGGGTGTTGTAGTACTTCATCCTTTTGGCCAAAGTATATCACAGATGTTTTATTAAGAACTTCGTATCTACTGTGTTTCAAATTGTGGAACAGTGAAATGATGTCATTTTATGTTCCCGGCTTATGTGCCTGTGTTTTTGATTGCCTTTCAGTTTGATTATAGATGAAGCACATAACATAATCTGTTTCAAAATGAACACTAAAGAATTCATTACCTTTCTGACTTTTGATGATGATGATTGACATGGCCCGTCCAGCCAAATGAGGTAATGTTATATTTGTGTACTGCCCTCTCCACTTGTTTCAGACAATTCACAACCTCCCTGGTGTGTTTCCAGCATCTGTGATGGTCTTTGTACCCCTGTGTCAAGCTCTCCAACATTATTCCCCTTAATCTACCTGCCTTGGTGTGGCGTTCGATTCTACCCTGTTTTTGATTCTGCCTCTTCTTTGCCCTTTTTGGATTGTTTGCTTCGCTTTCTGCTTCCCTGTGTACCGACCAATTTTGTATTAAAAGGACTTTGATTTTACTTGTTGCCCTCTGAGTTGTGCTTCTGAGTCCAACCTGTCACTACAGATGATAATGGTGGTGGTTGAGTGGTGTATGTTATGAAGTAATGGAACAGACAGCTAATGGCCTTTGATTGTTGGTGTTCCTTTCGACAGACATATACTGAAAGGCACGGTTTGGGTACATGCAAGCATTTCATGATTGCTATTTTTAAAACAGTGTTGTATTGATCTGTCAAGATGCTTTAGTTTGGAACCTTCACAGTAACTTTCTGTACAGCACCTTCCCCTTGCTACCATGAATACTCTTTAGTGCAGCAAATGCGAAATTAATCAACATCTCAAAAATTGTCCCCAAATAAATGCTCACTAAAGAGCTACAACGTCTGCATACAAAACAGGCTGCAGTGGATGATGGATCTAGCAAAGGACTTTCACATAGACTAGGGTTCAATTCAATATTTTGACCTGGCTAAAAACATATTGTTTTCATGCTTTTTCTTTCCATCAATTTTAAATCTTAAATCTTTGAAATTCCTTTCGACGATCCACCAGCCCAATGGGAATCGTCACAGCTTTTCTGGTCGACACTATGACTCTTTCAGGCAGCTGGTTTTTATGTGTTGCAGGAGAACCGAGGTGCTGCTTCTTCTGCAGCAATGAAGTAATAAGGACCATTGCCTTGTGTTATGATCTACAAGGAGGGGCTTTTGTTCTGCGTGTGTGTGTGTATATGTGAGTGTGTGTGTGTGTGTATCTCTCTTGATCTCTGTTCAGACACTCAGATTGATTTGCTCAGGAATTGAAGGTGCCAAAGAGCCATTCTGCTCCACTTTAACCCTGTGTTAAAATCCACCGGTCACTGGGCATACCGTGACCAATCTGCTGTTGGCTCGTCGACTCGTCTTTACCTGACTTGCTGAAGCCTTTTCCTTTCATCTAAAAGAAAGACATGACAGGAATATTACCTTGCGTTTAACAAGGAAGGAAATATTCACGTTTACACTAGGTAGTGGAATGCAATGGAGCACTTCAGCTTCTTGTGACCAACATTTATGTAGATCCTGACCAAAGTAAAAATCCACTTGCCTCTTGGCAATTAAAGACAGAAAGATTAGTCTGGGAAAAAAATCTATTTTATTCACAGATTTTAAAAAAAGCTATGTCACTATATATTTGTTTGCCATTTTACAATTGTAAATCCTCAGTATTGGGTTTGAGGTTGAGCTCTACAATTTAAAGGGTTTTACAGGTTTGCTGATGTATATCTATCAAGCTCGAATGTCCGTTGTCATTCAAAATAGCAGCTTTTTATAGTTAAAAAATATACTGTCCCTAAAGTTTCCTTCCTGTCTTCCATTTTGTTAACATGCAAACCGTCACCAATCTCAGTATCTCCTCTAGCCTCTGATTTGATTCGATAAACTCAGAGGTGGGAAAGGAGAAGCAAATAAAAGAAAAGATCTAAAAAGAATCAATAAATGTTTCATCAGACTTAAAAGACACTGTTAGCCTCAGTTTTATTGGCGCTACGCTACGGTTTTAGGGTGGCTGAATCCTTGGGTTTAAAAGAAAGGTTTATGGTGCTGTAAACATAGCCCAATTCTCTTTTCCATTTCGACCACATAAAGTCATGACAGATCAGTAAATCTGCACTGGAGTGTGGACGCTCTTTGCCCCTGCTTTTTCTCAGCACGTTTCTCTCCACTGTCTCCTTTATGTGCAGTCAAGAGCACATGAAGGGTGAATGCCAGCATCAGTTAATTGTTAATTGTTTCACAGAGGAACCATTCTCAGAGGTGATATAACCTTGGGAATAATTATTTTTAATGTCCGTGTTTGCATCTGTGTGACACTGCTACACAGAAAGACTTTTCATTTGCAAACACTTGAGACAACACTTATAACCAAAAGAAAGCTCCTCTCCCTGGTTCTCTGGTCCACCTGGACCACATAAGTAGCAGAGTGGAGAGTTAAATGTAGGTCAGGACTTTATTAAATGTAACAGATGCCTTGGTCGGTCTACCCCAGGGTTTGGGAATTGCATTTGCGGTCTGCTCTGACAGAATAGCAGACAGTTATGATAAGAGAGCGGCAGGGTGAAATCCATTTAACCTCCAACCCATGCAGAGGAAAGCCAACCACGCCAGTGTTATCCACTGCACGCAGGCAGTGGCGGAGAAGGCCAGGACAGAGGTAACAGGTGGTGGTAACCCTTACTCCTCTCAAACTCGTCAGCCCAGTTCCTACATGATCAACCTCATACAACTGCAGTGCAAAAACAAGAGAAGGTGTCCTGGACATAAAAAGGTTGTGCATCTGTTCATTTAAATCAAATTATGGATTTTTCCTGTATGTTTAGGTGCTACACATTAGCCCCTAACAATGAGTACCCTATCTGGTAGGGCAATCCTGTGAATAGCAAACCCTTGTGTTGCAAGCAGAACAGCAAACTGCCATGTACTGAAGCAGAATATACGTTATATATCGAATTTTGGAAACAATTATATGCATCATTATTACTATTGGACTTGGCAAGTTATTGGAGATGTTTATTTTAGGGACATTTTGAGTTCATCTTGTGTGTTCTACAGTTTATTTTCTTCTGCCTGCTGTGGTAAAAGGTGTTACCTATATGCGGCACAACGCAACAGGTTGTGCCATGCATTCCTTCACTGATGTCATTGGCATTGGGGACAGCCAGGTGAAGACTGTTGCCAAAACAGTTGAGCCATTGCCATCTCAACTCCAGCACCACTGCAACATTTGCCCCATTTTTGTCATAATAAATTACTCTTTGTGTGTGAGGTTATTTTTCTATAATACCAGCAACAAAAGTGAATTCCACTGTTAAAAAATGAAGCACCACAGGAGGTCCTTTAAAACTATTTATTTAATACCAATAAAAGACCACAGTGGGAATCCTGTCTCGCCACTGCGCTTTTCTCTCTCAGTTCCGGATCTTCACTGTGTCTCGTCCTCACCACGGTCCCGACCTGCCCCCCCTCACTCAAACCACTGTGGCCACTGGGGAAGAGAAGGAAGCACCCTTCCAGTCACGGGCACACACAAACGCAGGCTCACACACACACACACGTCACGTTTCCTCTGTAACTTTCCGTAACTTAGCTCTAAGCAGGTATTGAACGAAATCTTTCAGCCTCCGCATCACGTCTGACTCTTTCACTTGTTTTCGTCCAGTGGTTCGTTTTGCAAAGTCCCTCGGTGGCACAGCCTTAACTTTTCAGCGTGTCGAACTCTCCGGTCTTGCTGCCACCCGCGTGTCTTCTGTCGTCCTTTTCCTTCTTCCACACCTGTCTCAACCCAGTCCTTTAAAAGAAATGCGACACACATCAAAACCAATAAAAACAAATGCAAGACATATATATATATAGCTACTAATAAAACCCAAACAGAATAATAATTTGGACTTGGATTTCAGTTTCCTGTTGGGAGTGGGGTAGTACACAATGCAGCTCATATAAGGCATCATATTTACATTGGATCCATATCTGTCATGACAAGAAAATAATCCTCTTTTATTTCATGAGAGGGTTGGCTTGGGTTGCATCTTAATCTAATGCAATGCCAGGTTTGTGGTGTTTCCCTGCATCACATGAACGTTCTTCTTGCTCACTGCCTTTTTTGTGTCTTTAATCATTTTTGTCAATTTGAACCATCTCCAGTGAGAGTTCCACCCAACACCAACACCTGGGTTCCTTCCAATACCCAGCCTGACCACCAGCTCATCACCACCTCCTGGTCAGCACTCCAGCTTGGTTAGTGCTGACACTGAACGCCATTCTCCTTGCCAGTCTCTGGTCAGACTTTGCTGCTCCTGTCAACCTCCAATTTATCTTTTAGAAGGTCTCCCTCCGCCTGCAACACCAGTTCCTTCTGCTCTGGCACCTGTTGGGTCCCACCACCACTGGCCTCCAGCTCAGCCTGTAATATTTTACCCTATCCTACCTTCTATAATACTTGTTAGTGGGACATCCTGGTTTGAATAATGAAAAGAAATCAAGTGAGAGTTACTGAAGCAGTTTTCAGACATGACCTGGGAAGGAACTCTGGATAAATGGGTCCGGACTTACTCCAGAGGTTGGCTGCGGTGGCAGCCACTTTCGACTCTTTAGAGCAAAAATAATAAGCATCTAACATGTTTTAATTGAACTTTGATGGTATTTTTTACTGTGTACTGATGTATACATAATCTATACAAGCTTTAAGTTTAATTTATCGATGTAAGGAGTAATTGTGTCCTATTTTATACGATACATGAAGGCACGACAGAGAAAACAATTATTAAACAACACAATCATGTCTTTCATAGTATCATAATATATTATAGCCAAGGCTTTTAAAATCTGCAGTTGCAAATGTGTTCATTTCTCTCTGGGATTTTGAAGATGTACTGAAAATAGAGAGTGAGTTGTCTTTTACTTGTGGGGTATTAGCTGCAATTAATCTCCTGGATGTCCTGCCATTAGGTATTCATGTGACCAGCTGGAAGCACTAGATGTGTCAGTTGATTCCTACAGTGAGCGATTGACTTATGTTTGGTTTCATAAGCAGGCCGATTGACTGCAGCTTGGATTCATAAGCAGCGTGATTGACTGCTGTTGGCACAATAGCTGCCAGCGGCGCAAGTGGTGGCTGACAAATGACAAAGTTGAGTTGGCGGCGTAGGAAATTACCTTGGATCTCTGCAAAGCCACCCAGCAATCACCCTACATCCCTGTGTCTTTCTCACAGCCTTTTTACTGCCACACTCGATCACTGCCAAACAGATAATACAGACAAAACTCCAGCAGAAGGGTTTGTGTGGAAATGTGCACATGAACGGGTGATGGGTGATTATACCCATCGGTTGAGCTGCTACACAGACATTTCACATTTGCACTACAAACAAAATAGCCTCCCCATTGTTTATACATAGAACAATCAAGACACCTAGATGAGTATGGACATCTGTGGAGTACTCCCTGCAACACACATTAAAAAGAACAAAATTAATGAATAAAGAAATCCCATGAATTAACCATTTTCTGCTTCCTTTCTCAAATTTAATTGTCTTGAGGATATCTAATCACTGACTGCCTACTGCTTAAGTCAATTTGTATTATGTTTTAATTGACTGTAAGCAGTCAGGTGGCAGCCATTATGAAGAGTGAAAGAGGAGAATATACATTATGCGGCATTAAAGTCAGTTAATTGGAAAAGTCCTCTGTGAGGGGCTGCACTCCTTCGCTGCCACTGCTCTGCCTCTAATTATTTTTATACATTTGCTCTTGTTCAGTATCTCTGCAAGTAAATGTTTTATAATGGCAGGGCTGTGATGAGTGGGGATGGCGGAGACAGTCCTCTCAGACAGACAGTTTAATCTTACAGGAGAGTTTGACTCCAATTAATGGCTTTTGTTCATTGCAGCTCAGCAAAGTCTGTGGGGGCTTCTTTGTATAATATTGCTCTTTCAAGTCGTGGTATAAATACAAAAGAACTGGCAGTAGGAACAGTTGCTAAAGCCACAGAGGACTTCAGTTGTGTTTTACTTAGTATGACATTATTACACTGACCATCTTGAGTCAAAATAGTGCAGAAGAACTAGCAAAAGGCTGCTTTTTAAATTTGTATTCATATTCCCACCTAAGAAATTCATAGATCTTTAATTTGTAATGAGAAAAGGCATGTTGTGGATAGAGATGACGATAAAGATGAATGTAATACACGAGCCACGCACACCAAAAAAGTATGGAGTATATTTTTCATTTAGAGTAGGTAGGTGTGATTATCCCTGATGTTGCTGCTGCCATTTGCGATTTCTCATGCCAGAGGTCATATCTGTGGCTACCACAGAGGATTGGAGGTCAATTGTAGTGAGGTTTGATAAGTGGTTTTCATCTCTTCTTCATGGATGGAAAGCAAGTTATCCTTAAACCCTTTCATCTCATGATCCTAGCTATTCACTGAGTTACTGAGAAAATGTGCTTATTTATATTTCAAAATTTTAGAGGGATATTTAAGATGTTCTCTTCAGACAGAAAAGGTCAAAACCATAATGAAGCTTCTCAGTTTAAAGCTGAGGACGACCCATTCTTTAGTGCAACAAGGATGACAGACAATGTAAGTGACATAAGCATTCATCCCAACACAATGGACAGCTGGATGGTAAAACACAGTGAGCCTTTGGGACTGTATACTTACCACTGGAGTCACCATTAATGAGGCTCCCCTGAGGCCTTTCTCATTAAAAGATTTGTCAGTGACGGTGATCTAAGCCTGGGCCATAGAGCCATGACACACTGACCTAAACCATTCAAGAAAGAACATAGCAGATACTGTTGAGAGCCTCAGAATATTGTGCAGAATGTTTTTCCTTTCCCTTTCATAATTATTGTTATTTATAATTATAAAGTTTAAACTAAACTTGTATTACATATCAATGAACACTGGATAAATATCTATAAATATTTTTCGCTTCCTTCACTAGTTCTGGCAGCCAATTAAATCAAGTGACTAACAGAAGCTTACCACTGAAGCAAAAAGGAAGACAGTTTGTGGACAAGAGGCTCAGACTCAGGAAATAAATGCCAAAGTTGTGCATTGGCACAACTTTGCACAGCTGTTTGAGGGATCAAGTCACATGGTTGTTGTTTAAAAGCTGTCCTACTGAAATCATTAAAAATATGTTTTCATTTGTTCATGCATTCCACTAAACTGCATTCATCCCATTTGCCTCTTTACTCTGTACAAACTGCTTGTGTGTGTTTGAAAGGTGTGTTCTGAGAGCCTGTTAAATGAAATGAGTGCGGCCCTGTTGTGTGTCTCTGTAATGCCCCATGGTTTCCATTAAATGGCGTGATGAGGAGCTTTGTAAAGCCGCACTGTTGGTTCACAACAAGATGCATTTTTAACAAGCTCAAGTGTGTTTGAATGTGCTGCAGAAAATGTTGCTGTCACTTCCAATCCTACTTTATCATGTCAAACACTCCCACTGCACCTCGCACATATCTGTAGCAACCAAACTCTTCAATTATGGAGGGATGTGAGTGTTTTAATGGAGAATGTGTGCTTGTTTGTGTAGGTGTCTACCTCTGTCTGTCTGTGAGATGATGATTTGTTTATTTCAGCCAGTATTCACAATTATTCACTCAGAATATGTGAATGTGTCACAGTTGCGTGCTTATTTTTAAAACTTCAATTTGGTTTTGCATGATGTTTAAAATCACACTTCCAGGTCTTTTATCTTCAAAACCTAAATTATTTTACCAAATACAGTCACTCTCAACATTGATATGGACATTTATCAATTATAATGTACCTTCACTTAATGATCATCACCGTTAAAATTCTGTTTAGAAGTAGGTGGTAGTATTACTTGCATCTCACCAGAACCCTTGAGCCAGCCCTTACCCTAATTCTAACCCTTATCTTAAAACTATGTCTTAACTCTTAAATGGCCATTTGAGTGTGTGTCAGACAAACCAAATGTCCTCACCCTCCCAACATGTCCTCACACTGTTATGTCTAATAGTAAAACTGGTCCTCAAACAGACAGAGATACACAATAACACAAAAGCTGATCAGTGCAGTGACCCTCTTGAAAGTGCTCTGTTTATTAAGGTCGAGCACCGACCAGTTTGAGGACACTCATGAAACTACTGTCTTTATTAGAACCCTAACAGCAGACCAATGACAGGACCCTCTTGTAAAGTAAGAACTAATATTGTTCTTCTTTTCTCCTTCCACTCTTTTTAGGGACTGAACATGCTTGAAACTCCTGAAACTTTTGAAGCCATTGAATGTTATCAAACTCCTCTGACTGAGTTCAACAAACCAGTGTCTACTAGATTTTATTCTCCAGTTGTGAAGACAGTGTCCTTGGGGTGGACCGGAATTATTCTTTGGACTGGTGGTTGATGGTCATTGGTCAGGGTAGAAATGTCCTTGGCATAAAAGGTTTAAATTATTATTTTCATTGTTATGCTACGACAGAAAAAAGATGTTTTGGACCATAGGCTGCTTGAAAACTCACCAAAATTGGTACATATTGAAAAATTTAGATTTTCTTCTGAAATTGAGATTCTCTGTAGTGAATAGGCCGTTTGTTTTCAGGAGGCTCCACAACACCATAAAACATCAGGTCACACCGGGATAAATTGGATGGAAATGGATGGGATCATTGCTGCCTTCATTCTGGTTGAAATACTTTTGCTAAACAGGAAGTCACAAAACCTTGAACACACATCAGAAGTTGTAACTTGATAGTATATATGGGTCTCAGGACAGGGTGCAGCAAAATGGCTTAAGGGCCCCTGATGTGCACATTTTGACGATTAGCCACTGGATGCCATAGTTTACCTCCTTTTCATTTAGTGTTACATCACTTAGCCTATCGTTGCTCTCATGCGGACACTCCCCCGGGTCCACCAGGGCAAATCCTGGTTAACTAAGAAAGAAACATTGTACAAACGATTTGTCTAGACACTGTGCAGCATTGCATTGTTCAGCTCTCATAACTTGTTCACTCACTGCCCATGCCTGTTTTTCAGAGATAAAAGTCCAGAAACCCAACTCACTGCTGCCCTCGGCACACATTCAAAGTAGTTTCTATTTCTATTCATTTTTATATTTAATTTATGTTTCCTATATTTTTATGTTTCTATATTTATATTGCACAAACACAACAAAGCAAATTCCATGTATGTGTAAACCTACTTGGCACCTACTTGGAGAGCAGAGTGGGGAAAGTGCAATATATCTGGGAGATATTATAAAGTCCAGAAGTAGTATGAAAAATTAAACAGCAGAGGATAAGGATGAGAGCAGAAAAGAGCCCTTTTAATAATAAAGAATATCTTTCCTGATTGACTCAACAAACCGAGGTTGGCCTCAACCTTAGCAAATGACCTTTTAAAGCTCAGTGTTTTTAGGCAGTTTGCAAAGTTTGTAGAATTATTGACAGCAAACCCAAGAAACAGGTGCAAAGCCCCTTGAACATGTCGTCTCTAATAAATTGCATTCTCCTCTATTGGTTATTGGGTACAGTCTGTTGATTGGCACATTAAAGTAGGGAAGCTTTTGCTTATCAAATATATTTTAACTTTCAAAATTGAACTAATCTGCTTTTCCATAGCTCTGACTAAACATTCAACTGGTTTTATTGTCGGCAGACTCATTTATTTCCTCGAGTTTGAGTTTTGTTTTCATTGAAGGATTTACCTTTGATCCTTTGCCTATTATCTGCCACCACTGACTGCTGCACCGTCGGACTTTTTCCTCTTGTTTTTTCTCAATAAATTATCATTTACCAGACAAGCTGCAGTGCCATCATTTGGGTCCTCCTTTGGAGCTGGTGACAGAAATATTGCTTTTACCTCCACTTCCTGTCGTGGCAGTCTCACAAAGCAGTGCCTGTCCCCGTTTACCAGTCGCGCCACCACTCCCAGTCCCCTGCGGGTCTGGGGGGCTAAAAGCCTCTTCACATGAGGAGGTAATACTCCCTCTAATTGGGTATCGCTTTGGGAATGAGGCTCACTACTCCCTCTGTTGCCTCCTGTTGCCTGTTCCTTGGCCAGCCCCCACAAATAATTGTAGATGACAGATGCCGCCATCTTATGGGACACGGCAGGATTATCTTATTGTGGCAGGCGGAGCGTGGAGAGGCTGTTGGAAAATGGTTTGAAATAGAGCGGAGCAAACAAAGAAACAGGCCTGCACCAACAGTGATGCAAGCTTCTAGATGCTGTACAAATACACACAGAGCATGGTAATAAAGTACTCCATCATAACAAAGCAATAAAAGCCACCAATGATTAACAAACCAAAGTGATTGAAGCCTCAAGTGGTCATGAGTGGGTCGAAGCCTATGGGACAAATCATTTGAGACTGAGAGTATAATTCATCATCAGCTTGAATTTTTATAAGAATAAAAATAGATCAGTGTGTAACCTTGGGTGTGTGACGTTGACGTCGGGTGTGACGTTTTCAAAATGACAATATAGAATCTAACTTGCTTTGAGTATGGTGGGTTTCTTTGTGCGTTCAGTTTATTGGTTGATTTTATCAGTGAGGCGATTGAATCATTAATATATGCCCGCCATTAAAATATGATTAAAACATAAAGTCAATTACATAAAGCTAGTCTCGAACTTGCACACGTTCAAAAGTCAATTAAAAGCTGAATTACACAGTGTGTGACGTCACTAGGACAACAGCTCGTCTGCTGTGGTCCCCTAATATAAGGTCTCATCACGAAGACACACACACACTCACACACACACACACACACACACACACTCACACGTCTGCCTGACTCATCCATTTCTGCCTAATTGTCTTTAAGTACCCACAAAAGGTCAAGAGCTGACCTTTACCTTTTTATTTTCAGGTACCACAAATCTTCACAGCTCATGTACTTGCGTGTGTGCAGTGCGTGTGTGTGTGAGAGAGAGTGAGAGATCCAGCACTTCAGCACAATGAAACTGGCAGGCTCATTATCATAGGTCTCCTCTAAAACAGATATGGTAGGGATCCATCTAACTGAAATGATGTGACCTGAGTGGGCCTCTAATGTCCGTAGAGTTTGCCAGGCTGCCCCTGTAAGTGGATTTCTACTGCGATCTTCTGTTTGTTTATTGAAGTGCCTGTTGTTCTGGATGCACTCCATAGAGGATACAAATTGCATTATTCACGGCAGGCAGGCTGGTAATGGCGAGGATGAATGATGGCCCCTATTTCGCTCGTGACAGAGAAGGTCGAGTGAGAAGCTCTGTACAATTACACACAACTCTGTGTTCGATCAGCTGATAGCTACGAGTGAAGTGGTCACACCCTATGAAGGCCTACAGGAATGGAATTTAGGAAAAGGAGGAGCCTCGTGGATGGATTTTAGGGTATGAAGTGTGGTGTGCAAATGAATCTGCCATCGGCCAAATTGTATTTTGAACTCAGATCTTGGGGGACATGCTATTCCTCTAAGCCTGGACATTGATTTTTGTCGCTAAGTCAATTTGGATTTCGCAAACAACAAGCCAACATAGCAAATTGACATAAATGCATGATCCTCAGTATTTCTTTTTTCCAGACGCCTTCTTGCTCTTCATTCTTCTTCATTACTCGCACAAAGTAGACTGAAAGAAGAATGAAGCTCAAACCATTTTGATTTGGAGTCGATCCATGATTTGGATGACCACTGCAATAGTCCAATAACCACCAGTATTTGATAAGCAGAAAATATCTAGCCAGCGCCATCAACTTTTAATATGATGAATGCTTTTCTCTGACTGAACTCATGTGATAACAGACAAATTACATAACTTTATTTTTGATTAGATTGTTCAGTAGGGAAATACTGTCAACTTTAACCCAATTGTCTTGACGGACCATGACGAGACACTGAATGTTCACTTATGTCAGAATGAATTTTGGGACAGTGTGTATATACATGAGGAATCAGCAGTGGCGCCACAGAGTTAAACACAATCTGATAGTTAAGACAAAAAACACCCGGATACAGCAGAAGAAAAGGACAGAATTATAGCAATAGTGGAAGTATAACAACTCAGAAGTGATGACACCAGTGTTTCCTCATTTTGATTTTATTGGATGTATTGGCTGCTGCTTTATATGTATAACTCAAGTGGGGTGTTTTTTTCGTGTGTGTGTTTGTGTGTGTGTGAGCAGGCTGAAGTCATGATTCATTCATCTCCCTGTGATCAGCTCAGCAAACTCCACCCAGTCCACACAATCATCCAATCATCATCAACTGTAGTATTTAATCCCCGGCTTCTCATCATCTCATCACAGAATGTGGTTCAGCTTCGGTGGCAGTAACACGGCCGACTACTCAGTGCTTTTTTTTTTGGTGCTATCAATGCTTTTTGTGTTTCCTCGTGTTTCGCCTGCTCTAATGCGTCTCTCTCTCTCTCTCTCTCTCTCCTCTCTCTCTCTCTCTCTCTCTCTCTGTGTTCCAGGACAAAACCGGATCACCCTCTCACCAGCCCACCTGCCTAGTGTTTACTCACCCACCTGGAACACCGCCATTCATTCTCCACTCCCTGCCTCACCCGCCATGCTCCATCATCATCACCACCTCCATGCCAGATTCCCCTCTCCCACTCATCCCAGTACAGCAAGTAACTTTACAATAACTTGTTCAAAACGTCCCCGTGCCTCCTGCGTCTGCGCCTGAGTCCTCTTAGTGTTTTACACAAAAAGCTGTAGCTTCAGACCAAAAACTCTGTAACCAAGTTTCTTGTAGATAACATTCAATATCCAGCATAGCACAATAGCATTAGTACATTTAACCTTTGCTGTTTTCTTTGTCAGTTCATTCAATAGCCAGCAGATGGAAATTGTCTTATTTAATGAAGTTGGCATTTCACCACAAACCTTGGTGTTTATGTGTATTCTCCAAGATAAAGGAATGAAGCATAGTTTAACTTGAGGGCGTTAAAATTAAGTTTGTTGACAGGTCCTGTTCATTTTTGTAGTTAATGACAGGAGTCAAAATACCACTCCATGGTCTTTGGCAATCTCTGCTTACATGTGGGACATAACTGTAAAAAATATATTAACATAATTTATAACATACATTTTAAATCTTTTTAAAGATTATAGTTCATGTCATCCATAGTTATCTTATTATGTTTCATACCAGTGTGTTGTTCTAAGGCCATCGCTGAGATGAGTCTTCTGTAATTAGTGGAACATGCACTCAGAACCGTTTTACTTCTTTCCTCTTATATGATGACCACCAAGACCTAAATGATGTCTCTTGTTAGCCAAGAGTCTTTTTTATAATAGTAGAATAATCACATTAACTTTAATGACCAAGACTGTTGTGGACAGAGAAGATGAGGGGTGAGTAATGGATTGTATCTTGGGTTCTGAGAATGTTCACCTCATGCTTTAAAAAATGTAATTGTAAATTGTGAATTGCAATTTCAGTTTAGATTGACAGTCGTGAATTATTCACACACAAATGCTTAGTTGTACAATATGAGGTAGCAAAGCCCAACCTGAACTTGACTGGTATGTGTTGGTGAACTTGCTCCCAGGTTGAATATCAACACCATCACCATTGAACTGTTACATCAAGATGCTTCATGGAATTTGCCTTTTAATCAAAAGTGGAATGTTTTCATTTGTAATAAATTATATATAATGTGAGAAAGTAATTTGTATACATTATTCCACAGTTTGTTGCTGATTCCCTTCATGGAAAAATTAAAAATGTGGAAAGGAAGTCAACTCCACACATTGAGTTTCAAGGAATCTGCTGTCCATTATGTCATTTTAGTTATTTTCTTCATTCTGACATACTGAAGATGATTCTTGTCCTATCCATACAAACTTGGACATATGAGCAAACATATGTCCAAGTGGAGCAGGATTTGTGTTCAGTAAGTTACCTTGGGGTTTTCAGCATTATGAAGCTGGTTCACGTTTTACTGGGGTAAATCTCCATGGTAAGTGCACCTGTAACCTGTTCCAGGGAAGGTTAAGTGCAGAGGATCAGATTGAAACCTGTGAACAGCCCAACTACTGACCAATCAGAGGACTTGAATGATGACTGTGACTCTCATCTCATAAAATCGCCAGGACTGAGAAAGTTTTATAGAAAGACGAGTGGACTGATTTTGCATTTCCAGACTTTCCACCGTCTCACAAACAAGGGGAGAATTTATCACACTGAATAAATACATCACAACTATCAGAGCTGCATTTGAAATGAACCAAGATTCTTGGATTCCCGACAGGATTTCTGACGGTGTTGATGCTACTACACTCTTTACTCTATCAGAGCAGCGCAGGAGAACAAGAGGAGACTCTATGACTGTAATTGAAAACACAAAAAGGCTCCTGTGGGGAAGGATGTCTCGACAATGTTGTCTGAACTGTTTTTTCTGAGCTTGTGCTGTTGACAGATTGAGCATTGTTCTCTGTTCTTCTTAGCATAGCATGTACATCTATCTAACATATATGGGAAAAAAACAATGATGCTGTGTGAGGGGGCATCGTTAGAATCAAGGTTGCTGACACATTTAGAGGGAAAGAGCTTCACTTGGATTGGAGCTCCAGTTTTCTGTAGGTGTTAAGGCCAGTGTGGTCGGCGAAAGCATTGCCCCTGAAAAACACAGCCATCGGATTTGGTGTAGGCATCACATTTAACAGCAGTTACAGATGTGGGAAGTTGACATGTCTCTAGCATTTCATTAAACAGTTGAAGATGTTTTGTGGGAGTTTTTGATTATGTAACGAATCCTCAGTTTGCCAATAGCATGTTGACAGGTTTTCATCATCAGTGCATATAGCTTAGCTTAGAAAATCATCCCCACCACTCCCAGTCAGCTATCTGGTCTTTTCTGTTTCATATTAACCCCTTATACGAACTTGCACCCAAACCAGATTCAGTGCATCTGTGTAGTTTATTATTTCAAGTACCATCTTAAAGTAAGACTCATGCCAAAATAAATCTGTGAAAATAAACAACTGCTAACACCAGACAGTCTTTACCTGCAATTCCCCAAACCATAACACCACCACCCAAAATCAAGTTAGAAATAATGAATCAGAATGTAAAAGCTCCACCCACATAGCAAAACTGTTTTGGCCCAGATTTGGCCCACAAAAATGATATCACTTGGCCGGCCGACTCCTGTTTGCCAGATCACAAGAAAGCCCGAAGTGCTGCATCATTGCCTGAAATGGCCCGCATCCGTGTGCTATCTTGACTGCAGGCTGCCGCACCTCCCCCCCCTTGTGGAGGTTAGATGAAGCAGGCGAGGGACCATTATGGTTTTACAGATACGTATTGATTTATGGTGTTCATAATCTGCCGTGGCGGAGGAAGGAGTGGGGGCATGTGGCTAATTCCAGCTTTCTGAGACTTGCACTTTAATGAAGTAATTTATCTCTGATCTAAGGCTCTCTCACCACACCATCCATCCATCCTCCGACACGTACACTCCCACACCCTCTGATTAGCAGGATGAGTCAGGACAACTGCAATATTAACAGCAAACCTGACCCCATGTTTTCTGACATCTGCCATTACAGTTCACCTCATCCGAGTCATTGTTGTAATTTGTTCGCTGACGTGCTCACACATTTTGTCACACTAAAAACCCCCTGCACAACGATTATCACAGGATATATGTCTTTTAATTGCAATAGATAACACAAGTTTAATACTACACAATTTATTCATTATCATTAGCTGATAATTCATCCCATAATTCTGTCTCGCACAAAGGGAGGTCTCAACATCAAGTCAAACGTTCTTGTTTACACTGGGCTGGGCAAGGAGAGAGCACAAACAGGGCACAACCATTCATTTATCTGGGTTACCACATCTTTACATTTTCTTCATTACACACGTTGTGCACTATCTGGTGCCCCAGGTATCCCAGTCCGAGGAGCTTTTGTGCGATAAAGAAAAGGACGAAGTTTGTAAATCGCACACACATATCTTATAAACCTCTGGTACCCACTGTACCCTGCATAATAATGAATAATGCATGCTATTCTGAGCTCCCCATCTTGTTCGCATATGACCTATAGCCAAAATGATTATGCAGATTTAGGGAAATAAATAAATAATCAAGTGTTATAAATGGTCACCCGGGGCATGGAAGACTACCGTGCATTTATCAGTCTGTGGGGGACAGAATGAAGGCAGTGTTTCCTCTAGTTATTTCGATTTTTTTCTTTAGTAGAAGTGATTGGCCTGTATTAACACACTAATGCGGTGGCTGTTGTTTGCACAGCCATTTAAAATGTAATTATTTTCGGCCTGGCAGACCAGTGATGGCAGCTGAGGCCTGCAGCTCATGGATTAGAGTGGCCTCAATAAAGCCTCAGATGCAGTCCTGCATTGCCAGTCTGTGGCTGAGAGCAGAAAACACACACTTGGATGCACACACTTTCTGAGCACATACAGCATCTTCCTGTTCGATTGCAAATACAGTTGTTTGTTTGTTTTTATTCTAAACTATACATAATTGCATATTTGGTAGTTTCAAATTGCCTAATGAAAGCACAACAGTCTTGTTGCATGACAAAAAAATAAGACAATTACTGGACAGTACAATTATCTGATGTTTATACCTTCAAGCATCATTAATCAATAGTTTTCAGACTAAGTGTTGCTCAAATGACTACATGTAATTTGAAAGGTGTGGCTCACAGTGACAAATTACTGCCAACTCCTTAATTTCCCTCAGCTCCACTCAATGATTTGGTCTGTTTATCAAACTTGTCTCCAACTGCAGACGTTTAAGATGAATTTAGCATCGATCATCTGGCATAGACATGACGTCAACTGTTGTCCTGTGTGCTGAATGTTATTAGACGACTGCACAGTGCGATAATGTGTCAAATAATTACATGTCATGCTTCACCAATGCATTATTTAACAATTCAATCAATTCAAGAGCTGTAGTGCTGAAGAGGTCTCTCACAGTCACAAAACTAAAGAAGACCTCAGCTCAGTATTATGCAGCATTTTATTATTCCAGTTTTGGTTTCAAAACTGTTTTGATCATATACTATAATATAATATGATATAATATGATACAATATAGTCGCTTAGAGAAGGAACCACATGAATTTCACATGTGGAAAAACAGATGTGTGCATTCATGTGTGTGATTTGGAACATTTTGGTGGTAAAGTGTGTTAAGCAGCTGTAAATACCCATGTGAAAGCCATGTCAATACATGTGCTTACATGATTCACATGTAGTCCATATGTTGCAATATGTGGGTTTTTTTTGTAAAGGATATTTGCAGGTAAAAACATAAACACACAACAAACAACACAACAATGTGCATTTCCAGTCATTTTCCAGTGAGCAGTTATATTTAGTCATATGTCCGAGGTGTTACTGTCTCTTCAGTTTTTCAAAGAATCCTTAAAGAAAAAGCTAAATTCTATTTTGACTGACAGTAATTGAAATGATGTGGCACTTAGGATGCTTCAGGATGTAGTGCTAGAAACTGGACTAACCACAATAGGCAACATAGTGTGTTTTACGTTAAGTTGAGTTGTAGGTGCCTGTCTGTTTCTGTCAGCCTTTAATGGTCTCACAGTGGTGATTGCGTGTGTCATGGTGACCTGATTTAATTGGTTGGTATGAATTATTGCGCAGGTGGTTTCTGGATGACATTTTGTGGGATATAAAAGGGCTTCCAGCAGCTTCAGCAAGATCACACCTTTAAATCTGCCGGCAGGCAGCTTTGTGTTACTATTTGTATTCAATTTAATATTGTATCATGCAGAGAATTGTTGATTTGCTTTGGTTGGCAGGATGTTTTCTGTTATTTTATGCTTTTGTGTTTGGTGCTGTTTCTTTTATAGACTTTTTCGTTTGAATAGGTAATTCTAGGTTTGGTTTGGTTGAGTTTCAGTACCACTTGTTATTTTGCTGTAGCTGCTGCTTTAGGCTGTTTCCTCAAAGGCTTGAAAGACGAGAGAGTCATTTTCATATTGTCCTAAGCTTTCTTTTAGGTGAAAACAAACAACCCTAAGTTCCTTCAGTTGAAATGGCTTTGCACTAAAATTACAATGGAAGAGCTCCAACATTCAAATAGATTGTTCCAAACAGCTGCAGCAGCTTTGGAGATTAAACTAAAATCCTTGCGTGGTTTTGTCCCTTTCTGTGTTTTAGCATCTTGGCCTGGTGACAAAGTTGTTGGACTGAGATGTTAGTTTTTGTCCAAATGAATCAACCAGGTTATTGTTGTTCCAAGCTCTATTGAGGATTTGACACATGTTCCTTTTCTCTGGATATAGGGATGACTACATCACACATGGACCGTGCAGTTAGTAGGATTTTCTGTTCTGCTAGAAGTGATGCCAAATAATGTCGGTTCATCAGTCAATTCACCACTATTAGGCATAGCACTTACTCTGGATATAATCTTTAGTGGGCCACCAACAACCTCGGGTAATATCATTCCTTCTCCTGCATAAAACGACGGACCACTGGCCTCTTTCAGCAAGCAACTCAGCATGGAGCCTCTTACTGTCTGGTAATAGCCCAACAAGGGGTCTGCTATTAATGTTTGAAGATATGACAGACCATGTTTTCAGCTCTCATTTGCAACCCGTATACAGATGCCTGGCTTGCTGTGAGGGAAATTAAACCGCATCATATGTGGGAGACTTCTTAGTCCTTTATGGATGAACGAATATCACATTTTATCTGGGAGATAAGAAGCTGCTGGTTCTCTACATTTCCAGTCTCCAGATGAGCTTGAGAGAGGAAATGTATACTCCGAAGCAACAGAAAGTAATATCCTGTCCGAAGGTGCACCGAGGCAAAAGATGACGTTCAAAATCACTTTCTTTGCTCTCGCCAACTGATATCGGTGCTCTCTTTATTACCGTCCCCTCAAAGTCACTATGAATCCTCTTTCATTTGCCTTCAGATTATTATATGAGTAAATCCTCATGCTATTTATAATGGCAAACTGAAGCTACCTTTTGTGAATGAAGTGCAGATCGTAAAAAAGAGAGAGAAATGCTATAGATAGATAGATGGATAGAAGACTAATTGTGAACTGCTTGATGGTAAGAGTTTCAATTTGTTAACATTTCCAATTGGCATTTTGCAGAGCTACAGACTTTACACCTGGTAAAACCCTTTCCAACTGTCCCTCTTACAAATCACTCTCACACTGACACTCTGCTGGAGTCTGAGTATGTATTGATTTGCTGTCGTTCATTGTGGAAATGCAATGTGTAAATTGGCAGCTTTTCACCTCTATGAGGCATTAGCTCGCTGCTCAGAAGGGATGTTGTGCTGCCAGATTGTAACTCAACAGACGACACACACACACACAACCAGGGCGTCCTCCTGCTGCCGTCAACTGAAGAAATGTTATCCTAGCATCAATCAGGGATTATGAATGAGCTATTAAGAATGTTTGAACAATGATCTCATTACATGAATATGCTTGTAAATAACTGATTTAATTAAGGAGAGAATGTACAACCCAGTTGTTGCCACACACTCATGGAGTTGCGCTGTGATTAAGCATCACTGTTAGTATTAATGCCTCACAGTAAGAAGGTATGGATGGATGGATGTGAGAATTTAGCCTGGACTGGAGTAAGAGTAAGGACCGAGAAACTGAGACCCAGAGAAGTTTGCAGGCAGGTTGTCAGGAATGAGTTCTGGTGCTGAGGTAAATTTCTTTGCTTCAGAATCCAGATTGTAAGCCTCTTAAGGCTGGCAGAGAACCAGATCAAACCAATTGAGCAGCATTGCAGGCCTCAGCCGGGTGGATATTGTCAGGGATGGCCCAATGATCCTGAACTCAAACAATGAGGAGGTGTTGGCAAACAAGGCAGGAAAAAACAGGGTATAAATAATCTGACTTCAAAGTCGTAATACGTGACCATAGTTTAAGTGACCATAGTTTGTCAACCCGCAAAGGTTGTTTGGTGATCTGCATGGTCCGCATAAAAAAAAAACTAGAGATGCCTTTGCATAATAACACAGAGCAGATACAAGCATCAGCTGTGAAAGGCATATACATAATTGTTGCATTTTAATATGTGTAATATGTGTTAATATGTCATAAAACAGGGAAATTTGCTAAAAAGTATGCTGGTGCCTTTGAGAGGTAGACATGTAAATTACAAGTGACACAATTAGACAACAAATTTAATATTCAACAAGTTCACATTAGAAGTTACTATTTGGAGCTGATTGCAAAAGTAAGTTACTGGGTTTATGAGTGATGTCAGCACCTCTGCAACTCGTGTACAGTAACAGTAACAGTTGTTATTCAGGATTGATGTTCACTTGTATTTCCCCAGTCAGAAACTAATTTTCTGATTATTACGACAGCACGTGAACACAGTCAGACGCGGACAAGGACCAAAACGGCAACATACAACCCACAAGAGGAGAGAGGCAGGGGGAGGGACACACAATGGCAAATAGGGCTGCAGGTCCACTAATCCCAACAGTCACACTTCTATAAAGTTCAGCGTCACTCAAGAGAGGGATTAAAAAAGTCAGCAGCAGCAACTGAGTTTTATTCTTTAATACTATTGGTACTGTCGCTCCTGACTCTGTCCTGGCAGGTCAAAAGATGGACATTGTGCCAGTCCTGTCAGCTGTGACGATAGCTCTATAAAGATGAGTGAAATGAAAGTTGGAGTGAAATGAAAAAAAAATCTATAATTTAAGACTCAAATGAAAGAAACAAGCGACCACTGCGGTGCACAATAGAGTGTAGTGTAGTTTCCTCTTTAAAGCAAGAGCAGTCTATACTGACCATCACACAGAGTTGGCATCTGGTAGCAACAACAATTAATGTTTGAGGGTAGTGCCGCTCTGATACAAGAATGTGTTAGCGTACTTCATAACAGAAAGATTTTATCTGTTGACGAGATAAAAAAAAAAAGGGAGAAACCCATCACAATCTCACTGTGTGTTCCAGCTTCAAAATGCTTAACAATTTTGGTTGTTTAGTTCATATCTGCCCTCAGAACAGGAAATGCAGAGCCCCTTTATCTAGAGCTTTAGCCGCAGACAGCTTTGGTTGTGTTCATACTTTGGACAAACTCCAGTGTGTCTCACTTTCTAGCCCACAACAGAAAGCTGCTGTGAATGTTACGAATCAAAGTACGGGTTTGGGGCAGAAAGTGATTTGGTGGTGGGACAGGGTTTGTCGCCTTAGCTTTAAGACTCCAAGCAGCGAACTACTCAAATTTAAAACTAGATCTATCAACACCTCTAAACAACTTGTTTAAACAGCAAAAAGCTTTTGGGCTGAAACTTTGTCTTAGAGACAACAATTTGACTCAGAGACTTGTTAACCTCAGTGAGGTTACCAGGATTTATACTAAAGTCAGTTGTCTTGCTAAACAATTTCTTATTTCCTTATTCTGTTGGGCGACGGTCAAAATTCATAAGAAGAACATTGCAATTGTTTTGGTTGTGAGCACCATTGCCTCACAGCAAGAAAGTTCTAGGTTCTATAAGCTCGGAAGGAAGGAAATGTTCAATGTAGGTAGAATCGTGGTTACAGTGTCGTAGTCGTGATGAGAATCTCTGAGAAACACTGTGTTGCATTTGTCAACTTAAACTGTTATTCTTGCATTATGCCCGAAAATCTTCATTAAATGCGTAGCACCAGTTTGAGCCTGTGTGACATCTTTCTGTGTGCCACTACATTAAAACTGAAGTAACACACACTGAATGTTGCCCACTAACACACACACACACACACACACACACACACACACACACACACACACACACCAGACAAACATATTATGAGGAAAGTGCAGTTGCTCTCTATTGCGGCCACCTGCTCAATTTCCAGACTGTGCATCGTCTAGAAAGAGCCAATCAAGCAGGTTGACTATGACGAGGTGACACCCTGGAGGGTGCAGCAGCAGATGGAGAGAAGCCCGAAATAAACGGCACTGAAATGTATTGACACTTGTCTGCAGCAACATACTGTAAACTCAGCTGTGTGTTTCACTCTGGTCCATCTGGGCTAATGTGTAAGTGTGGATGTTAGAAAGTCATATACACATGTCAGTCAAACATGACCCACTGATTACATGTTACAGAAATGATACTTAAAAACAGTGATGTAAGGTAAACATCACGAAAAAGTCAACTGTAATTCCTTAAAGCAGACTTAGGCTTTGTCTCAATTCAGGGGCCGCATCCTTCCGAGGCTGCATCTGAAGACCGATTTTGGCACATCAGCACGACTGTCCCAATTCGAAGGCTCCACCAAATGTGGTTGATAAATACATCCTTCCACCCCTGAGCAACGGAGGCTCCACTAGCTGGATCCTTCCCAGCCCAACATATCCATGTGAAACATATTTTTAACATTATTAATCCTCCTAAGAATGTTTTCGTCCATATGTCTGTTGCTAGGTGACAACTGTAAGGGTGGTGCTGGTGATGCCATTAGAAGACCAGATCATGTATTTTTAGTTTGGCAGATGCGGTATACGCGGCCGATGAAGGATTGCAGCAGAAGTTGGCTGGTTTGACTGAGTCCTCTCAAGGATGCGGCCCCTAAATTGAGGAACAGCTTTTTGTGGCATCAAGTACGCTTCCTGTCAGTTGCCATGTCAATCATTTAGTCCATCCATTCCTTTGTCATTCCATACAACATCTTGTTCCAAACCAACTACTCTTAGAACAAGGTCCATGGTCCATTTCCAGGAAATCTGCTGGGTACTCAGCCGCCCTCTGCTGGGTACTCAGCCGCCCTCTGCTGGGTACTCAGCCACCCTTCTCCATCCACATGTTCATCCTGAGAGGATGAACATGTGGATGGAGAAGGGCGGCCTGACCCTCACTGCCACTAGGCATATTATTTGTCCATAGGGTCGTCCTCTCAAAGCTTGCATTTGAAGTGGCTGCTAACATTTCAAGATGAAAGTCAAGCACCTACAAATGGACACACAAACAATAACAAAGACAAAAATAATCCATCAAACATAGAGGAAAAAGGACCCCAAAGATACATAAAATGGTGCAAGACTTGTAAATAACATCAGAGAAAGGGGATGTTTACAAGGCGTCAAACTCATGTCAAACTGACAAAGTGGCCTGAAGCAGCTTCAAAGAGATGGCAAACAAACAGACACAAACAACAAAGAGAAATAAATAAATGTAAAACAGGCTTGAAAAAGACTAAACAGATACAGATAGATGTCAAGCGAAGAGAAACAAAACAACAGAGAGCAGTGACAGAGATACATCAAATGACCTTGAAGAGAAACAAAACAACAACAGAGAGATGAAAACGGCTACAAAGGGACATAATATAACTACAAAGTACAGATGGGCACAGAAGGACAAACTTCACGATAGATTATCCTTTTAACATTATACACCTGTGACCACATACATTTTATAATAGACCTTCCTCTGTTCCGATGTTAGATATCAATTGGTTATTGTGAAATTATGTGATTGCCTCGCTAGGTGCAACAAAAATGACCTTGAATATTTTCTGCTGGCTGAAAACATTTTGCCAGCTTGTTCTCTGTACAAAAAAAAAAAAATAATAAAAAAAGACAACATTATCAGGTGCAGTAATATAGAGGGCACACAGGCCTTGTATCATATTATGATGTAGTTCTGCTCGACGGTGCCCATTAATGCTAATGAGGAGCACAGTGAGATCTAAAACTAGTTTAATCTTTTTTTCAGCGCTGCTTGAGCTGTGCCCAACATGGGTCTATAAATCCAGTTGTTCTGTCAACTCTCCAGCTGACTCACCGCTGTCTTCCTCATCAAACACCATAAACAAGGGAAGCCGCGGATTAGTCCCAGTTAAATACACTAAGCTCATTTGATAATCGCAGCTTCTCCCCAATCTTCGCTAATTAACAATGAATGTGAAATTAATCTACATGAATGGCTGCGAGTCCCCATCAGTATTATCAGCGTTACATGAATGGATTTTGTTCCTGAATTTCATGGCCTTTGTGGCATTAAGCTGTTTTGATCTAATTCCAGCTCACTGATATGCAGGTGGCTGAATATCACCACAGGGTGCCCTTGAGACCATTGGAGGATTCTACTGTGGATTCTTTAAAGAGTCAGATTACCACAGGACCGTTCCACACATGATCCAACTGCTGTTCTGTCTTTACATTGACCACAGGGACAATTTAGTGAAGTAATTCCATACAGTATACACTATAACTTCAGGTACATTATAGAGAACAGAAATGAACCTTGGTCAAGGAAACCATGGTGTGCAAACATTTTTAATAGTCTTTTCAACAGTTTGGTGGAGAATGTGTCAAGCAGCTATTTTGCTGATAAATTTGACTCAACCCACTTTAAGTTGACTGTTTGTTTCACTCAAAATATATTTTATCGTATAAAAGACCCCTGCTGCTGTAGATGTTACTGCTACTGGTGTAAAAGTAAGCTTTAACTATTTTTTTAAATCATGAAGCATCTTCTCACTTTTAGCTGGTGCTGTTCATTGCTTTCTCTGGTTAAGATAAAAATATTAAAATACCTTTAAATGAATGAATCCCTGTCATTCGAGAGAAAGAGATCCTACTAAACTAATAATCTTGCATGTGTGAGCTGGTACTATTCTAACACTTTTAACTCAAATGTTTACTACACCTTGGCTCACTTTATTGTATTTATTTTTCTTTTTTATTTATGTTGTTAGTGGAATCCCACATGTGTATGTATGTATGTATGTATGTATGTAAGCCTGAATGAACAAACTGTTAAGTGCATTTTTAACCCAAGTTATCACAAAATGTGTGAACCCACGAAATTCCAAACCTTGCAGTTCAATATCCACTTGCAGTGACATTATTGAACTTGTAGTACTTGGTTCATTAACTTGAGACAAGGTTTTTATTTACATTTAACACAAAAACTTTTCCTCTGGTTTTTATGTGGTGGTAAACAAGCCATTAGCACAGCAATCAGGATTCGTGGCCTGTTACTGCCACTCGTTAATTTGCTGAAGTGTCCAGTCAGTGAGAGGAAACAAGAACCCACTTCTAACAATGATTGGAAAGTTTTAGTAAGCTATCAGTGATGTAAGTAGAGCTCTGGCAGATTTAGCCATAATTTCACAGTATTATTATCATTATCCCAATATTATCATTGTTATTTCTTTTGATTCAGTCAGTATGGTAGAATGATATACAGCAAAAGTCAACACAAATAAGTACAAGCTTATAATAAGATGCACTTGAGTCTTGATGTATTCCCATACTTCCAAATGAGCTCATCAGTAATCACTGAAGATCTTTTAATAATCCATTTGTGTACACATTTAAGATTTGTGTCCCGTCAAGGAAAATTGTGTGAAATGTGTGAAATTCATCTGAAAGCTTCACTATCCATTGGGACTTATTTCTTCAGTGGTTTCTTTTTTACATCTGAGATGGAATTGCACTTGTATAAGTGGCAGGAATAGCACTTTAAATGATCACTGCCTGAGTCACAAAGACACACAAATACATCTTAGTGAAGCAGGAGCTAATAACACTGAGGTGAGAGGAGAGGCAGGGGAAAAAAAGTGTGATCCAGATTCCTGCAGAAGCCCTCTGCGTAACAGAAACCACTTAATTTCAATTGGAGCTGAGAATGATAAACAATCTGAATAATGTTCCTGAAGTGGTCTAATCTCTTTAGGACAGAACTGAGGGCTGGAGGGTGGAGGGCAGAACGGGTGAAGAGGACAGTTAATTTCATCAAAATGGTGACTCAAGGAGTGGAGGAGTCTGGAGATTCAGCCCACTGGGAAAGAACTCTCCCTCCTCCTTTATCCTGTTACATATTACTCCGTGTCCCACTGCTCAGCCTAATGCCTAAACTCAATTATTCCTCCCACAGTTGCAACAACCCTGTCAGCTGGGGAGAGCGATCTCACTTGCTTTGGGTGTATGTGTACCAGTAGTATTGCTATTAGCCTCTTACCAATAGAAGAAGTTGGAGTTTGTTTGTTTGTCTGTGCATGAAAAATGAATGAGGCTCTGAATATCAAAGGTGTTCTTCTGAACTGATCTAATGAGTGGTTTGGATATAGAATAGTTAATTACTCAAATATGTTTCCAAAGAATTCCATATATTGTGGGGGATAGAATAGGATGGATGTAGTGACTGACAGGATCCTGAAGTTAAAGCTTTTGTTTATCCAGGTGTGAGCATCGTCAAGTCTCACCTAAAGGAGTTAAAGATACCACTGCTCCGAAGAATTAGTTGAGGTTGTTTGAGCTACTGACTGGGATGCCTACTGGTTACCTACTGGGATCCTGGGGCAGACCCAAAATGTGCTGGAGAGATTACATGTCAAAATTTGACGGTGACAGTTCGACTGTACTGTGACTGTTGGGTAGTGAGGCCAACAGGAACTGTGTGGGAGGTCATGTGGTGGACAGGTGTATAAATGTCTATATTTTCCTTAACATTCAAGAGTGTTTCTGACTAGAAGTCTATTTATGGTAACACATACAGCTACTTCAACCTCATTTAGTTTTTATCATAATTTTCTTTGTGTTGGTTGACGTATTCCAAACTTGTTTCTGTATTTTCTTTCAACGTTCTCTGATTGACATCAGAGAGCCTAGATTGACCAGAAATACCTTGCTCACTAATTTAACATTCAATTTAAAGTTTGAAAATAAATAAGTAGATAGAAATGAATAAATATGTAATTTATGTATAAATAAATAAATACTTTTAAGAATGACAAAATATAAAAAACAACCCATCAAAGAGAAAAATATTGTAAATGGTCATAAAAGTTAGATTTCTTTCACCTTACTGACATTTCACAGCCACTGGACAGCTCCACACCAGAGACAGGAAAATGGTGGAAATGTCCCTAACCAAGACATGAACCCAGGCTACAGACTGCTACACTACGAGGACTCATCCAGTGTGATCTTAGGAGTGATTGATCAGTCATTTACCTCTGTGACTGTGTTTTGGCACTTCCTGCAGTAGCTGTAACTTAAGCATCAACCATATTTAGGTAGTGAACAAATTAATAATATATGGATGTTGCTAATAAGCCCCAAAATGCAAATGAAATATGAGTTTGGTGGATCAAAGTAGAACTAAGGTGGTAGCTGTGATGAACGTTAATTAACTCATGATTGGTTGCCTCTATTTTCTTTTTACTAATGGCCCTACTCAGGGTTGTCTCCAACTTTTGTGATGGTGGCTGCATGGGTCAGATCAAAAAACTGTCATATTAATTGTAACATCTTTTCTTTCTAGTTTTGAGGACTTGGTGGAAAAAAAGGCGAAGTATCCCACATACAGTTATGAAAACAGTGTTAATGGTGTTCTTGGTGTTTCATACAAGGTTTTCTCCGTCCGACACCAGGTCCACAGGGCAAACTATAAATCTGACACTTTCATATTACTTTGACTCACCAAATTATCCACTTAACTTCCTCTTCTAACAGATCATTCTTTTTCAGGATGTAGCTGTTTTTTGTCATCTGATGGCAACATGAATAATTTAGCAATCATTAAAGTTTTACCCTCCTCCACCTCCGTGGTAACAAGAAAAGCCACTCTGTGCACAGGATGCCAAGTCAAAAGTTATTTATGAGGAGATGCCACACAGATGAGGAGCACAGAGAGACTGGAGCTGGACAGAAGAACACAGAACCCTGACATCCCCCATTTATCTGTACTGAGTAGTATATACAGTGTGCTATTATTAGCAAGGTCAAAGCTGTGCACCAGTAGCTGGTCGCTTAGTGACTAGCAGCAATTTTTTGCAGCAATCAGCTGTTTCATGTGAATTAAAATATTTGAGAGTGAAATCAGTTATTTCCCTTTCCAGCAATGTAACTCTCCACCAGGCTTGTTGTGATGGATGGATGGATTCTCTGGGGTGAAAGACAGAAAGTAGCGTGGCATGATTCTTCCATTTCTGTCCACTGTGAAGCTTCAGAACAAAGTCGATGCTCCGGCGTCACCTCAGCTTTCATTATCCTCATCTTCCTTGACTCAAGGCAACAGAGAGGGGATTAATGCCAGTGACTCAACTATCACCTGTTCATCTGCTGAGATTTGCTTCTCCCAAATCACACTGCAGCACTTAATCTGTTTTGTAAAAAAAACAAACACACAAAAAAAACACCCATTGCAGACAGTAGTACTGACACTTTTAGATACCATGGTACATTCCTACGGCATGATAAAAAAGTTTAGATTTAAATCTGATATGGTAAAGTGGTACATTTTGATAATGGATCAGTTTTACACTGTTTTACTGTGATAGTAGTAGTAATAGTATTTGTAATGATGTATTCACAATGTGACTGACAGCATTTGCAAATGCTGAAAATGAAATCTTTACATTTCCTGTCTGCTCTGCTCTGAGTATTTCAGCCTCTTTTATCTATTTTTTAAATAACTTTTTACTCAGTCTCACCGGTCTCAACACCAACGTTAGTAATTAGCTGGTGAAGAAAGTGGAGCAATTATCTAATAAAGACAAGGTTGGTGGAGATCAAATGAGAAACAAATGATAAGAGGAGAGTTTGCAGATTGTTTTTCATGGCCAAACAAATAAATGACTGTAGCTGATGGTGCAAATAATAACTGTTCTTGTTCACATGCAGAGATGAAAGGACTGCAATTTAGTCACTGTGCCACAATAACCACATCAGATTGTGGTGAATAGCGGGTGTTCATGTTAATTGTCAGCTTTGTTTCTATGATATTTCCCATGTGAGAGGTAAGAATAAGGTTGTTTTTCTCATTTTTATATATTATCATAAGAAGATGTACACTTAAAGTTGTAGGGTTTGGATATTTTTAATATTTACAGTTGAGTAATCATAATAGATGTTTTTTTTATCTAATTTGACTTTAATTTTACATTTTTTACAGCTATTTAATTTCGGTCTTGTGAAATGCTCCTTTAATCCTTGAAAATTGCGGATTGTGGCTTTAATAGAGTGTAGTCTGCTGCATTTGGTGTGGAGCCGGGGGATCATTGGAAGCTGGACGAGCTCTAGAGTCACACGGTTTTCATACAGTGTCTCGTCTTAGTTTTGGATTAACAGTTTTTAGATTCTGTGGATTAACACCTGACATTCGTGGAATGAAAGTTTTTTCAACTTTACAATGGATGACTGTAGGCTATATAATGATGGATGACACATCTTTACCTCTTTCCACTTTTTCTGCTGATATCAGAATTTTGACGATACCAATGGTGCCATCTTGGGCTCATCACTGCATTTGGAGCCAGGGTCTATGCAGTAGCGATCAGGGGATGGAGCTGCAGTATCTAGAATCTTGCCAATAAGGGCGTTTGACAAAGTGCGAGTCAGTCTCAGAAGTCAGTAGTGACTTTTCACCAGCTTTTTATAAAATTGAATAGTTAAATAAAGAACATTTGAACATACCTGACATACAGACATACCTCATACACCCATGAACCAAAATGACAAAAAACATCTTTGAGAATGATTTGATGTGATGTGACTTTCTAGTTTGGTCCATGTCCCATCCACAATAACTAAGGAACATACACTGCAGCCAGCTTTAAGCTTTAAGATGAAATTTTATATTAGCTGATGAGGACTAAGTCGGTTACGCCATAAGTATCAATGAATGTGATTGAATGTTACAAAGCTGCTAATGAGTCAGACATTTTTAAGCTTAAAGGGCCCATATTGTGTAAAATACATGTTCAGGGCTTTTACTCTCCGTAATGACTTGAAGGGGGTCAGGAGGGACCCTCAAAGTATTAAAAAAAACTTTTAACAATTATAATGTGAGACATAGACAAAAAACCTATATGATCAAGTCTAAAAGCAACAGTTGAATTGCTAAATGCAGAAACAACACCTTACAATATTCCTGGACAATATTAGGCCATAAATACATGTGACTTAACAATAACTTCAGATGTGTATTTCATCAAATGTATGTGATGCTTGGATGAATTTTTTCTATATTTTTGGCTGCAACCCCGGCGGTGTCAAAAAGATAAAACATAAAGAGAGACAAAAGAAAATGATGTAGGATTACTGTCGCCTATTACAAGAAGTAAAAGCTTTGACGCAATTAATTATGTTATTAAATCCTCCCATTTCCCAAACCTTAATTATAATTTAGAGTTGCTTAAATGTAACAGAAATGATTCATAGTGCAAAGTAGAAAATGCTGAAATAAAACACGTCTTTTTTGAAGATGACTGAGGTTTGCTGTCAGTGACCCCTGGAATTTTTATGCACACATCACTTTTACTTGTCAAACATAGTTGGCAGGTTGCTGTAAAGATTGCTGAGGGTGTTTTTTTTTGCTCCCCAGAGGATGAACCCACACTATCACCTGTAGAAATTTAGTGCGTGGTATTTTATCACAAATGTTTTCTACCCATGCACATTTCAAGACCTGTGTAACATGAGATATATACTTTACATTTTCAACATTTCCAGCCCCATCAACCCGTTGACAACTAGGATATGGCAGAAGATCCCTGACTCAGTCTTTGTAGAACACCCTGTAGTGTTCGCTCTCATATCTCTTGTCTTTAATGTATTTTTCTGTGATAAAAGTTGAAAGCCTCAGAGGCGCTCGGCATCAGAGAAGATACAGAGATAAAGATGAGCCAGCGGCGGCCCAACGGCCGGCCCTGATAAAGCCACAGGAGATCCAGTGGGTTTCCTGTGACACCAGCTCTCACCGCAAAACTCCCAGAGGACAGCTACAGCCCATTATTAAGTCCTGCCCGTTTCTGATAGCAAAATCAATCCCCCAGCAGCTGCAGTCTCCACATGTGACATGTCGGACAACCTTGCAATTTACCCCTTTAGTCTCAAAAAGGAAGCATTTTCTTGATTTATGCGGGTGCAGCCTGAGGTTTGTCTCACACATTCACTGTACATGTGCCTGAACACACACCGAGGGAGTGTTGAGCTGTTCAACAGCACACTGTGCAAAATCCCTCTCACTGCACCGCTGATGACTGAAATTTCGATTTCTGCACAGTAAAGCCTTGAAGCTGAAATGATGCAGGAACTTCCTGAATTCCTTGATTTGGATCCACCTCAGATGTGAATACCACCTCTCTTGTGCTTCTCTAACACTCACGCTGATGGTGCATCATTGGGCACAACTTGGGATTCAATTTCTTACCTGAGGATACTTTGACACGCAGACCAGAGAAGCCTGACAGACCTTAAATTAGGTACGACACAAATTAGCAAATGATAACAATTATTTATCAAGAAGGTGATCAAACGTGTTCTTTTGTACATGAATTATCTATTTTTGCTACTTTCTGTTTTTTCATTAATTTGCACTTGACAGTGCTTACATCACCATACAGATCTGTATTTAACACAGCAAGACTGAACTTACCACAGACATTTCCAGCATACAGTGAGGGTTGCATAACCACAGGATAACCACAGGATTTCCATCAGTATGACTCTCCCATGGGAACATGTGACACACATGAAGACTTACACATGAGAAAACCCCCAACACGACCACCCTTCACCTCAGTTAAGCTATGATGGTTGAGAGGAAAAGACCACCGGCGCCCTCCGGTGGTCGAACAGAAAGACAGAGGAGGTGTGAGTTGGAGGCACATTTGGTTTTGACCACAAACCACAGGAACCTCCAGTCGTAACAGTGTGTTGAATATGTTCATGAGCGCTGGCTGTGTGTCAGTGAAAGCAGATGTTGCTGGAAATAGTTTGCAAGTTAAATATTATTTAAATTGCATTTTTAAAACAAAATGCTTCATTGAACATCCTTGTAATACTTTATGATGGTTCATAAAACTGTCCTAAAGGCAACTTCTGTCTCGGGAAGACAACTGGGGTTACAACAAAGACGAGTGTTTGTATAACACCAAATCATTATTGTATTAATATGCGCCCGCACAATGGAAACAGATGAACATCAAAGTGTATCTAGACCATTTAAACTGCAGTCGTCTACCCACAACATGAGCAGAAGGGCCTGGGAGCTGATACACGAACAGAGTGACACAGTGAAGCTTAAGAGGAGGAAGTTTCCGAAGCATAATGTAGAAATAACTTCTGAGTGTGGAAGTGAATTAATAATGAGCTTGAAGGAGCCAGTAGGAACAGTTTCCTCTGGTGCGTGTGTCTCACTCGTCTCACTCTCAATATTAGCTCCCAGTCTCTTGCTCATCTCTCTGACAGACCATTGTAGTTGAAGTGATCCCGTATTTACTTTATGGCTTTGCTTATAATAAGAAAAATCAAGAGTCTTTATTATTTAGATTTAGTAATAAAGCTACTATTTCTGATGATTTTTTATTTCTGTAATATTTTTGTTTGAGAACCCCCCAAAGTTCCTTGGTTATTTTCACCTATTTATCACCAAAGCATCCAAAGGGAACAAGATATACAGATTGAAAACACTGAGTAACTTTCTTTGAAGAGATATTTCATGCATTAAGCTCATTGTGGTGAGTAAAATGTTGTCTGAGCTTCTATGATGTGTCAATCCTGAGGAAATAACCCTGATGGTACCTGAGCTAATTCAGCTGGGCCTGTAAAACTAATCTTTCACAGAAAGTCTAAATTACAAACTGGGAATATGGACGTTTAATGGAGGTGTGTACTAGGCAGGAAGGATCTAACAAAATACTCTGCCAAAGTTGATTTACAGGAAATGATTCATTACTTTGGGATGAAGTGGTATTCTGGTTTTTATAATTAATGGCAAAGGATTTTTATAAAAAATAAAATAACACATTTCACAGAAGCAGTCCTCTTCTCCTTTCTGGCCCAGAAGTGACGCTGCTAATATCCACTGTCGTCTTCCAAAGATCAAAATGTGAATGTGTTGTTTCAGACAGTTGCATGGAGGCACTGTCTGAGGAAACATAACTCTGGATTGTCCCAGATTGTCAGCAAATTCTTTTAGATTTTGCAGTTGGATGTATTTAATATAATTGCAGGCTGGGCTGCAAAGCATGGGAGAATAGGGTGGAAGGTAGGTTGAAAGGAAGGAAGGAAGGAAGGAAGGAAAGAAGGAGGGAAAGAGAGGAGAGAAAAAGAAGAAAGAAAAGTGCATCAAGAGCCATTTTCAGACATCACCTTGAGAGCAAGTCCGGAGAATTGGCTCTGGACTTTCTCTCACTCTGACATTTGCGTTCACACATACAGGACACATGACAGAGGTGCACAGATTTTTTTTTAACAGTCTAGACAACAGAAATAAACTAAAAGAGTCGCTGCTGGCAAGTCCACAAATCTTTTTCGAATCGTTTTGTGATAAACATGGATATATTCTACTGTTTTAATAAAAGTTCAGAAGCAATAAAATAAAACCAGTACACTTGACTAAATATTTAATATTATTTATATGTGAATATAATGTTTAATGCTGCAGGGTATGATGGATATGTATTTCAGTGAATGTTTGTCTCAACTTTACGCCTTATGACAACTATATGAATTTGTTTCAAAGACTTTTTTGTTGTTGCTTCACTTAATGTACCACGTTGTAAATTTTTGTTTCTTTCCCCCTTAAAGCAAAATTTTACAGGATGGAGGCAGCATGTGTTTTGGCCCTGTGAGTCGTCTGGATTTCCATCTCATTTGAGATTAACAGAGAAGAGCTGTTTTGGATTAGCTGAGCTCCTCTCTCTCCCTCTGACAGGCTCAGATAAGAGTCTGCAGTCGCTGAAACACAGTAGTCGAGGAAAATGCCCTTTTCTACATGGTTAAGACTGCTCCGCGTCTCCCTTGTTGCCCGATGCTAATTCTTTGTGGAAAGGATTATTGGGACAGACTGTGAAGAGCTTTTATCGTGCTGTCAAGTGAATGGTGACTTCTTTGAGTATCACACAAGGGTTAGACCAATATACGTGGCCAGTGCTGTTGTGTTAGAATTGGTCATCATCCAGTTAAAGATTACCACCACATGTTGGATGCAGCTAACTGTGCACAGAGCTGCTTTTAGTCTATATAAAGTTGTTAGCTAGTGTTAGGCCCTAATTCAACCTTTGTATTTGCTTCCTTTGGGATCAGTTTCTTGGAAATGTATCTCCTACTGTTACACAGACAACAAACGGCTGTGTCTCCCACTGAAACCTGATGATCCATGTGTTTTTACTGCTTTCTGAACCCTTCTGAGGATATGCCTCCTAAAGCCGAACCAGAATTACACTGTCCCAGATCTGAAGTTCTGCACCACAATGCGCATTTGTGCCTTTTTCAATGAATGTAAGAAACATCATCATCATTATCATCATCATTTGTTTATCTAAAACTGTCGTGCTGTTGTCCAGATAAATTGCAGACATAGCTGTGCAGTGAGGAGGTTGTTGTATCCCAGCTCTGCCTTTCATCCTCTACCTGTGCCATTAGATGAGGAGAACTCAGGGCACAATGGGCCCAGCTTTAGAAAAGCACAGAGGAGTGTGTAATTACACTCGGCTTTGATTACCTCTCGTTTGGAGCAGCCTGTTCAATAGCTGTTACATGGAGACTCTCCTACTGCCACTGTTTAATAGCCCACTGGTCGGGTTTCCATTTGCACCCCAACCTGCTGTCGACTCACTTCTACACACTGCAGCCCTCGTCCTTTCTCTGAGCGGTGGTGTTCCTTCCAGAGGGTTGCACACACACATGTTCAAAACAAAGTATTTTTTTTAATAGGACAACACCAACTGCAGGGTTGTTATTACATTGATGTGGCACGAGAAAAAAAAATGGAATGTAAACATGATTGATATAATTGTGATTTTATACTTGTCAGATGTCACCTGATAACAGGATATCAAGTTAAGCTTTTGGCAATGAAATGATTAATTCATTATTAATTACTAATTCATTTCTTATTCCATTACATTACATGTCATTTAGCTGACGCTTTTATCGAAAGCAACTTACAATTACATAAGTGCATTTAGTATCTATGAGGGGCCATACTTGGGGTTCAGCATCTTGCTCAGAGACACTTCGGCATGGGCTAGGATACAAACCGCTGACCTTCTGGTTGGAGTACAGCTGCTCTACCCCCTCATCCTCAGCTGCCTCTTATGATTGAATCTTGTTGATGGAGTAGCTTCCTGCCAACTTTTCATCCGATAATTACTGTGGCACATATCTGTAAACTGTACTATCAACTATAATCAGCAAACTTTCATTGAATTTTACTCTTATAGCTGAAATATCTCAAATTGCTTCCCAACATGTGAGAGTTAGGTCAAACTTACTATATCAGGGGTAAAGGTAAAGTTCATGAATTACCCAGTAAATGTTTATATTGGTTGTATCTCATAATTTTATGATTAGTATTATTACAGAGTTTCATTCTTTGACTTTTGTTATTTTTCATATTTTATTGCATAATGCGAAATACAACCCATAAAATATGTATAGCCTACTGTTTACAGTATATAATTATCAATAATAAATTATGCAAATTCTCAGTTTTGTAGAACAAATTTCAGCATGCTAACAAAGATGAATAATAATAATAATAATAATAATAATAATAAAAATAATAATAATAATAATAGTAATGTTATTCTTTCTGAAAGAAATGGTGGCCAATCAATAAACTTGAACTGTTTGAACATAAGTTAAGAACCTTAATAAATGTGACACAGTTTTGATTAAGGTTCTTAACTTATGTTAAGAACCTTAATCAAAACTGTGTCACATTTATTTTCTTCTTCTCTTCTACGCTACTAAAACCCACATCCACCTCTGTCTTCCTGCTTTCACCTCACCGCTGTGTTTGCTTTGATAAAGATTTGTCACAACTACAACACAGTGCTGTTTCACAGTGACCCCAGTTCTGTCTCTCTCTCTCTCTCTCTGTGTGTGTGTGTGTGTGTGTGTGTGTGTGGCCCCTTGTCTTTTCTGGGGTACGGGAAAGGGTTTTAAGAGAGACAGTTAATTACAGAATGCAAATTATGCTGTCAGAACAGCCATTCAAAAAATGGCTTCTTCTGCCTTCCTGCTTGCCCGTTCAGGCAGATTTAATAAGCATGGCTCTCAAACACTCCTGCAGGCAGCCCATCTGCATGAAACACAAAGTAATCTCTCAGCGATGAGTCCCACTGTTCCAGCCATGACAACATAATTCATGCTAAGTAGAGTCATAGTAGATGAGAGATGGGAACACGTGTTCTTACACTGCGGTGAAAAGCACTTGCTCATGTTGCGTCAGACTGGAAGGGGAAAGGAAAGGGTTACGACAATGGATCCTTTCATCTCTTAAAGCAGGAATTGCTTGTAGCGCAAAGTCATCTTATGGTAGACATTTTAGTTAGCTGTCAAAGCTACACTGGCTTTACAGCACTGGTCCAGAACCTAAGAGGATGAGTTCTGCATTGGGCCAAATGGAGCAGTTGCATCCTTGATTTCAAAGTATAAACATCAGATAAAGATGATGAATTGGCCACTCTCCAAGAAACCTTCTCAGCATGCCAATAAAAACACTGATGCATCACATTGACACACAGCCTCATAAGATTACCCTAACAACAATCTGCAGGAGGATGAAAAAAGACTGTGTGGTGACGCCAAAGGTAACTGAGTATGTGTATAAATAGGCATTCACACAATAGAAGCAGTTGAAGGCCATACACAGAAATCCTGGCCCAGAAGTGTAAAATGGTAAATGTTCTGTATTTAAATAGCATTTGTTTATACTTGATGACAACTCAAAGCACTTTACAGTACAGTTTTGCCATTCACCCGTTGACACACACATTCACAAAGCATTTTCTCTATCACACATCACTCACACACTGCCAAACAGCCATTAAGGGTAATTTGGGGTTCAGTCCCAAAGTACATTTTGACATGCAGAACCTACCTTAAGCTTGGCCAGCTTTGCACGTCCCATCACAGAGAGAGAATTGTTCAAGTTTTAGCAATTATCACCTTAGCGCAGATGGTGGGGCTTATGAATTACAGGTCATTCAATTTGCGTCAAACTTAGTTTACACTCAGTCAGTCTGTCAGTAAGGACTATTTTACCAAAGTTCCAGCCTCCTATTCCACAGTCCAAGTAGGTAAAGGGCATATCCCCACAATTACTGAAGCTGAGATGCTGAGTCTGGAGGTATGTGCTTAGTGCTCCAGGCAACCAACATATTCAGCTTTTAGGTCCCACCACCTAAGCATGTTGGAGATATTACCGCTTTTCCTTTTGAAATACCCTGGACATACCCTTAGCATCCAATAGCAATATCCAGCATCTGGGGAGAAAGTGTTGGCACCTGCAGTACTAACAGTACAAAAATAGTTTTGGCCTTTTATAGGGGTTTCTGGTGATATGTACATCCCTCAACTATATTTGCTCTCGATGACCGAAGCTTATATGTCTAAACTAGAGAGGTAATCTAAGTGGGAAATCCCCATGTTACATCTCATATGTTATTTGATATGCCGCTGCCATAAGTTGTTCCAGTCTTTATGCTAAGCTAACTGGGACTGCCTGTCCCAGTGTTCCAACACTAAAAAGCCTGATCCCCTATTCAGAAGATACATTCCATATTTTATACGTGGGCTGAGTCGATATTTTCTTTATTTCATAATGTATAATTTCATAAATGTGGGGAAAGTGTAAAGACAGGGTGGAATCCTGTCATTTACAATAGAGGACTAACTACATAAGGATGATCATGCTGTATGACTGGGACAAGTCAAATACTTGTTTCACACAATTAGCAGAAGTCTGCACATCTGCCTTCGTTCAAAAGACTTGTTCTCCACATTAAGTCAGCACAGATCTTTTCTTTACATGGAAATGTGGTCTTCATCTTGCAGTGCGGCTGCTGGCCCTCAAGCTTCAGCATGCATCAGTGCCACTCTTCACCTCTTAAATCTCCACAGAGCTCTGGAGAGTTTACAACAAACAGATAACATTTAAAGTGCGAGGTTGCAGGCCTCCAACCCCCCACCATCAACCACCCTCCCAGCACGTTATCTTAATTGTACAAGACAGGCAGCCTGAAACTACAGAAGAATCAAAAGAGATCAGCACGTTCAATTTAAACTACGGGACCATGCAGGCAAATAGGAATCTCTAATTACTTATGCTAATACGAGGATGACAGAAAGACAGGGAAGCAGAGGAGGAGAGAAGAGGAGGATGGAGGGAAGGCTACATTTGGTGTATCACTCAGGGTGTGCTGTAATTAAAAACAGAATTAATCTTTTGGACGTACAGGCTCAAGAAGAGGCAGACCTCTCTCTCATAGTGGGTCCCCAGCGAGGAGCAGAAGCCACTGAGAGGTAATTACTGTTATCTGCTGGCTGTTTTATTAACATGTGTCCTCAAAGAATGGAGGAGCTTAACTTAGCTCTGCTCTGAGCGATGCCACGATTGATAGACCAGCACAGAAAGTGATTACAAAATGGAAAAAAGGGCCCCATTCCTTTTCTCTTGAACCTGAAAAGAAAATGGAGAGTGTTTCTTTGTTTATTTGCTTGTTTGCTCTTTTTGCACTACACTCCCACTCTTTAAATTCCCTCTGGGGACTGATATTTTCCCAGATATATGGATAGAGTGAGGAGGAAGAGCAGGAAAGTTGGAGCACACTGAATGGGGAGGTGATATGAGGGAGAGGATAAGACAGAAGCTGATTAGAGGAGTGAAAGAGATGCAGAGCAGGGACGAGAGCTAGATGAATGAAACGATTTGCTGCCTTAGCGGTGAGCAGGATGAGAGAAGAAGCCCAGAGAAAGCACACATGCCAATCATCTGCCCACAGGCCAGTGCACGGATTAACTAAGCGAAGAAATGGTCAGAGAAATTCAATTAAAAAATGAATAAATAAGCAGCCAGCTTTTCCTCCGGCCAGAGGTTAGTTTTGTAGAAAACAATCGAAATTAAAGTTGCAAGCAGCGTTGAATGAGCCCTCACACCCTCATGCACGTC
Organism: Verasper variegatus; assembly: GCA_026259375.1. Classification (NCBI taxonomy): domain Eukaryota; kingdom Metazoa; phylum Chordata; class Actinopteri; order Pleuronectiformes; family Pleuronectidae; genus Verasper; species Verasper variegatus. The sequence goes on from CM048048.1 coordinate 6,908,274, forward strand.
AGAGGTGCTGGCAGGACACTGGTTGATGCCTCTCTACATTCTCTCCACCATCAGACACTGCACATATGTACATATGTTATTTCCTGCATAGAACATGAATAACATTTTAAACTAACAATTTAGTAGCACTTAAATGGCACTTACTTATAGCACTTTGTAGTTATGCTTTCTTGAAGAAATTGTACTTTCTTGATTCTTGTTGTTCTGGGTTTGTACCTCATGGTTGAATGCACTTATTGTAAGTCGCTTTGGATAAAAGCGTCAGCTAAATGAAATGTAATGTAAAGAACATGTAGCAGTGAACATGATTCATTGCACATTTTGTTTGAGCTCTTGTGTCTAATTTGTGGTGGAACAGGACATGCACCAAACATGCATTGTGTAGTCCAGACCGCAAAATATAGACGTTCAAAATGCCACCAAGAAAATGCTGCTCAACTAAATCTGAGACGCTCTGGAATTGATGTTGCAAATGTGTCCTCCCACAGTCCAAAGACATGCATATTGGGATTTGATTATTTGAAGATTCTGTAGGTGTGAATGTTTTTTTTTTCTCATGTCAGCCCTGTGATACGCTAGTTACCCATCCAAAGGGTAATGTGCCTCTCTCCCAATGTCAGCTGGGAAGGGCTCCAGCCCCCCGTGACCCCCTGTGATAGGTGGAGGGATGGATCATCAAAGTGCTTACTACTTCCAACAATATGTTGCAAAATGTTGGTGTGTCTAGGCCTCAAAAAACGTGTTCATGAAATAAAAACATGGATGCAGGAAATCCAAATTTGCTGATCTTGTGTCCAGCAAAATAGTTTTAAAAAACTGCATCAGTTCCTAAATGATAAAAGCAATGATCCCATACATTTTCATGAGCATCCAACCACCTTGGTTCCAGCTTAAACTTGCATTAAGGGGCGCTACGTAGTCTCCATAGAGAGAAAGAAGACTTTTGCTAATATGTTTGTTAACTTGTCGAGTATGAAAAGTGCAAAGTAAAGTTTCAGCATAAGTCAATAGTCAAAATCATCGCTAAATTTATTAAAACATAACATGATTGTAACATGTTGCCGTAATGGGCTTGTATGGTAGGTAAAGTCCATGATGTCCAGAAAAATGGCAAACAGAAATCCTCTGCTATGGTTCCAGTTAGACTGGTCATATTACGTGAGGCAGTTTGAGCCTCTGGATTCTTGCTGTCCTCCGCACTGACACTCTTCGCTTGGTTAACAGATCCATTATGGTGAGTGTCATCTTAGTGACAGGTCAATAGTCCAGCCCTGGAAAAGCATTATTAACCAGGTAATTGGCGGGTAATTAGACTATAGTTTGTTGGCACTTCACCAGTGTGCATTATTGCCTGCCCACTACTATGATTTATGAGACTATAATTCATATTCTACAGCTGTAATTACATCCTTTCAGCCCCTCTGCTGTTGTCCTGTTAATGGTGATGCCTCAGTAATGCTTATGGGAGAACACTCAGTGAGAAAAAGTCTGAGAACAAAGCCATAATATAAAAGCATGATTTATTTTCTCTGCTGTGTGTATGTTCATGAAATTCCTATTATTAAAGTGAAGGGTAATATATATCACACTCTCACACACTTGCCAGAAAGATCACTAAATCACAGTATGTACAGATCAATCAGTTTGTTTTTTGTTCTGTAAAATTTCAGAATAAATCCCACCATCCTAAGACTAGCAGTTACATAATCGCCTATAATATGCGTAATCAGAGCTGGAAGTAGTTAAAACTCAGAGTATATAATTTTTATAAGTAGCCCTTAACTTATCATCAAGGAAACTGGAATAATGAGCTCAGCCCTTCCATTTGCAGAGTGGGAAATACCAGGTTTTAAGTTTAGAGGCACAGCAAGATTTTTGTTTCGTCCTTTCGCTCTCATATGATTGGTCCATTGCCTCAGCCATTCTGTCTTAAGACATGCAGCTTAATTGCAGGCTCTAAATTGCTCTTTGGTGTGAATGTGCGTTTGACTGGTTGTTTATCTCTCTGTGTCGACTGGCGTCCTGTGCTGTCTGTGCCCCGCCCCTCGCCCCAATGTCCGCTGTGATCGGTTCCAGTCCCCCTTCCGTTTGACCCTCAAAGGATAAGCACTATATCTAATGAATGAATGAATAATTAATGAATTTAAATCAAGGGTAGTAGACAGGTTTAGATCAGCCAGCAAGTTATCCTGCATGTAGATCCCTATGTAGTTAGTCGTAATTGCAAAAGGACACATTTGAAAATAGCAATAATGCTCCTTTGTGAAGTGGAATATGGAGTGAAGAGGTTGTGATTAATTGCGTGATTTCATATACATAATATACATAATTACCAAACAGAAGACTAAAATAAAGTATTCTCAGAAGAGGAGGTAGCTTTAACAGAACTACTCAAAAGATATGTTTGACACTAACCACATAGGTTTATTATAACTCACTGTGGGTGTATGATTGCACCAATATTCACTATATTCCTCTTGCCAAGCTTAGAGGAGACAGGTCTCAGTGTGGCACTCCTGTATTAAGAACATGGGAGCTTTTAAATATAACCCAGGATTGGATTGCTATTTTCTGCTTTAGCCCTGAGCAAGAGAAGTTTCTGTTTGTCAGGAAAATGTCAGACGCGCGGTGAGAACCAGTGTCCACCCACCAGCAATGATGCTACCTGCTTTAACTACAGGGAGTGCAACTGGAGTTTGAAGCTCACACTTGAATCACACTTAAGTTGCATACAAATTGGCTTCAGATTTAATGTCTGCTTTCGGAGATAGGGTTCTCGCTACCTAAAGCACGGGGTTCAGACTCTGGGCAGAACTGCATTATCTGCAGGCATTAACCTATAAGGGCTGGGCTGAGACTGGCTTTCACATTTCCTGCAATTATTCTCTTATCATAGTTTTCCTTATATAAGATATAGATGATCACCTTTGTGTATGCTTCCCTCATGTTGCATTGAAAAAAAGTGGAAACACAACAATTTCACATGAAGGCAAGTAAGAGCATAATAACAACAACCAGGGAGTGAGTCTATGTACAGTACACACAAAACTAAGGCTGACTAGTTGTCTCAGTGAAGTACTGGTAAACAAAACCACAAAGGTATTCCATCATTTTCTACTTATGGATTCATCTTCAATACATTTTTAAATGTCTTTTATGTTTTACTCTCCATAGGTTGACATATTATACTGTGGGTTTTCACACACACACACACACACACACAGACACAAACGACTAATGGTGAACAATATACTGTAGGAGTCCACATGTGCACGTGTCCATATTGTCCTTTTTATCCTGGCCTAATGCATAATACATGATAGTCTGTGGGTGCAGAGAGATGTCTGATAGAAAATATAAAGTTTAATGTGGTTAAAGCAGTAAAGTGGTCTACATTGATTTATAACGTCATGTGATTCATTCTGACATTCATGCTGTTGTCCACAGCTGCTTTATGCAAAGCTTCTCCTTCAGGTCACTAAGTCCCTAGGAGCCACATGAAGGTAGCAGGACACATCCTGTGTGTTAATTCATCTGCAGCCTTCAATTCAGCTCCTTAATCCTGAGCATCAGGAAACGTCTTTCCAACTTTCCAACCTTAACTGAGCTGAAGCCACAATAACAATGGCTGGTGATGTAGACACTTTACAAAGAGAAAAAGCCAAAGTCGCCCTTCTTCTTTGGTTGTTTGGCATGTGGAAATCAACATCAAGGTGCATCCACTGTGTCTTTTTCTCTAGACCCATACACACCCACACTCCTTCTTTGTTCCCTCTTCTTCTATTCTGTTTATTGGCAGGTGGCAACCAACGTCAAGGTGCATTACCGCCATCTACTGAACTTCTTCTTTGTTCACACCTGAAGGAGACAACCTTCACTTTAGTAACTAAGCAGGGAATAACCTGAAAATAAAAATTTTAATTTACAAGTTGCAAATGATCACAAAGAAAGATGTGACATTTACATCCAACATTGCCAACATAACAAAGACATTTTGGACCAGATTTGGGCCTGATGTCTGATCTGCATATGGAATGATGATCTGCCAGTTCTTGGCCACAAGTAAGCCATGAAAATACGGCATGTCAACCAAAGGGGCCAAAAGTGGCCTGAATTAGTTTAGTCTTATTTGGGCCATTTTCACCATTTACCACATGGGCCACTGTAAATTATGTCCAGATTACACCTTGCCCACAGCACCACACTTTTTTGAAAAATATAGTGATCACAGATACAGTGATCAACCGTTTAGGATGAAAAAGCTTGATCAAGAAGTCCACTTACAGTGTTCCTTTGGGTCTTTTCATGAATCTACAAGGTGCTATCAGAAAAGCGAGCTTTAACAATGAGGGTTGATGCAGCCCATTACATGCAGGTCAAGACTGAGACAGCTAAGTGTAGCAGAGGCCGAGCAGACCGCTCAAATCTGTATGAGAGCTCCTCTGCTGTGACGCCTCCTCTTTGGTCTCCTGGGACTCAACTGTCGTTGCAAATGAACAGTGTTGTGAGCTCCTGTCCTCTCGCCAAACTGCTCTCACAGACGCTTGAGTCGCAGAGACAAAGAGGCTCCTCTGGAGACGGAGCAAACTCTTCATGTGCCATGTTTCAGGTCCCTGCTGCTGCTCCTGAGCAGGCCGGTCAACTGTGAGGTAAGTGTTTTTTCACTGCTGCTCTGACTCACACACAGCAACCAGTGGTACAGATAAATGCAAAAGAGAGACCCATTGTTTAAGGGCTTAGTGAAAACAAATTACTGTACAGAGATGTTGCTTGTTGTTCCCTAAATGAGCGTGGATTAGATGCAAAGTGAAAGTCTTTGCATGTAAAAATTGCAAACACAAAATTGGACAGAAAACTTGGATGCACAAAATCATGATTAAATGGACCCAAATGTGACAGTACCAGCCCTAAAAAAAGTGAGTATTCTAAGTCAGAAACTAACTCTGAATTTGTGACAGTGCTCTTAAAAAAATAAACAACACCATAGATACATATTCATGTGTATAGTATTGTTTTGGTACATTTACATGATGGACCTCCTCTCATAAATATAGCAAACAAATATAAAATATCAAATTACTGAGGTGAACTGAGGGTTCAACAGTGGAATTAACGCTACATTCATCCTATGCCGGGCAGCCATGGAGACTAGTCGAATCAACACCTCAAAAAGCTTAAGTAAAGAAGCAGCAAGTGGAGAAAACTCGGAGTCGGAGTCTGCACTTGCTCTTTTCCTCTAACCTTCATCGTACACATAAGTGTGCAAACTCATACGCACACCTACACACCCATACAGACACAAACACAGGTACGCACACACAGACACGTGCGCGCACGCCCGCCCGCACAAGCTGACAGCCTTACCCAACTCCACTCTGCTCATGTGTGAAATGAGCAAGGGTCTTATCTCTTGGAAACACACCACTGAGCCAGAGGAGAGGGAGAGAGAGGGAGACGCACAACGGGAGAGCAGGGAGGAGAAAAAAGTGGGGGGGGGGCAGATTGAGCGGGAGGGAGGGAGGTGTCACGTGGTGTTTATGCTGATGACTCTGGACTTTGGCTTGGATAGTTGTGAACCATGATCAACCTAATGTCCCTCTATCACACGTGGCTGCAGCAATACTTTTTTTCTCTGCACAATATAAATCAAATGATAATGTGAAAATGATTAACATGTGAAAGTGCTGTGATGTTTAAGATGTTTACCCAGGCTAGGACCAAGTTACATGGCTGACTAGTTATCTATGTCCCCTCTAGAACACTGAGATCATCTGCAGAAAGTCTATTAGAGGTTCCCAACAACAGCCTGGACACAATCAGAGATGCAGCATTTCTAAACTATGCTCCAAAGTTCTTTTCGGTTTCTATGCATATTTTTAAATGCAGTTTTATTTCTTTTTTATTTTCATTTCTTTTAAATGTCATTTTATGATATTTTGATGCTCCTAAAAATCTGTTCTCTTCTTCTTTTGAATTACATTTTTTATTTATTATACATCATTTTTATTTGTATCTATATTGTATGTAAAGCACTTGGAGCTGCATTGTAAAGCACTTGGAGCTGCATTTCTTGTATGAAAGGCTCTATATGAATAAAGTTTATTATTATTATTATTATTATTATTATTATTATTATTACCTGAATTGGCAGCTCCTCTTGGCTTTTCAGACTTTAATAGTGAATTTCAGCTTGTTGTTAAGTGCCTGAACCTGAACTTCACTGTTTTGGTTCACTCTCGCTGCTGCTGTACTCTGCAGCCGTTTTCAGTGAAAATCGTCTGCACACAAACAGCAGTCAGTCACAGTTAGAGAGTAGAGTGGAGCATTGGACCCAGATATTTCTTTAGAGTGAGTATTAAACCTACATTCACCAGGTGGACAGAAGCACAACACCGAGCGACAGATAATGCTCCAAAAGTTCACTATATCACCTTATAGGTAAGGACAAGTTTGTGTTTGATTGCTGATCCATATCAGCAGTCAACACTGCTTTCTTTGAACCATGACCCCATCCTAACATAAGCTATTTTAGTCCAAACCATCCTTGCAGGTATGTTCTTCTGTATGATTGAATGGGTCATATCAGAAGGTAGGGACCAGTGACCTTTATGTTGCTTAGGTCAGAGAAATTGGGCGTAGAGAAATTGCCACACCTAATTATGGCTTTGTCAGAGCTCACCATGCCTAAGGTTATTCTGGAGAATAGTTATAAACTACACAGTGGGTCCTATCTTAAACTCATGTACATTACTTTTCATGAAGAATGAATCACTTCTCAATCCATTTCTGCTCTATCCCAGTTTGCACTACTCACATCCAATCTACCCTGTGCCTTTTGACTGCATGTGGTTTTCTTATGTCACTTGAGTACTTAATATGTTTTGTCTACTAATACATTTACATTGGGGATTAGAGAGCAACAACATTTCAATCCCATCTATGACAATAAAGCTGCTTTTGACTTTGATTTATACCCAATGCTAAGTGCAACACACATGACATGGCTGGTTTCTTAAGAATTTAATGTACAATTTAGCATCCAGTTTATTTACACAGCAAATGCACTAAATGACCAACATATGTTGAGTTTGTTGGTCTTAAAGCTCCTACAAGAATTTTCTTTTTCATAGATTTTGGTGCCTCTGTGGACAAAAGAGGTAGTTTCCAATGTCACCTGTCGTAAAAACCCTTGGTCCAGACAGCATGTTATTTTTTAATATGGAAGAAAAACATTATCTTTGTCTATTTCTCTCCAGAGAGAATGTGATGAATTCCATCGCCTTCTGACAGTTCACTAAAAAAAGACCACGCCATTTGTGGAGTATAAAGTTGTTTATTGTATTGCGAGACAATGTTGGATGGATGGGTTAGGGTCGTGAGCGTAAAGATGATGTGGGGAATCAAGAAGAGGGATAAAGGGGGTGCTGGAGAGGGATGAAGGGGTTTGAAGAAAGGGATGAAGGGGGTCGATTGTAGAAGTTGTAAGATGGCTGAGAACCCGGAGGTTGAGACTCAGGGTGGGGGCACATCTCGATGAGCTGCTGGCTTCATCATCCACCGGGTTTATGAACAGAGGAAGAATGTGTAGACTCTGTGGCAGGGCTCTAGGATGGCCGAGGTTTGGACAAAGAGAAGACCAAAGTGTCCAACTTGACGTCTGTGTGTTTTTTTTGCTCCACCCCTTCAAATGCTGATAGATCACGTCGGTGGATCAAGACAGTCACGGTCAGACTTAGTCCAGGTCGAACGCACCTAATACCAAGTCACTCAATTTGAAGTTGGTTGGAATATCAAACCACACCATAACACACAGCTGTTTGCAGGATGTAGAGCGATGAGGTAATGTATTGTATATCTCATTCTGATCCCATCCATCTTGTTTGTAGGAGATCTTGAGTCGGCGAGATACAGTACATACTCTGGAGCGCTGGTCTGTACACGTTAGCCTTTAGCCTGGCGTGTAGCCCGGCTCGCTTTCCCCACTTCTGTTTCCTCTTCCTCCACCTAAACAAAGGCTTTTCTGATCAGTGCTCAGACCTCGCAAGTAATCTGTGCTGGTGACAGACATTGAGAATAGTTTACAGAAAAAGCCAGTTTACTCCCTGATCTTCTCATTTGCTGTTAAAGGTCATACAGAGGCCACAATATTAAAATAAGACCTTTTCACAACCACTCAAAAATCCTTGTAAAGGCCTTAATATAACCTGTGGGCAGGTGCATTTTTGGCACATTGCTATCTTAAGGCAGTAAAAAACGAATTGACTAACAGCTGGTCAAAAGACAGTGGTGCAGCGTTTCATTATTGTTTTTAGGACAAATTGTCACGACAGTAACATGTACCTATGCAGAGGCAGGTGCACAACATACGTACACTTCCTCCACACATAGAGGTGGTGCTTTGTCTGAAACATTTTCCTCTGCAGAGAAGCGTTCTCTCTTATTATGACACTCTGATTTGTTTATTGCATGATAAGCCCAAATTACCAATGATTAACACAACAATCTTTTTCTGCCATTAGACACGTGCATGTGGACATGTACCATTGCATATTAGACCATCACTAAAACAGAGCCCATTGTGTTATTTAATTTGATGTTCTTGTTGACTGAAACATAGAGAAGAATCATTGGAATGACTATCAGAGATTTCAACATAACGTAAGCCTCTTGTTCCAGAAATAGGAAGTGAGACTGTCAGTTTTCATGAATGATAAACATTCTATGATTTCAAAGTTTCCTTAATACAGTATCTTTGGTGTATATTAGTACTGCTTAAAGCATCATTATGCCTACATTAAAACGCTTGAATAGAAGTGTATAATTCAGTTTGAATTCCCACCTTCAACTTTATCCACTAATTTTTGTAACTTTCCAAACCCATCAACAATCATGGCCGCCTAGCGCACCAAGCGCCTGATCTACTAAGATCCCAAATAAAGAGCGCTAGATTGCATGTGCATTATAACAGATTGCACGTTTGGTTGGTGTGCGTTTTGCGGGGGATCTACCAAAAAATAATTGCGCAAATGATAACAGGTGCAAACATGGTAGAGGCAGTAGTATTTAAATGAGTCTTACTGGTTTCCACCATGGAGCATTACGGAGAGCAGAGTGACCGCAAGCGCAAAGTGAAATTGAATGCCATGGAATTGGAGGTGTTAGTGGAAGAGGCAAACAAACATGTTGTTCAGCTACAGCAAAGAAATATTAATATTACCCCAAGAAAT